>OW121740.1:39316924-39551924 GCA_933228675.1 Stomorhina lunata | reverse complement strand
GGTTTATTACTTTATATTTAAAGTATATTTAAAGATAATATTATGTTATGATTTTGACATCCTTTCATATTCTACAAATAAAACTGCCTAGAGTTGTAAAGCAAGCAGCATGTGGCATGAACAATTTCATACAACACATGCTCACAAATCCTTAGCAACGACAGACAGTAACAGACATACAAATAAAAATACACGAGCAGTCCATGCACTTCCTATACCATCCTTCAATCCATTTGACATTTAAATCCTGATGAGGTTTCAATTATTTTTGTACACGTGTATTTAATTTATGGAAACGTATGTGTACATTTGGTTTTCTTTTGGCTTTTTGAAATTATTTCCTCGAATTATATAAAATACATTTTAATTAAAAATTTACTTATTATTTACTATAAAAAATTTTTGATTATCAAAAATTTTTTCTATAGAAAATTTTTGATTATCAAAAATTTTTTTTATAGAAAATTTTTGATTATCAAAATTTTTTCTATAGAAAATTTTTGATTATCAAAAATTTTTTCTATAAAAAATTTTTGATTATCAAAAATTTTTTCTATAAAAAATTTTTGATTATCAAAAATTTTTTCTATAGAAAATTTTTGATTATCAAAAATTTTTTCTATAGAAAATTTTTGATTATCAAAAATTTTTTCTATAGAAAATTTTTGATTATCAAAAATTTTTTCTATAGAAAATTTTTGATTATCAAAAATTTTTTCTATAGAAAATTTTTGATTATCAAAAATTTTTTCTATAGAAAATTTTTGATTATCAAAAACTTTTTCTATAGAAAATTTTTGATTATCAAAAATTTTTTCTATAGAAAATTTTTGATTATCAAAAATTTTTTCTATAGAAAATTTTTGATTATCAAAAATTTTTTCTATAAAAAATTTTTGATTATCAAAAATTTTTTCTATAGAAAATTTTTGATTATCAAAAATTTTTTCTATAGAAAATTTTTGATTATCAAAAATTTTTTCTATAGAAAATTTTTGATTATCAAAAATTTTTTCTATAGAAAATTTTTGATTATCAAAAATTTTTTCTATAGAAAATTTTTGATTATCAAAAATTTTTTCTATAGAAAATTTTTGATTATCAAAAACTTTTTCTACAGAAAATTTTTGATTATCAAAAATTTTTTCTATAGAAAATTTTTGATTATCAAAAATTTTTTCTATAGAAAATTTTTGATTATCAAAAATTTTTTCTATAGAAAATTTTTGATTATCAAAAATTTTTTCTATAGAAAATTTTTGATTATCAAAAATTTTTTCTATAGAAAATTTTTGATTATCAAAAATTTTTTCTATAGAAAAATTTTCTATAAAAATAGAAAATTTTTGAAAAATTTTCTAAAAAAATATAAAATTTTTAAAAAATTGCCTGTACAAATAGAGAACTTTTAAAAAATTCGCACAAAAATAGAACATTTTTAAAAAATTTCTTTAAAAATAGAAAATTTTTGAAAAATTTCCTATAAAAATAGAAAATTTTTGAAAAATTTCCTATAAAAATAGAAAATTTTTGAAAAATTTACAATAAAAATAGAAAATTTTTGATAAATTTCATAAAAAATAGAAAATTTTTCAAAAAATTCCTATAAAAATAGAAAATTTTTGAAAAATTTCTGAAAAATTTCCTATAAAAATAGAAAATTTTTGAAAAATTTCCTATAAAAATAGAAAATTTTTGAAAAATTTCCTATAAAAATAGAAAATTTTTTGAAAAATTTCCTATAAAAATAGAAAATTTTTGAAAAATTTCCTATAAAAATAGAAAATTTTTGAAAAATTTCCTATAAAAATAGAAAATTTTTGAAAAATTTCCTATAAAAATAGAAAATTTTTGAAAAATTTCCTATAAAAATAGAAAATTTTTGAAAAATTTCCTATAAAAATAGAAAATTTTTGAAAAATTTCCTATAAAAATAGAAAATTTTTGAAAAATTTCCTATAAAAATAGAAAATTTTTGAAAAATTTCCTATAAAAATAGAAAATTTTTGAAAAATTTCCTATAAAAATAGAAAATTTTTGAAAAATTTCCTATAAAAATAGAAAAATTTTGAAAAATTTCCTATAAAAATAGAAAAATTTTGAAAAATTTTCTATAAAAATAGAAAATTTTTGAAAAATTTCCTGTAAAAATAGAAAATTTTTGAAAAATTTCCTATAAAAATAGAAAATTTTTGAAAAATTTCCTATAAAAATAGAAAATTTTTGAAAAATTTCCTATAAAAATAGAAAATTTTTGAAAAATTTCCTATAAAAATAGAAAATTTTTGAAAAATTTCCTATAAAAATAGAAAATTTTTGAAAAATTTCCTATAAAAATAGAAAATTTTTGAAAAATTTCCTATAAAAATAGAAAATTTTTGAAAAATTTCCTATAAAAATAGAAAATTTTTGAAAAATTTCCTATAAAAATAGAAAATTTTTGAAAAATTTCCTATAAAAATAGAAAATTTTTGAAAAATTTCCTATAAAAATAGAAAATTTTTGAAAAATTTCCTATAAAAATAGAAAATTTTTGAAAAATTTCCTATAAAAATAGAAAATTTTTGAAAAATTTCCTATAAAAATAGAAAATTTTTGAAAAATTTCCTATAAAAATAGAAAATTTTTGAAAAATTTCCTATAAAAATAGAAAATTTTTGAAAAATTTCCTATAAAAATAGAAAATTTTTGAAAAATTTCCTATAAAAATAGAAAATTTTTGAAAAATTTCCTATAAAAATAGAAAATTTTTAAAAAATTTCCTATAAAAATAGAAAATTTTTGAAAAATTTCCTATAAAAATAGAAAATTTTTAAAAAATTTCCTATAAAAATAGAAAATTTTTGAAAAAATTCCTATAAAAATTTTTGAAAAATATCCTATAAAAATAGGAAATTTTTGAAAAATTTCCTGTAAAAATAGAAAATTTTTGAAAAATTTCCTATAAAAATAGAAACTTTTGGAAAAATTTCCTATAAAAATAGAAAATTTTTGAAAAACTTCTTATAAATATAGAAAGTTTTTGAAAATTTTTCTATAAAAATAAAAAACTTTTGAAAAATTTCGCACTAAATGTGACAAAAATCTCTTAAAAGCTCTTAAATCTGAAGATAATGAGCATTTTAAGTTTATTTTTTGCAATTATAATTTTTGTAACAAGTGTAATCAATTTGCCAAATTTCGAGATAATTGGTTCACATTTGAGCCTAGCTCTCATATAAGTCCAAATGACGGAAACAGCTTAAATAAATAAGTTTTGAGAAAATGTTTGTATGATGGCAAAATTTAGCAAATATTTGTCCTTATTCAGGAAAAAGAACACCTTTGACCTTAGTGGTGAAGGGTATCGTATGGTCGGACTTGACCAACTATGGCACTTTCTTACTTGTGTTTTTTTTTATAAAAACTACAATTTACAAAATTTTTTCGGAATTATGTTACAAAATTTATGCTTCAATGCTACTTGCAACTTGCAACACATAAATTATAAACAAACATTTACAAATGAAAGAGATGTTCGCTGTCATTTTTTGTTAATTTGCAAAATGGCTTAAGTGACATTTAATCAGTTTAAAAAATTGTATTAAAAACTGAAATTTGAGGGATAATAAGCGTTAAATATTTATTAAATTCAAAAATTGAGTATATTGCTATTTAATTTAATTGTCCTTATGCAGACGATAAGGACAATAACAAGGAAGTTAATACACTGAGAAAATATTTTAACAAATTATTTAAATATATATAAATATAAAAATCTAAGAAAATGTAAAATCTTTTAAAATATTGAAATTTTAGGCCAATATAAAATTTTACTTTTTAAAGACTTGCTAATTTTTTTTCACCAAATTCTTCTCTCTGTGTACCTCGTGCTGTAATTTATGTTTGTTTGTATTTTTTTCAATGTATCTACATGTCAAAAGCACTATTAAAGTAAGTTTTTTTCCGTTTTTCTTAAACATAAAAACAACTATAACATTAGAATAAGAAAAACATACTCGTAAATGATGTGATTTTGTTTTTATAACAACAAAAAATATCTGGGCAAAAACAGACATTACTCGTTTAATAAAGCAGCTATATTGTATGTTATTAAGATGAATGATGTATACGGATGAATTATTACTTATGTATATCTCAGAAATTTTTTTTCGCTTTTTATAAAGCAAAATTTTCAAACATAATTTAAGTCATAAATTTTCGTCAAATAGCATTTGCTTTATGTAGCGATAATTAATTTAAATTGACTGCAAAAAAAAATATTTTGTGGGCAAATATCAAAGGAAATAATTAGTCATACAAAGACATTGGAGGAGGATAATAGTTAAAAGAGGTTGGCCCAGCAAAAGAAAACAACTTTACGTTTTAAAAGTATATATTCGTTTCTTCAAAAAGTAATTTCTTAATTTTTTTTTGGGGGAAAATGAAAGACAATTTTCGTATAATTTTCAATTAACTATATTTTTATTTTTTCGAGCAAAAATAATAGTAATTTTTGAATTTTGTTTTTTCTAGCCGAAATAAAAATTATTTTTATATCCACCATCAAAAAGAATATTGAGATTGTCATTTCGTTTATAATTTCTTTAATATTGGCTCTAAAGTCAAAATTGATGTACATTAGAGCGTCTGGACTTATATGGACAAAAAAATAAATTTCGCCGTACACCATCGAATATAAAGCATTGCTATGAGGCAGTTTCGAAAAAATATTTTTTAATTTTTTCGTCGCACATTGGGGTCGCCAAAATACATTTTTCGTTATATCTTCGGCATTTACAGTCGGATCTTGAAGTGTGATATATCGATGATTTTGTCTCGGGGAAGTCAACATGTTTCTTTAATAGGTCAATGATGAATATTGCAAAACATTGGCCTTCGATAGACAAAAACATCGATATATTATACTTTAAGATCCGACTGAAAATGGTGAAGATAAACGAAAGATGTATTTTGGCGATCCCTATGTTCGGCAAAATAAGAAATTCCTTGTTTTTAATAGATCGGTTTGAAAAATCGAAAAACTTCCTTAGTTAAAGTTTAACGATTTTTTAAGAGCTTTAATTTCCAGATATAAGGGTGGCACATTAGGGTGGTAGGAACAGGGGTCTGATAGATAAATACTACAACCGGATACCTGAGAATAATGACTATTAAAGAAAAATATTGACCTCCCTGAGACAAAAACATCGATATCATATCACACTTCAAGATCTGACTGTAAATGCCGAAGATATAACGAAAAATGTATTTTGGCGACCTCAATGTGCAAAGAAAAAAAATATTTTTTTTCGAAACTGCCTCATAGAAATGCTTTATATTCGATGGTGTACGGCGAAATTTATTTTTTCGAGACGCCCTAATGTACATTCTGAATCATTATGAAATTGTAAGACGATTCAAAGATGTCAGTCTGTGTGTCCGTAAGCCCGTCAGTCTGTACGTACTGTCGGCACGATAGAGCCTGAACGAAAAGAGCTAGATCACTGAAACTTAGCAAAGATATTCTTAATTTCTGAGAAAGTTTTGGTATCGAATTTGCGAAAAATCGATTCACATCTGACCATAGCCCCCGTATAACCTGGTCTCACATAATCGCTAATAAATGATAAATTATTAAAGATATAATGATAAAATTTAGCACAGAGAAGTTTTATGTGATCGTTATGCAGCGTATAAAATTTTATTGACATCGGTTGGCACTTAATCATACCTCCCATACAAAACACTTACGAAAACAGCCTAAATAATAAAACAGCCTAATAAATACTTAAATGCGAATAAATGATAAACTCTACTAGCGTAGGCCACTAAATTAAGCACAAGGAAGTTTTATGTCAATGCTAGCCAGTGTGCCAAATTTTATTATAATCGGCCACCATTTGACCATAGCTCCCATATAAAAAACTTACGGAAACACAAAAATACAAAAAGAAAAGGGGGTTTATGTCCGTCTGTCCGGCAGATAGAAGCGCTATAGCTAATCAACTACTGGAGCAAGGGAGACAAAATTTTGCAAAAGTATTTTTGATATGTTAAAGAAGTTGTGTACTGAAAATTAACAAAATCGGTTTACATTAAGTTAAAGCTCCCATATAACCCTGCCCCGGGAATCACATTAATGCTGATAAATTGAATCCAATTGCAGTAGCTATGGCGACTTAATTTCGTACAGAGAAGTTTTATGCAATTATTGGTCACTATATTAAATTTTATGGGAATCAGTCATTTTTTGACTATAGCTTTCATATGAAAACCTTTATCGGAAACCACCAAAATTCCACAAACGGCAGTTAAAAGCTATTGGGGCAGGGATTGGGGCTCTGTCCGTCCACTACGTGGTAAATTTTGCGCAAAGATCTCGGCCTACACCCGTATAAGATCCAGCTGGTGCAGGAATTGAAGCCACGAGACCATTATATGCGTCGTTCTTTCGCCGATTGGGCTCTAGAGCAGTTGGAAACTGACCCGTTGTTTTATCGCAAAATTGTGTTCAGCGATGAGGCGCATTTTTGGCTTAACGGTTTTGTTAATAAGCAAAATTGCCGCATATGGAGTGAGACCAATCCACAAGAGACCCTACAGACTCCATTACAACCAGAAAAATGCACCGTATGGTGCGGTTTTCACGCTGGTGTCATCAACGGATCTTATTTCTTCAAAAATGAGGCCGGAGCTCGCGTTACGATCAATGGAGATCGTTACCGCACCATGATCAATGATTTTTTGTTTGAAAATATGGATGACATTGATCCGGAGGAGATGTGGTTTCAACAGGATGGCGCAACCATCGACTTATTGAAATCAAAATTTGGCGATAAGTTGATTTCGAGAAACGGACCTGTAAATTGGCCTCCAAGGTCGTGCGATTTGACACCTCTCGATTATTTTCTGTGGGGCTACGTGAAGTCACTGGCTTATGCTGATAAAACAGCAACAATTGATGCCTTGGAGGCCAGCATTGTTCGTGTTATTTGTGACATACGGCCAGCAGTGCTCGAAAAAGTGGCCCAAAACTGGACGTCCAGAATGCGCTTCGTCAAGAACAGCCGCGGTGTCCATATGCCCGAAATCATTTTCAAATGTTAATGTCACGTATTGATCTTTCGAATAAAAAAAATTTTTGATTACAATTTAATTTTTTGTGTTATTTTTTACAATTTCAAGTTCTATCGGGCTTAAAAAAACACCCGATATATAACATTGCCTTTTTATATCTACAATCAAAAAGATTTGGAGGTAAATTCTTTATATTAAAATTGCACCTACGAAATTAGATAGCAATTAATATTCGTTAAGTCCAGACTTTATATATGGAGGATGTATTAGAAACTCCTAACAAAATATATGGACCTGCCATATTACTATCAACGTGTTTGGCCTAACTATACCCAATTATTGATGCAAAGAAGATACCAGGGAAACCATTTAGATACTTTTAAATGTTGAACTATAAAGCTACCTCAATCGAATTCAGTCCAAAGTTATTTATTAACAATAATAACTATCTTAACATTTTTTTTTTAATTTGGTCCAAATTTTAAATTAGCTGCACCCTCGCAGATATAAAATATATTTCTAAATTTAACACAATTTGATGGTGGGTATATAAGATTCCTCACAGCCGAATATTACATTTTTATTTGTTTAATTATAGGGTAACTTAAGGTCAGATATTTTACTTTCGAGATTTAAAGAAATGCCAACAACTGCAATATTTCATGTTGTCAAAAAGAAACCTTACATTTACTTTATTAAGGCGTTTCCCGTTCGATGTAATGCAAGTCTTATTTTTTTATTTTAATATTAGTTTTTAAATCTTATTTTACTAAATTCAATATATTTTTGCTTAGCTTCGACTTATGGGAGCATGGGCATGTTGATGTATTTATAAGTAAAATTTATACTTAGAAAAAACTACAATACCATACGATACGATACTGCATTGACAGATTGTATTACAACCCTGAATTTTGAGATGCACTAAAAATACAAAAAACAAGAAAAAAAAAACAGAAAACACAACAATTTTACAGGGTTTGACACTTGTTTTTATTGTATTGTCATTTCATATTGTTGTATGTTTTTTATACCCTTCACCACCATAGGTGGAAAGGGTATTATAAGTTTGTGCTGATGTTTGTAACGCATAGAAATATTTGTCTTAGACCCACCTTTTAGTATACCAATAGGCTTAGAATCACTTTCTGAGTCGATTTAGCGATGTCCGTCCGTCCGTCCGTCCGTCTGGCTGGCTGGACCCCCATGTAAACCTTGTAATCAAACTACAGGTCGCAATTCTCAAGATAATTTGATGAAATTTGGCACAGATCATTTTTTTGATAATGGGACCATGGCTATTGAATTTGGTCAAAATCGGTCCATTATTTATGGTACCTCCCATAGGTCCCACTTCCCGGAATTGCTATATTGGCCACAAATATCAATATTTTTTCATGAAATTTAAAACAAATACTGCTTAAGTCAACTAAAATCACTGTACCAAATTTCGTTGAAATCGGTCCACATTTGACCATAGCTCCCATACAAATTCTTCTTTAAAAACGCACTAAATGAGACAAAAAATCACTAAAACACTCGTAAATCTAAAGATAATGGAAATTTTGAGTCTATTTTTTGCATACATAATTTTTGTAACAACTGTAATCAATCTGCCAAATTTCGAGATAATCGGTCCACATTTGACCCTAGCTCTCATATAAGTCCAAATGACGGAAACAGGTTGAATATATAAGTTTTGAGAAAATGTTTGTATGATGGCAAAATTTAGCAAATATTTGTCTTTACACAGGAAAAATAACACCTTTGACCTTAGTGGTGAAGGGTATCGTATGGTCGGCTTGACCGACTATATCGCTTTCTTACTTGTTTTTTGCTGCTGCTGTTGTTGTCATTTTATTTTTTCCACAAACTCATAATCGTGTTACTCGTATGATGTATCTGATGTATCTGGTTTTGGAGGATTGGCTGCTACCGCAACATCTGATAACTGTTTCGTTGTGTGTTCAAGTGGGGATATATTGAAAACTGCAGTTGCTGCTGCTACTGCTGTTGTTGACATGAGAAGAAAGCAAAGCAACATACCACCACAGCAACGGAAAATAAAATATGAATGAAGAGGCAGTAGCAGAAAAAACTGTAATGCAGGTCATGTTACAATTGAGTGGCTGGGAAATGACAAATATTAAAAAGTTTTTTGGTTTTTTATGATATCATCTATTTGGTCTGCAAATTGGATTATCATACTTAAGGACTTGTTTCTTAACCAACGTTTCAACAACAATTTACAATATAAATTATATTGTATTATATATTAAGATTCATTTGAAAACGCTCTCCATTTGGCCAACGTTGTTTTTAACGCACTACAGTCTTATCAACAAGTTGCACAAGTTTTATCAACAAGTTGCTCAACATTTTGTAAACATTTTGCCCAACATATCCTTAAGTTTTGAAGCTATTGTGTGTACAAGTTAATAATTTTGTGATCTGACCCGATTTAAACAGATCATAATACAAAACACCCTTCTAAACCAATATTGGGCAAAGTCTCTCTGATTTTATATTTTGCTAACCCTAGGGGTAGCAAAATACAAAATAAGAGGGAATCAGAGAGACTTTGCCTAACATATTTGGCTTTTCAAATAAAAGGCTTTTCTCTAGAAAATTTTTCTTAAAAAAAAATTTTCTCTATAAATTTTTTCTCAAAGAAAAATTTTCTTTATAAACTTTTTCTTAAAGAAAAATTTTCACTATAAATTATTTCTTAAAGAGAAATTTTCACTAGAATTTTTTTCTTAAAGAAACTTTGTCTCTATAAATTAAAAAATTTTCTCTAGAATTGAAAAAAGATTTCAATTTCAAATTTCAAGAAAAATTTTCTCTGGAAATTTTTCATATACAAAAACTTTCCCTAGAAATTTTTTCATATAGAAACATTTTCTACAGAATTTTTTTTATATAGAAAAATTTTCTATAGACATTTTTTCATACAGAAAAATTTTCCATACAAAATTTTTCATATAGAAGAATTTTGTATGAAAATTTTTTCATATAGAAAAAAGTACTATAGAAATTTTTTCATATTCAAAAAAATTTCTACAGAAATTTTCTATAACAAATTTTTTCTATATATTCTATAAAAAAATTATCTATAAAAAATTTTTTATAAAAAAAAATTCTATTAAAATTTGTTTATATGATAATAGTTTCTTCAAAAAATTTTTTATATAGAAAAAGTTTCTAAAGATTTTTTTTCATATAGAAAAATTTTCTATTGAAATTTTCTACAGAAATATTTTCATATAGCAAAATTTTAAACAGAAATTTTGTCATAAAAAAATGTTCTCTATAAATTTTGTATAAAAAATTTTTCATATAAAAAAATGTCTATGGAAAAATAAAAAAAAAAAATTAAAGCAATTTTTCTATATGAAAAAGTTTCTATAGAAAATTTTTCTATAAATTTTTTCATATAGAAAAATTTTGCATAGAAAATTTGTCATATTATAAAATTTTCTATAGAAATTAATTCATATAGAAAAATTTTCTAGAGAAATTAATTCGTATAGAAAAATTTTCTATAGAAATTTTTTCTTAAAGAAAAATTTTTTTAGAAATTTTTTCTTAAAGCAAATTTTTTCTTAAAGAAAAATTTTCTTAAGAATTGTTTTTTCTATAATAAAATGTTCTCTAGAATTTTTTTCTTAAAGAACAATTTTCTATAGAAATTTTATTTATTGAAATTTTTTTCTTAAAGAAAAATTTTCTCCTGAAATTTTTTCTTACAGCAAAATTTTTCTAGAAATTTTTTCTTAAAGTAAAATTTTCTAAAGAATTTTTTTCCTATATAAAAATATTCTCTAGAATCTTTTTCTTAGAGAACAATTTTCTATAGAAATTTTTTCATATAGAAAAATTTTTATAGAATTTTTTCATACAGAAAAATTTTCTATAGAAATGTTTTCATATTTTTTATATAGAAAAATTTTGTATAAAAATTTTTTCATATAAAAAAATGTCTATGGAAAAATAAAAAAAAAAAATTAAAGCAATTTTTCTATATGAAAAAATTTCTATAGAAAATTTTTCTATAAATTTTTTCATATAGAAAAATTTTGCATAGAAAATTTGTCATATTATAAAATTTTCTATAGAAATTAATTCATATAGAAAAATTTTCTATAGAAATTAATTCGTAAAGAAAAATTTTCTATAGAAATTTTTTCTTAAAGAAAAATTTTTTTAGAAATTTTTTCTTAAAGAAAAATTTTTTTAGAAATTTTTTCTTAAAGCAAATTTTTTCTAGAAATTTTTTCCTAAAAAAAATTTTCTAAAGAATTGTTTTTTCTATAATAAAATATTCTCTAGAATTTTTTTCTTAAAGAACAATTTTCTATAGAAATTTTATTTATTGAAATTTTTTTCTTAAAGAAAAATTTTCTCCTGAAATTTTTTCTTACAGCAAAATTTTTCTAGAAATTTTTTCTTAAAGTAAAATTTTCTAAAGAATTTTTTTCCTATATAAAAATGATCTCTAGAATCTTTTTCTTAGAGAACAATTTTCTATAGAAATTTTTTCATATAGAAAAATTTTTATAGAATTTTTTCATACAGAAAAATTTTCTATAGAAATGTTTTCATATTTTTTATATAGAAAAATTTTGTATAAAAATTTTTTCATATAAAAAAATGTCTATGGAAAAATAAAAAAAAAATTAAAGCAATTTTTCTATATGAAAAAATTTCTATAGAAAATTTTTCTATAAATTTTTTCATATAGAAAAATTTTGCATAGAAAATTTGTCATATTATAAAATTTTGTATAGAAATTAATTCATATAGAAAAATTTTCTATAGAAATTAATTCGTATAGAAAAACTTTCTATAGAAATTTTTTCTTAAAGAAACATTTTTTTAGAAATTTTTTCTTACAGCAAATTTTTTCTAGAAATTTTTTCTTAAAGAAAAATTTTCTAAAGAATTTTTTTTCTATATTAAAATGTTCTCTAGAATTTTTTTCTTAAAGAACAATTTTCTATAGAAATTTTATTTATTGAAATTTTTTTCTTAAAGAAAAATTTTCTCCTGAAATTTTTTCTTACAGCAAAAATTTTCTCCTGAAATTTTTTCTTACAGCAAAATTTTTCTAGAAATTTTTTCTTAAAATAAAATTTTCTGAAGAATTTTTTTCCTATATAAAAATGTTCTCTGGAATTTTTTTCTTAAAGAATAATTTTCTATATAAATTTTTTCATATAGAAAATTTTTTTATTAAAACTTTTTTCTTAAAGAAATTTTTCTCCTGAAATTTTTTCTTACAGCAAAATATTTCTAGAAAATTTTCCTTAAAGAAACACTTTTTATAACAATTTTTTTCCTATATGTATAAAAATGTTCTCTAGAATCTTTTTCTTAAAGAACAATTTTCTATAGAAATTTTTTCATATATACATTTTTTTATTGAAATTTTTTCATATGGAAAAATTTTCTACAGAAATGTTTTCATAAAGAAAAATTTTCTATAAATATTATTTTAAATAGAAAAATTTTCCATAAAAATGTTTTCCTAAAAAATAATTTTCTTTTTTCGATTTGATATGAAAAATTTTAATGATATTTATATTAATTATGCTAGAGTTTTTCCCTATTTGAAGATACAATTTTGTTTAGTATCTTCTTTATTTTTCAAGTTAAATGTATTTAGTCATGCGAAACTGCTGCACATTGACAGTTTTTGTGTTTCAATCCATATTTTTTTCATACCCATAGTAATTTTGTAGTAACATAAGTTTAAGTTGAAATACTTTTTTTCTTGGTATATCTTCTTTGCTTCCAAAGAAAAATGAGGAAATGTTGATACACATAATGTATAGGTATCTGTAAAGAGTTTATGTGTATGTCTACTTGTTTGTATGGAAATGAATGATTGTATAGGGTAAATATTTTCCATGTAATGTAATGGGAAGTTTGTAATTAAGCAATTTGTCAGTTTAATGACAATGTTTCTGCTACTTGTAGCAAGTCTTGCATAGTTCTCAGTACTACTTACTACACGGTTCTTTGGGTTTTTTATGTATATCTTTTTTTTGTCTATAAATTTATAGTTTTCGTTTCATATGAAATGTTAAGGTTGCTAGGAAATGAACCCGAGGAAGAAACTTAATTGTTTCAAGATTAGAGTAACCAAATGAATATTTATAAACGAAAATGACCTTTTTAAATATTCGTCTTGAAGGATAATACTTTTAAGCACTTTTTCCCTTCCAGATAGTAGCTCTTAACATCATCGGATGCTTATAAATAAATTTTATATTGGTAGTACGGTCAACTACGGTGAACGGTGAAATATAATTTACTGGGCCAATTGCATAAACTAGACAGAAAGCCGATCATCTTAACGGACAAATGTCTCGAAATCTACTCAGGAAGTAATTTTGAGACGATCGGTGAACTTTTAGGTTGGTTTCAAGTTAACCTAATATACCCTTCCCATCTATAAAGATAGTGGTTACTAAAAATCTTCCAAAATTTTCCTACTGACCTTTTTCTTTACTGAAACTGAATGGTTGGTTTCGCTTAGTTAAATTTGCTAAGAAATTCGTTCCCCTTCATTATTGATGAAGGAATGACTAAATTCTCGCTATAAGCAAAATGCCTCCACTCAAAGTTTGCTCTACCTCCAGATCTGAAAACCGAAATGAAATAAGAACAAAATTTAATGAAGAAATGACATAAAATTATGTATCAGAAAAAGAAAAATCATAAAGACAATAAACCAAAATGATGTTACAATTTTTTAAAATTGAAAGCAAATTTCAATATTTTTTAGAAAATTTTTCAAAAATTTCCTATTTTTCAAAAATTTCCTATTTTTCAAAAATTTCCTATTTTTATATGAAAATTTTCAAAAATTTCCTATTTTTATAGGAAATTTTTCAAAAATTTCCTATTTTTATAGGAAATTTTTCAAAAATTTCCTATTTTTATAGGAAATTTTTCAAAAATTTCCTATTTTTATAGGAAATTTTTCAAAAATTTCCTATTTTTATAGGAAATTTTTCAAAAATTTCCTATTTTTATAGGAAATTTTTCAAAAATTTCCTATTTTTATAGGAAATTTTTCAAAAATTTCCTATTTTTATAGGAAATTTTTCAAAAATTTCCTATTTTTATAGGAAATTTTTCAAAAATTTCCTATTTTTATAGGAAATTTTTCAAAAATTTCCTATTTTTATAGGAAATTTTTCAAAAATTTCCTATTTTTATAGGAAATTTTTCAAAAATTTCCTATTTTTATAGGAAATTTTTCAAAAATTTCCTATTTTTATAGGAAATTTTTCAAAAATTTCCTATTTTTATAGGAAATTTTTCAAAAATTTCCTATTTTTATAGGAAATTTTTCAAAAATTTCCTATTTTTATAGGAAATTTTTCAAAAATTTCCTATTTTTATAGGAAATTTTTCAAAAATTTCCTATTTTTATAGGAAATTTTTCAAAAATTTCCTATTTTTATAGGAAATTTTTCAAAAATTTCCTATTTTTATAGGAAATTTTTCAAAAATTTCCTATTTTTATAGGAAATTTTTCAAAAATTTCCTATTTTTATAGGAAATTTTTCAAAAATTTCCTATTTTTATAGGAAATTTTTCAAAAATTTCCTATTTTTATAGGAAATTTTTCAAAAATTTCCTATTTTTATAGGAAATTTTTCAAAAATTTCCTATTTTTATAGGAAATTTTTCAAAAATTTCCAATTTTTATAGGAAATTTTTCAAAAATTTCCTATTTTTATAGGAAATTTTTCAAAAATTTCCTATTTTTATAGGAAATTTTTCAAAAATTTCCTATTTTTATAGGAAATTTTTCAAAAATTTCCTATTTTTATAGGAAATTTTTCAAAAATTTCCTATTTTTATAGGAAATTTTTCAAAAATTTCCTATTTTTATAGGAAATTTTTCAAAAATTTCCTATTTTTATAGGAAATTTTTCAAAAATTTCCTATTTTTATAGGAAATTTTTCAAAAATTTCCTATTTTTATAGGAAATTTTTCAAAAATTTCCTATTTTTATAGGAAATTTTTCAAAAATTTCCGATTTTTATAGGAAATTTGATTCCTATTGATGAATTTGTAAATTTTCTTCTGTTCACAATCTTTCTTATCATCCTACTGCGGAAATTGCAGAAAATGATAAATTATTGAATTTTATTTTTAATTAGTGTCAAATTGAAGAGGGATGTTTATCTTTTAAAAACTCATTTTCCTGCTTGAGGATAAAGAAAGAAAAGAGTAAAAGTTCCTGGAAATGAAAAACAGTTTTCAATTAAAACAACATTAGGAAATTGTAATGTTAAGTTTTTTTGATTTAAAAAACAACAGGAAATTGTTGTTGGTACATTTTTTTATTTAAATTAAATTTTTTTGCATATTTTGTTGATCTAATGTTGTAACATGTTTTTGATTTGAAACAGAAAACAACATTTTTAAAATAACATTAAAGAATTTTGAAAAGATTTTAAGTTTTCGTATTTCTTTAGATTCAAAATAATAAAAAAAAATTTTTTTGATTCATTTTAAATTTATTTCATTTTAAATTTATTTCATTTTAATTTATTTCCCTTTTTTGCTTATTTAAGTATCTTCTTTTCATTTGAGTTTTCTTAAAATTTTTTTTTGTAATTTTTATTATAAAAATTCGTATTTTTCTTACTTTATTGTATTAGTAGCATTCAAGTATTACTTGAAGTAAACTTTTATAACTTTATTCATTATATTCTCTAAAGTGTAATGCAAATATAAATTGAAAATATTTTCTTTTTTTCTTTTTTTCCCTTCATTTCTATCATCTTCATTTCAAATATTACAATAACCAATTTTGTATTTTCAATTATTATACATTTACTCACATATTCGTACTTTTTAAAGAAAACTAATAATGAATAACTGGGAAGAACTAACTAAGGCACGGGAAATGAAAAATTATGTTAAATGCAGAAATATATATATATATATATATATATATATATAATACCCCGGGTAACATTCCAATTGGATTAAGGGTTACTTTTCTCCAACAATGAGCTGCATCCGATTTTTAGAAAGGAACCCACGTTTTAGCACCGGCTCCGAGCGGCAAATGTATTAGTTAGAGAAGGTTTTCATAGCCCAATACTCAATAACATGTGGCTAGCTGAGTTATGAGGTGAACCGCCGCTTTTTTGAAAATATATTTTTTCAAGTCGGTCTGGCAGTGGATTGAACTTGGGACCTCTGGTATGCTAGGCGGATGACTAACCTGCTATACCACGGCTGTTAAATGCTGAAACATATCATAATAAATCTTCAAGTACTAAGAATTTGATAGAGTTGTATTATAATTTTGTGTTCATTTATAAACGACCGAAGAAAACATTTCATATATCGTCCCCTAAATAAAATAGTGTATAATTTTGTTTGCTATTACGAGATAATCCAATTCAAAGGTTCAAATGCAAAATTATTAGGCATTATTTTAATTGATCTTTTGACCCAGCTGAAGTAAAATTTCAACAAATTTTGACCACATATAGAATCAAGTGTGTAGATTATGATAATAAAAAAATAATGGTTCAGTACCTGGTAGACCGAGCCTTGCTCGGAGCTTTATGATAACCATTTTGAGGAAAATTTTAAAGTTTTTATATATTTTATATTATAAAGTGCTAAAATAAATTTAGAGGAAAGACATTGTAGAAATATTCAGTTAATTTTGAATTATTTGATTTATTTTGTCCGACCAACACATAGTTTGCATAGTTTACAGTTTAACTCATTTTGAATAATTTTGGAAATTATTCATATCAACAGAAACCTCTGTCGACTCATGCGCAACAACTTTGCTAAAGATTATAGTCTGATCAAATGCACAGTTTACGATTTAATTAATTTTGAGTAGTTTTCTGTGGCGCCACCTGTCGGACTTTGCTTCTTCCAATTCATAAACCTTCTTCGGCTTATCCGTAACAACTTTGCTGAAGATTATAGCATGATTAAATGTACAGCATACGATTAAATTGACTTTGAGTAAATTTCAGTAGCGCCACCTGTCGAAATTTCTTCATACCAACTAAGAAACCTTCGTCGGCTCATGTGCAACAACTTTGCTAAAGATTGTAGCATGATTAAATGTACAGATTACGATTAAATTGACTTTGAGTAAGTTTCTGTAGCGCCACCTGTCGGAAATTATTCATACCAACTAAAAAGCCTTCGTCGGCTTATGCGCTACAACTTTGCTAAAGATCATAGCATGATCAAATGTACAGTTTACGATTTAATTAATTTTTAGTAATTTTCAGTGGCGCCATCTGTCGGAAATTAGTCTTATCAACTTTAAAACCTTCGCCGGCTTATCCGCAACATTTTCGCTAAAGAGCATAACACAATCAAATTCACAGTTTACTATTCTATAAAGAACATACATACAGACAAACATTCATTTGTTTAAAATAATACTAATTTTTCCCCCTTTTTATTCCCTAATTTCTAAAAGTTCCATATGTATATTTGGTACATTTTTGGTGCCAATTGAATTCGGTACATTTTTTTAAAACGCATTTAACATAATGTATAATGTTCCTATTCCTATTGCTTTGGAGATGTTAAGTTATAATTTTATCCCTTTTTTACCCATTTTGGCTCCAAAATCAAACAAGTACCAAATACGTGTTTCATATTTTTTTTACATCTATTGATTGCAGTACCAAGTTTCTTTCTATATTCTTTAGTTTAAAATATAAGAGTGGGTTAAAAAGGTGGCAAAAAAAGCTATTTTCACCCTTTTTTACCCCCTATCGGACATAGTTTCAAAAAAGTACCAAACACCTGTCCGCTTATTTTCAAAGCTGTTTAAAACGTAATTTTAATTTTGTTTCTATACCTATTACTTTAGGAGACATAGCGTTTTCGATTTTTTCCCCTTTTTACCCGTTTTTACCCTCTTAGAGGTAAAAGTTCCAAAAGTCCCTTCTTCTTCGACCTATACATCAAAAAAGATACCCACTGTCCAAATTTTATCAAAATCGTTAGAGCCGTTTTCGAGATAGCCATTCTATATATATATATATATATATATATATATATATACACTAGCTTTATAACCCGCTACTTCGTTAGCGGCACCATTTGAATTGACAAAGTTACAAAATTTACCAAAATAACTTTTTCACTTATTTATCAATTCCGATATAAATTAAATTAAATACTTATTGGTTCTTAAGATACATATAGGACAAAATAAGTACCTACCCTCTACATTTTCAAAAAAGTACTACACACGCCTCCCTTATTTTTGTAGCTGACCCAATTTTGATTGCTAACCCAATTTAAATCTTGTTCTTGTCGCTTTTGATTTTGAATATTTTACAAAAGTTTCCTTTTTTTACCCGTTGGTTACCCCTGATCAGCCAAATTAAAAAAAAAAAATCCGGATACATGTCCTAATATTTTTATTGCTGATCTTAACTCCATTTTTGTTAATTGAAAAAAATACCAAACACCTGTCACATATTTCTTCAATGTCAATAGAACAGTCCATAAATCATTGATTTATTTATTATTTTATTGATTTAAACAACATGCACAGTTTAAAAGGAAAAAACCTATCTTTAAATTTTTGACCCGTTTTTGTTATTTTCGATTGCGGTATAAATTTTGTTTCTATAATAATTGATTCAAAAATTATATATGGGTCAAAAAAGTACCAAAATTTAGTTTTTATCCTTTTTATTCCCTATTTTTAGCTCATTTACGAAAAGTACCTACTAAAAACATGACTTTTTATTTTTCTATTCGATCTAAATCCAATTTAAATTTTTTTTCTGTCGATATTAGTATCAGAGATATAACTTTACTAATGTTTTTATTTTCTACCCTATTTTAACCCCAAAACTGTTTAATTTGCAAAAAGTACTGAAAAGTCCCTTAATTTTTAGGGCTGATCTTAGACCATTTTAGTGTTTGTTTCCATCCATTAGGTTTAGAAGATATAATGTCATCGATTTTTCCCTTTTTTACCCCTTTGATTGACACATCTCTAATTTATACTTTTGACTTCATTAGCTTAAATGAATATTTTCCCGTTTTCACCTTTTGGAACCCCATTTATCGTAAAAGTACCAAGCACATGTTTAATATTTTGTTAATACTTATTGATTGTGGCATAAAGTGAGTCTTTATGTTTATAAGTTCAAAAGATACGCATGGATACGCAAGTACAAAAATATAGTTTTTACCCTTTTTGCCCTTATTAGTGCCATTTCCAAAAAAAGTACAGAACACATGTCCCTTTCATTTTCTAGCCGATTATATGATTTATTCATTTTCTAGCCTGTTTTAACCATAAGCGGCCAAATTAAAAAAAATACCGAACCCGTGTCCTTTAATTTTTAATGCTGATCATAGACCAATTTAATCTTTGTTTCTATCACTTTTGATTTATGAGATATTACGTTACCTATTTTCCCCCTTTTTACTCCAAACATTAAAAAAAGGAATCAATCGCGTGTCTTATACTTCTGCAATGTGAATAGACCTGTCTGTAAATTATACTTCTGGCTTTATTTGTTTAAATGATATTCATAGTTTTTACTCTTTTGTGCCTCATTTATCGTAAAAGCGCCAAGCACCTTCTTAATTTTTGTTAGTCCTTATCAATTGTGATGTAAATAGAGTATTTATGTTTATTAGTTCAAGAGATACTTATAGGGTTAATAAAGTACCAAAATATAGTTTTTTCCCTTTTTCTCCCTTATTAGTTCCATTTCCAAAAAAGTACCAAACTCGTGTCTCCTTTTTTTGCAAGATGATCCAAATCCAATTTCAACTTTGTTTCTAACGATGTAAATTTCGGAGATATGATGTTACTAATTTATCCATTTTCTTTTTCAATTTTTTTCAATTTACTTTTTCAATATGAATCCACCCGTCTGTAAATTATAGTTCTGGCTTCATTAGTTAAAAACCTACCCTTGAATATTTTTTTATCTTTTTTACCTCAATTATCGTAAAAGTACCAAATACGTGTCTAATAATTCTTTGTTACTTATCAATTGTGACGTTTACTGTTTCTCTATGTTTGTTATTTCAAAAGATACGTATGGGTTCAAAAAAGTACCAAAATATAGTTTTTGCCCTTTTTTACCCTTATTAGTACCATATTCAAAAAAGTACCAAATACGTTTCTCGTTTTTTTTCAGCCCATCCGAAGCAAATTTCAACTCTATTCCTATCGTTTTGAATTTCGGAGATATGACGTTACTAATATTTCCCATTTTTTCCCTGTTTTAACCCCAAAACGGCCGAATTAAAGAAAAAAGTACCGAATACATGTCCCTTAATTTAAAGTGCCGATTTTAGACCGATTTAGTTGTTGTTTCTATCACTTTTGGCTAAGAAGATATATTTTTACCGATTTTTACCCCCAAAATTAAAAAAAGTACCAGACACTTATTTTACTTTTTTCAGTGTCAATTTACCAGCCAATAAATTATGCTTCTGGCTTCATTAGCCGAAAAGATATTCTTAGCTAAAAAGCAAAAAACCTACTCTTGAATATTTTCCCTTTTTTTTACCCTTTCGTCCCACATTAATCGCAAAAGTACCAAATACGTGTTTAATAGTTTTTTAATGCCTATCAGTTGCGATATAAATTATGTTTCTATGTTTATTAGTTCAAAAAATATATATGTGTTAAAAAAGTACCAAAATATAGTTTTTACCCTTTTTTATTCTTATTAGTACCATTTTTGAAATAGTACCAAATACGTGGCCATTTATTTTTTTATCCGATTCAAATCCAATTTAAACTTCTTTTGCATCGGTGTTAGTTTCGGAGATATGATGTTACTAATTTCTCCCTTTTCTACCCTGTTTTACCCTTTAAAAGGCCGAATTTCAAAAAAGTACCGAATACTTGTCCCTTAATTTTTAGTGGTGATCTCAGACTAATTTAGTTTTGGTTTCTATCACTTTTGATTTAGAAGATATATTTTTACCCCCAAAATTAAAAAAAGTACCAAAAATGTATTTTATTTTTTCTTTGTCAATCGACCAGTCAATAAATTATACTTCTGGCTTCATTAGCCTAAAAGATATTCATAGCTAAAAACAAAAAACCTACCCTTAAATATTTTCCCTTTTTTACCCTTTTGTATCCCATTAATTGCAAAAGTACCAAATACGTATTTAATTGTTTTTTAATATCTATCTGTTGCGATATAAATTATGTTTCTGTATTTATTAGTTCAAAAGATACATATTAGTTGAAAAAAGTACCAAAATATAGTTTTTACCCTTTTTTATCCTTATTAATGCCATTTCCAAAAAAGTACCAAGCACGTGCCTCCTTATTTTCCTAGCCGATTCAAATCCAATTTCAACTTTGTTTGCATCGATGTTGGTTTCGGAGATATGATGTTACTAATTTCTCCCTTTTCTACCCTGTTTTACCTTCTAAGAGGTTGAACTTCAAAACAGTACCGAACATGTGTTCCTTAATTTTAAGTGCCAATCTCAGACCAATTTAGTTTTTGTTTCTATCACTTTGGGTTTAGAAGATATACTTTACCGATTTTTACCCCCAAAATTAAAAAAAAGTACCAAACACGTAGCTTATTTCTTTTCAATGTAAATCTACCAGTCAATAAATTATACTTCTAACTTCATTAGCCTAAAAGATATCCATGGCTAAAAAGCAAAAAACCTATCCTTGAATATATTCCCTTTTTTTACCCTTTTGTACCCCATTAATCGCAAAAGTACCAAATACGTATTTAGTTCTTTTTTAATATCTGTCGGTTGCGATATAAAATATGTTTCTATGTTTATTAGTTCAAAAGATACATATGGGTTAAAAAAAGTACTAAAATATAGTTTTTACCCTTTTTTATCCTTATTAGTGCCATTTTCAAAAAAGTACCAAACACGTGTCCCCTTATTTTTGTAGGCGATTCAAATCCAATTTCAACTTTGTTTCTGTCTATGTTGGTTTCGGAGATATGATGTTACTAATTTCTCCCTTTTCTACCCTGTTTTGCCCGCTAGGCGGCCGATTTTCAAAAAAGTACCGAACACGTGTCCCTTAATTTTTAGTGCTAATCTCAAGCCAATTTAATTTTCGCTTCTATCGCTGTTGGTTAAGGAGATATAATGTTACCGATTTTTCCCTTTTTTACCCTTTTAATTGAAAAAAGTACCAAACACATATTTAATATTTTGTACTGGGCAATCGACCTCCCTATAAATTTTATTGGTAGCTTTATTGGTTCAAGTCAAATACAAAGAAAAAGAAAAATGGACCTACCCTAAATTTTTTTCCCCGCTTTTCCCCCTTTTTGAACCCTGAATCAAAATAGTACCAAACACGTGTCTAATATTTTTTTCTTGTTTACCGGCTCCGTTTTGAATTTTGTTACTCTGTTGATTGGTTTAAAAGATACACATGGGTTTAAAAAAGTACCAACATTTCATTTTTACCCTTTTTACCCCCTATTTGTCCCATCTGCTAAAAAGTACCAAACACGTGTCTACTTATTTTTGCAGCTGATCCCAACGCAATTTCAATTTTGGGCCTATGACGTTTACTTCCGGAGATACAGCATTACTAATTTTTCCCTTTTTTACCCCTTTTTACCCCCTTAGAGGCCGAATTTCCAAAAATCCCGTCTTAGTGGATCTATACTTTGAAAAAGGTACCAGCTGTCAAAATTTCAGCTCTCTAGCTTTAGCCGTTTGGGCTGTGCGATGATGAGTCAGTCAGTCAGTCAGTCAGTCACGTTAGAGTTTTATATATATAGATATATATCTTATCTTATATTCTTAAACGAGCAATAATTGTATATATATATATATATATATATATATATAGAATGGCTATCTCGAAAACGGCTCTAACGATTTTGATAAAATTTGGACAGTGGGTATCTTTTTTGATGTATAGGTCGAAGAAGAAGGGACTTTTGGAACTTTTACCTCTAAGAGGGTAAAAACGGGTAAAAAGGGGAAAAAATCGAAAACGCTATGTCTCCTAAAGTAATAGGTATAGAAACAAAATTAAAATTACATTTTAAACAGCTTTGAAAATAAGCGGACAGGTGTTTGGTACTTTTTTGAAACTATGTCCGATAGGGGGTAAAAAAGGGTGAAAATAGTTTTTTTGGCACCTTTTTAACCCACTCTTATATTTTAAACTAAAGAATATAGAAAGAAACTTGGTGATTGTAGTACCAAGTTATAGATGTAAAAAAAAACATGAAACACGTATTTGGTACTTTTTTGATTTTGGAGCCAAAATGGGTAAAAAAGGGATAAAATGATAACTTAACATCTCCAAAGTAATATGAATAGGAACATTATACATTATGTTAAATGCGTTTTAAAAAAATGTACCGAATTCAATTGGCACCAAAAAAGTACCAAATATACATATGGAACTTTTAGAAATTAGGGAATAAAAAGGGGGAAAAATTAGTATTATTTTAAACAAATGAATGTTTGTCTGTATGTATGTTCTTTATAGAATAGTAAACTGTGAATTTGATTGTGTTATGCTCTTTAGCGAAGATGTTGCGGATAAGCCGGCGAAGGTTTTAAAGTTGATAAGACTAATTTCCGACAGATGGCGCCACTGAAAATTACTAAAAATTAATTAAATCGTAAACTGTACATTTGATCATGCTATGATCTTTAGCAAAGTTGTAGCGCATGAGCCGACGAAGGCTTTTTAGTTGGTATGAATAATTTCCGACAGGTGGCGCTACAGAAACTTACTCAAAGTCAATTTAATCGTAATCTGTACATTTAATCATGCTACAATCTTTAGCAAAGTTGTTGCACATGAGCCGACGAAGGTTTCTTAGTTGGTATGAAGAAATTTCGACAGGTGGCGCTACTGAAATTTACTCAAAGTCAATTTAATCGTATGCTGTACATTTAATCATGCTATAATCTTCAGCAAAGTTGTTACGGATAAGCCGAAGAAGTTTTATGAATTGGAATAAGCAAAGTCCGACAGGTGGCGCCACAGAAAACTACTCAAAATGAATTAAATCGTAAACTGTGCATTTGATCAGACTATAATCTTTAGCAAAGTTGTTGCGCATGAGTCGACAGAGGTTTCTGTTGATATGAATAATTTCCAAAATTATTCAAAATGAGTTAAACTGTAAACTATGCAAACTATGTGTTGGTCGGACAAAATAAATCAAATAATTCAAAATTAACTGAATATTTCTACAATGTCTTTCCTCTAAATTTATTTTAGCACTTTATAATATAAAATATATAAAAACTTTAAAATTTTCCTCAAAATGCTTATCATAAAGCTCCGAGCAAGGCTCGGTCTACCAGGTACTATATATAGATATATATATATATATATATATATATATATATATATATATATATATATATATATATATATATATATATACATATATATATATATATATATATATATATATACAATTATTGCTCGTTTAAGAATATAAGATATGCTTATACACTATTATTTTATTAAAGGCGATATTTTTGTCCTTTACTTGTTACATTTGTTTATAAACAGATTTTGGTTACATAACAAAAATTCATGTTTTTCCATTTTCTTAGATCGTTAACAAGATTTCCAACTTTTGAGTATCTTTTCCACGTGTTTCTGTTCTTTGGTAACCATTTTGATGCATTAAAGGACATTGTTTTGAATTTTCGCAGTAAAACAGTGTTAGATTATAATTTTTGACGATTTTGACGAATTTCAATAGCCATGGTCCCACTATCAATAAAATGATCTGATCCAAGTTTCATCAAATTATCTTAAGAATTGCGACCTGTAGCTTGATTACATATTTTATATGAGGGTCCAGCCAGCCAGCCAGACGGACATCGCTAAATCGACTCAGGTGGGTCTAACACAAAAATTTCTATGAGTTACATACATCAGCACAAACTTATAATACCCTTTCCACCTATGGTGGTGAAGGGTATAAAAGTTGGACCACAACGCCTATACATTATAATTTTTTAGCTTAAAAGTAATAAGAATTTAATAACGTTAATATATAATAATAACTATTTCAATAGTTAGGAGTTCTCAAGAAGTTTGAAGTTTGTGAACCATCTGTTTCCATTAAAAAATGTTAGAATGCTAAAGGTGCCGGGGTACCTTGGCATTCACATAAGGGTTGAGACCGAAAAAGTCCAGCATAAGAAAGAAGAAAGTTGGTTAAAGAACGTATCCTTGTTATACCCTTCACCACCATAGGTGGAAATGGTATATTGGGTTTGTGCTGATGTTTGTAACGCATAGAAATATTGGTCTGAGACCTACCTTTTAGTATACCAATCGACTTATCAATCACTCCCTGAGTTGTTTTAACGATGTTCGTCCGGCTGGCTGGCTGGCCGGTTATCCATGTAAGCTTGTTATCACGCTAAAGGTCGTAACTTTAAAGATAATTTGATGAAATTTGGCACAGGTTATTATTTTGGTCGGATAAGGACGATCTCTATACTTTTTGGGCGAAATCGGATTACTATTTCGGGTACCTCCCATAGGGATGCCTTCCCGAAATAGAGTTCTTGGTCCTTTATAGCCACAAATTTAGTTGTATTTTAATAATATTCAGCACAAATATTGCTTATCATAACCTTAATCAGTGATCCTAATTTTGTAGAAATCGGCCCATATTTGACCATACCTCCCATACAAGACACATTCCCAAAAGACGTTTATATACACATAAAAGCACAAAAACGTTAATAACTCTAAAGATAAATGCATTTGATTACTTAAACTTTGTACAGATAAATATTTTATAAATATAAAACATTAGTCAAAATTTGGTTACAATCGGTCCACAATTGACCCTAGCTCCCATATCAAGCCCTTAGCCGGAAATGATATAAATCTCGAAATTTTGAAAAAATAGCACATAGTTTATGTATGTATGTCTCTAAGACTTAAGGAAAACTTGTATAATTGTTGGTCCATATTTGGCCTTAGTAGTGAAGGGTATTATATAGTCGGGCTTGACCGACTATAGCTTTTCTTACTTGTTTTACTTCGTAAGTTGTTGAGTTGACCAGCGATGCCAACTCTACCACTTTTGTAGTAGATCTACTACTTTTGGGTATCTTTCTACACTCTACCACTTTTTAAGTAGAATCTACTACTTTTTTAAGTTTTTTCAAAATTGTGTTAAATCAATTTTTCGTTATCAAAAATTCAGCATAGAACACCTGTTTCAAAAAAAAATATATATTTTTTGTAACATGTTCTTCTATTTAGATATATGCCCCTAAGACCACAGCGAATTATATTTGGAATGGAAGCTTTTAAGAAATATAACATTTCATTCCACTCTAGAAGAAAATATACATAAGTGTTGAAAATTTCTGGCATCATGTTTCTAGAATAATAAAGGTGACAACGAACATATGCTCCCTTTGACACAAAGATTGCTTGTGCTTCCACATAGTAGTGCCAATGTTAAAAGGCTACTTCGGCAGTTGATTTACTTCAAAATTCTAATAGGAATTAACTTTCTACTAACACTCTTCAGGAAGTGCGAATGCATACACCAACAGATGAACATTTAAAATTATTTAGTAAAACCATTTATTCTTTTAAGGATTCGAATAAAAAATTATCTTTTATAAGCTCTTGCTTATTTTTCAAATTACATTCAATATGTATGTATATTTGTTGATATATATTCAACACTATTTTTTAAACAAAACATTGAATAAAAGCGTAAATATTCTAACTTTAAATTTTTTAAAAGCTTGAATAATAAAAGTGGTAGATCTACCACTTTTGGAAAATAAATTTTGTGGAATCTACTACTTTTTAATGGCGAATCTCCCACAAAGTAAAATTTTTGGTTGGCATCACTGGAGTTGACCCTAAAATATCCCATGATATACTTATTTATTATTAGAACCTTTAGCATAATTCTGACCTTGCTACCGCTTCCCTGAAAAGGAAAATACTGCACTACAACCAATATTTTTTTTCTTGGCACAAGTGCTCAAGCTAAAAATTACTTTTGCTTCATCATCCATTTAAATAGAAAATACGAGAAAGAAAAATCAATATTGACTTTTAATAAAAAAATATTTATAATTTTTTTTTTCTTCTCTAACTTATATTTGAACACAATCTTGCACTTAAAAAATACACTCGAACTCAGGCAGAAGATAGTTTTCAAGTGGATTCTTATAAAGTTTTCTTACTTTAATTTTCCTGAAGAAAATGAGAAAAGAAAAATAAGAAGCCAGAAATTGATGTAGGCGAGCAAGAATGACTTATATGATATGCTACATCAGTGAGGTCAAATGTGGATCGTTTGCCTACAATTTATATGTTCTTTTTTAAATGCTTTGGGATATATCATGCGAAATTTTTAGTGAGGTTTCTGAAAATGTATAGGCAGGGACCGAAAATAACTGTTATTTTTGAGTTTTTGTGTAAAAAAAGCAACCTCAAGGAAATGTCGGAGAATAAAACCAATACCATTATAATAGTCTTGGACCAAATTTCCATAAAATTTTCATAAAATCTGATTTTTATCTTTTAGAAAAACTATAACAGTTATTTTTGATTATTATTTTTTTGAGCAAAAATAACAGTCATTTTTAACTTTTATTTTTTCGAGCAAAAATAAAAGTTATCTTTTAACTTTTATTTGGAGAAGACCTATACACAGGAACTGTAACTGTTATAACTTTTGTCGTAAAAGACAGAAAATAAAAGTTATTTTTTGACTTTTATTTTTTCGAATAGAAATAAAAGTTATTTTTTTACTTTTATTTTATTGATGAAAAATAACAGTTATTTTTTACTTTTGTTTTTTTCGAGCAGAAATAAAAGTCAAAAACAACTGTTATTTTTGCTCAAAAAAATAAAAGTCAAAAAATAACTTTTATTTTCTGTCTTTTACGACAAAAGTTATAACAGTTACAGTCCCTGTGTATAGGTCTTCATATAATAGAGCTGGGGTCAAATGTAAACCAATTGCCACAAAACTTGTTTCTCGACTGTTTCCTCAATCGATTGATAAATCAAAATTTTAAATTACTTAAAAAGTGATTCTGAGTCGTTCGGTAGATGTCGGACCAATATCTCTGTACATTACAAACTTCACCTCATACTCAAAATAATGTCCCAAGCAATGCTTTTACAGGGCACAATTACACAGAAAGAAACAAGAATAAAATGTTAACAATATAACAAAATTAACAACAACTACAGAAACTACTTACTGGTAAGTAGTTAGAGAAATACTTGGGAATATGAAGAAAAATATTATATAAATATTAAAAAAATGAAGCAAAAAGAAAAGAAATTGTATAACAATAAGAAAAGAATGAATATGTGAAGAAAATACATTTTTATTTAAAAATGTTGAGTAATGGGAAAGAGGAAAACCACCCAAGGAGTTCAGTCATTCCTTACATCCTTCATTACGGGCAAGTGCACATTTTTTTTATTTTTTTAGCAAAGTAAAAGAAAAAATGTCATACACTCAAAAAAAAAAATTGGAAATGTATTGTTAAATCAGAAAATATTTGGTTTACACCATTTAATGGGTTGTTTAAAAATTACTTCCTTTTTTGTCTGAAAGGAAATTTGATTGCATTTTTTTAACCAAGTCCAGTAAGAAATTAATCGGTATGTTTATGTGGAACAGATGAATTGTTGTTTGTTATTTGTTGATTTGCTATTTATAACAATAAATAAATTAGGATTCTAGTGCAATACACTTATATAAAAAGGCATTCGTTTAACTGAAACGTAATATTTCTCCCCACATTGCAATACATTGCTTACCATGATTTTTTTTCAGTGTATCCAAACAATTTGTTCATCTACTCTGACATGATGTATTTGGCATTCTTCACTTGAAACTGAATTATATTTTTTTCCTTATGTAAAATACTAGACAACATGTCGTGCAATCTGTTCTTTTACATACATTTTCTAAAAAGTTAAATTTTTCTTTAAAGCAAAATTTGCCAAGAACAACAAAACTATTTTCCAAACTTAAGTATAAAGTGCATGTTTTATTTTATTGTAATTTAGTTTTTCTTCTTTCTTCAGAACAGTCGAATTTTTTCTTTTTCATCTCCTTACATTTGTACAAGTTATTTGTATATGGCAACCACTCCCTGAGGATTTTGTTTTTCCTCTTTTTTGGCAAAAGAAACATTTCTTTGGATTCCTTGGAATATAAATAGAAAAGGAAAAAAATCCTTACAATAAAATTGTTTGCCTGCATACGAGTATATGGAAAAAATACAGAGTAGCAAATAAAAAGTAGGGAAAGAAAAGTACACTGGAAAAAATCACTAAAACACATCAAAAATAAGCTAATATATATATTTAGTCCTTTAATTCCTGATGGAACATAGGGCCTCAACAAATGTTTTCCATGTAAGTTTATCGGTAGTCATCACTTTCATCTCGTTCCATGATACACCGAACTCCCTCAGCTCGTTCTCAGTCTGGGGTCTTCACGTGTTTGCGGGACTTCCAGACCTCCTGGAACCTTGGGGATTATATTCAATAGCTTGACGATTTATATCAGTGGCCGCTTTTCTCAATGTGTGTCCTAGCCAGAAATATTTTCTAGTGTCCTAGTGTGGCGGGTCCTGAGCGGTGCGCAACCATAGGTCTTTTTATTATCAAAGGCTTTAAAAGCTTTGTGGATAGAGCTGCATTGGCCTTTAATAATTCAGGTGGAATTCCATCAGTACCTGCAGACTTTCCAGATTTTAGGCTTTTAATTGCGGCAGTTATTTCTTGAGATGTTGGTCAAAATCGTTATTATCATTATTACTGTGACGCACAGGATCGCAATCACATATTTTATAGAGTTCAGCCGGATTGACTGACAGTAGTTTTTCGTAATAACCTTCCCATAATTCCATCTGTTGATCTTTGGAGTAGATCAAATTGCCCTGCTCATTCATTAGTGGCTTTGAATTATAGTGGTTGTGACCAGCTATTTCCCTGGTGATTCGATAAAGGTCCTTGGATCGTCCCGTTTCGGTAGCTATTTGGGCCTCTTTGGCTAAATTTTCAGCCCATTTCCGCTTATCTTCCCTTGCACTTCGTTTGACTTCTCGATTTAATTGCTGTTATACGCGCTGTCCATGTTGTTTGATATGTGGGGTCTTGGCATCATTTAACTTCCCTTTAGCTAATCTTCTATCTTCAATTGTTTGCCACGTTTTTCTAGAAATCCAAGGCTTATTGGACTTGTTTTTATAACCTACTTCACTAGCAGCAGTTTCAATAAAAGCCGTTTTTACATCATTCCACTAGGTGTCTATATTCTAGTGGACGGAGATATCGAGAGGGTATGTTCTATTCTTCAATGCAGTAGAGAAACTCATAGCAACTTCAGGTGATTTCAGTTTTTCTACATTAAACCTTTTCCTGCTAAGACTTGGTTTAAGTGCCACTGCTTTCAATTTTAGCCGAACCTCGGCTACAATCAATTGGTGATCGCTGCCAACATCAGCACCTCTCTTGTTTCTCACATTAAGCAATGACCCCCTCCACATCCTGCTGATTGTAAAGTGGTCGATCTGGTTTTCGGTAATGTAATCCGGATACACCCATGTACATTTGTGGATTTTTTTGCGAGGAAATATCGTTCTGCCCAGCACCATATTAAAATTATCACATAACTCAAATAGTCTTTCATCATTGTCAGTCATGCGACCTGTACCATGAATTCCCATCACGCTCTCCCTACTAGCATTATCACAGCCTACTTGCGCGTTGAAAAAATAAACTAATAGCGTTTTCTATATTTTGGCATAAATGTTACATTTTTTAACCTTTCCACTTTTTTGCGTTCTATTCTGAAAAAAGTGTAACACTTAAAAAAGTAATATGTTCTTTTCTAAAAATGTCGCACTAAAAAGTGTAAAATGTGTAACGATTTTGACACTCAGTTTGTTTTAAGGGTGAGTGTACTACCCTTTTGTTATTATTGAAAATGAGTGTTATTAATTGAAATCACTTGATTCATGTAAAAATCGTTTTATATGTAAAAACTCCAGATGAACAAATGTTAGGGGAGAAAAATTTTCTTTTTTAATATTAAAAATGTTGCACTTTGTGAGTGTTTGGGTAACATTAAAAAAAGTGTTACACAAATAATATGCAACATTTTTTGTCAGAATAGAAAACGCTGTAAGACATAACATAAAAGTACTTGAAAATAGGCTAAGAATAGGACTTAGGTCATACTATACTAAGCTAAGTCTGGAAATACAATATATATTAATATAAATATATCATGAAATAGGAGTCCCAAAGATATAGTAAGAAGTCTACTTAATAAAGATTAAATTTTTCAAATAAGATCCCAAGTTCCTTGGCTTCAATCTAACTTCCCAGTAAAAAACATACGGATTAATCCATAATCGAGCATCAAAGGAGTAATGACTTTTTCATCCATTTGGAGTAATAAGCGAGCTATCGAAACTTTTATTTATTATTTTGTTGTTTATGCCTCGCTTAATACTCCAAATGGATAAAAAAGTCATTACTCCTTGGGATTTTTTTCTTTGACATTTTTAGTTTTAAAAAGTGAAAGACGTTTTATTTAAAAACAAGCGAAAAGGTACGGTTATAGCAACAAATTGTTAAAAATGTGTCAAAATTTCGTTTCTAAGCGTCATTTAAGACGATTTGTTAAAAAAGAAATTGATTGACAGTTGAATTGACAAACACGATTACTCCCATTATGGTCTTTTAGGAGACAAAAACGATTTTTTAAGATCAAAATGAGTCCTCCATAAGGAGCTTAAAAGGAGTACTCGTGTCTGCGGACATGCTGTGTTAAAAATCCTATAAAATCCGGAGTTTTATGGAGTAATCCATTACTCGCAAAGGAGCGCTCCAAAATTATTCTTTGGATGATCCTATTTTTTACTGTGTTTGCCGATAAAAGTTTTTAATATTAGTTCAAAGGAAATTTGAATATAAAGGGTGGTTAAATTGTAAGGGCCGATGTTGAATGTGAACCACACCTAAACGCCAAGTTTTATTCCGAATTTTATTTGACGTTTCTCTATTTCAGACTTACTCAATTTGAACCATGGAGAGATACACAATCCAACAAAGTGTTAAAGTTATCCAGACTTATTACGAAAATGGGCGCTCAAATCAAAATGCATATCGTGCACTTCATGTTTTTTTTGGTCAATTTGATTGTCCAAATATGCGTACAATCGCAAAACTCGTGGAAAAATTCGAGCAAACTGGGTCTGTAGAAGATGTGAGAACACCAGTGCATGCTCGTACAGCTCGCACTGCAGAAAATATTGCTGCTGTTCGCGATAGTGTGGCTGAAGAGCCGACCACCTCAACTCGTCGTCGTGCCCAACACGTTCGTCGTTGATGAATATTATGCATAAAGACTTGCATTTACACGTTTACAAGGTGCAATTGGCTCAAGAACTAAAGCATCTTGACCATTCCATTTACGTCGTAAATGGGCATAATATGGTGGCAAGAAATGGCAACATTGGATGATCAATTTTCGAAGAAAATCATCTTCAGTGATGAAGCACATTTTCACCTCAGTGGATTCGTCAATAAACAGAATTAACGCATTTGGGCGAATGAGAATCCAAGAGTGATTGTCGAAAAACCAATGCACCCACAATGCACAGTTTATGGGCTAGCGGCATCATCGGGCCGTATTTTTTCCAAAATGAGGCCGGTCAGGCAGTTACTGTGAATGGTGTTCGCTATCGTGAGATGATAACGAACTTTTTATGGCCCGAATTGGAAGATATGGATGCGGACGATATGTGGTTTCAGCAGGACGGTGCCACTTGCCACACAGCTAACGAAACAATGGCTCTTTTGCGCAACAAATTCAATGGCCGTATTATCTCACGTAATGGCGATGTCAATTGGCCGCCATGATCATGTGATTTGACACCGTTGGACTTTTTTCTTTGGGGTTATTTGAAAGAAAAGGTGTACGTCGATAAGCGAGCAACATTTCAAGAGCTAAATGATGAGATAATTCGGCACATTAACGGCATAGAACCTCCATTATGCCTCAGGGTCATCGAAAATTTGGACCATCGAATGGAGGTGTACCGCCGTGGTCGCGGCACCCGTTTGGCCGATATTTTGTTCCATACATAATTGAGTAATACCAATATATCATAATAAAATAAAATTACAATAATTTCCTAAATAGTTTGTGTTTTATTCAAAATCAACATCGGTCCTTGAAATTTAACCACCCGATACATATATAAAAAATATTTTATTATTTATTACTCCGGAATAAGTTTAACCTATTCCCATCGTGCTTATATGAAGGTACTGTGGCTTAGTTGGGTAGCACGTGTTCTACTTAACATAACATATCACATTGAGTCTGTGTTCGATTCCCGGTCACGGTAACATCAATTTCTGTAATTATTTATTTCGATTAAAATTGTTAATCACCACCAGCATCCTCCATCGGCAATAAGCCTACAGCAATAACACGCCGTCGATGTAAAAGAAATAAAATTTGCTGTAGAACAAAAAGCTTAAACAATGCGCCTAAAAAACAACGAATAGATTAACGTGAAATTACGGTTTTAAATAATATAAGAATAAACTTTATCACTACTTTTCGCCATCTTTAACCTCTTCATTATCCCTTTTATCGTTGGTCTCATTGTTTTCGAAATAGATTTTTTTGTGATTCCAATGCATTTTACGCAAATACACCCAGTCACAAAAATTAAAAGCTATTTTATTGAAATTAGCGGTTATTTAAGTAATTTTCTAAAATGCCCTAACATGTTCCTAAAAATATATATTTTTTTTTAAAGCCCTATCTCGCCAAATTATGTGTCGTTGCATGTACAAATAATAGAAAACTTTGTAACCTTAAAGCTTTCGGTTGGATAATGATTTCTTATATTAAACTTTTGTCAATAACATTTTTCGGATAAAAAACTATCTATATCAAAAGTTTTCTTTTAGGTAACTTTTAATGTCTAAAGCTTTCTACTAAAAAATGGCCACATCGAAAGCTTTCCAATAAAGAACTGCCATTTCGATATCGAAAGTTTTCGGTGTCTAAAGATTTTCTATAATAAACTTTCGATATCGAAAGATTTATTATATAAAACATTTGTCGTTAAAACATTTCAGATAGAAAACTTTCCTATAGAAAAATTTTAACATCAAAAGCTGTTCTATAAATAATTTAATTTAAATATCTAGAGCTTTGTAAAAAATTGTTTATAATAAAAACTCCCATATAATACCTTTAATGTCAAAGGATTCCTTTAATAAACATTCGTTATCGAAAAATTTCTTATAGAAAACTTTCAATATCAAAAGCTTTCCTATAGGTAACTTTCGATATTTAAAGCTTTCAACTAAAACATTTCCATATCGAAAGCTTTCCAAAAAAAAAATATATATATATATAAATATAAATTTTTCTATGGCGAAAGATTTTCTATAATTAACTTTTGATATTAAAAGATTTTCTATATAAACTTTCGATATCAAAAGATTTCTTACATAAAACGTTTGTCATCAAAATATTTAAATTGAAAACCTTTTATGTGAACAGATTAACTAAAGGTTGCTTTCAAAATTCCCACTAAAAACATTCCATATCGAGAGCTTTCCAATATAAAACTAAGATATTGCTAGTTTTATATTGGAAAACTCTTGATATGGAATGTTTTAAGTAGAAATCTTTGAAAAAGATTTCCTATATAATCGATGTCGAAAGGCTTCCTATAATTAACTTTCGAAATTTAAAAATTTTCTATAAAAAACTTTAGATTTATTTCATAACAAAGATTTCATATAGAAAATATTCGAAGTCGAAAAAAAAACATTTGTATCGAAAGATTTTCTATAGAAAACTTTTTATATCGAAAGATCTCCTGTAGAGAACAGTCGCTATCGAATGATTTTCTACAGGAGACATTCGCTATCGAAAGCTTTCTGCAGAAAACTTTCACTTTCGAAAGCTTTCCTTAATATAATTTGTTTTTTTAAACTACAGAAAAATGCCGTAAGTGACATTTATCTCAATTTAGATTTTATATGTTTACAACTAAAAAAGTTTTGAAAACCAAATTCGTTCTTCATTCCTGCATTTAACAAAGGTAAAACTTTGTTAATTACTGTTTTAAATCTATATTAACATTTTTCTTTAAAGTTTCAAATATGCGAGTTTGGGCCTTCTACATGAGATAAACAATTGTGTAGGCAGTTTTTGTCTAAAAAATATATATGGGGGAGAAAGTTCCCCGGAATTTGTCCTACTATATTTTGAACAAATAACTACCATTGATCCAAACTATAGTTGCAGAAAGGTTGAAAGCTACGCTTTGATTTAAAGGTAATTGACAATAAATATTATTATTTTTGGAAATATATTTACCAATAATTCTCATCATTTTCTTTCAGTGCATTAAAACATTACCAAAAAAGGACTTTTATGAACATTTCTCCTACTATATATGCAGAAATTGTAACATGGGAAATGAGTTGGAAGCTTTAATGATGACAAAAAGAAAAGAAAATGTTAAAGTCTATAAAACATTTTTAGAATTATGCAACATGACTAGAAAAATAATGATTTTGTTGCTGTTTTAAGTTGAAATATGGGCGGATTCTTAGATGCCAAACGGTGGGCAATTCTTTTGATTTTTTTACCAGGGACCGTAACTGTTATAACTTTTATCGTAAAAGTCAGAAAATAAGTTATTTTTTGACTTTTATTTTTTCGAGCAGAAATAAAAGTTACTTTTTAACTTTTATTTTTTCGATAAAAAATAACAGTTATTTTTGACTGTTATTTTTTCAATAACAGTTATTTTTTAACTTTTATTTTTTCGAGCAAAAATAACAGTTATTTTTTATTTTTATTATTTCGAGCATGAATAAAAGTTATTTTTTGACTTGTTTTCGAGCAGAAATAAAAGTTATTTTTTGACTTTTATTTTTACGAACAGAAATAAAAGTTATTTTTGTCTAAATTCATGATAAATTTATTGAAAATTTTTGTCAAACAAGTATAATTTTTCAGTGAAAATAATTTGCACATGCTCAAAAATTAATGGAGTTGAGTTTCGCAATCATAATTGGGGTTGAAAACACAAAAATAACTTTTATTTCAGCTCGAAAAAATAAAAGTCAAAAAATAACTTTTATTCATAATCGAAATAATAAAAGTCAAAAATAACTGTTATTTTTGCTCGAAAAAATAAGAGTTAAAAATATTTGTTATTTTTGCTCAAAAAAATAAAAATCAAAAAATAACTGTTATTTTTTTTTTCAAAAAAATAAAAATCAGATTCTCCGACATTTCCTTGTTGTTGCTTTTTTTAATCAAAAATTAAAAAATAGCAGTTATTTTCGGTCCTGTTTTTTACTGAATTTTTTTGAATTTCTAAAATTTTCCGCCTGGGAAATTTGAGTTATTAGAGATTTAAAGGCTTTGTTGATGTCCGCACCAACGAAGAGTTAGAGCTCAATGAAGATAACAACGACTACGACAGTATAGAGCCTTCCCTTCAAATTGTGACCCCGTTAATGTCCTTGAAACTCATGCCATCACTGCGATTCGCACGTAATAAAGTCAACTTTACTTAACTCCATTATAAGGCGTCATGGCAATTTCTTTATCGCAAATTACTTATGATGTTATGCAGTCTGTTCTGGTATCTACATGGGTACATAAGAGAGGAGGGCCCTATTTCGTCTGACCTTAAATGGTAAACAATTTAGTACTTAGCTAGATTTATTTCATTGAAAATCTAAATTGAATCTTCATCATTAGAAAAACTCAGTGAAATATTTTAATGGAAATTTGACTTACAAACTAACTGTGGGTGTAACAAGTATTGCTAATATGGATAAATGTTGCCTATAAGCAACATTGTGCTAATGAAATTCCCTACATTTTTCTTTCATATTCTCAACTGTTGTTTATAACAAAATTTACTTTTTATACTAAAAACGTCCTCTCACTTTTCGTTTTTATTTAAATTAAAACGACTTTTTACACTTTTTATACCCATCATCAAAAAGAATGGGGGTATATTGAGATTGTCATTCTGTTTGTAATTTCCTTTATATTGGCTCAAAAATCAAAAACGATATATATTCTGAATCCTTATGAAATTCTAAGACGATTGAGCGATGTCCGTCTGTCTGGCTGTCTGCTGAAATCACGATAACGCCTAAACGAAAGGAGCTAGCCCACTGAAACTTAGTAAAACCATTCTTCATCTACGAAAAAATTTTGGTATTGAAATTGGGCAAAATCGGTTAACATTTGACCATAACTCCCGTATAACCTCGACTACGCTAATCGCTTATTTGCTAATAAATAACAAACTGTAATAGCTATGATGATAATATTTGGCATATAGAAGTTTCGCAGAAGCCCTAGGCAGCACTTAAAATTTCATCAAAATCGGTTTACATTTAGTCATAGCTCCCATACAAAAAACTTACGGAAACAGCCAAAATTTCACCTATAATACACTTAAATGCCAATAAATCTAAAACTATAATAGATATAACTACTACATTTAGTACGAGGAGGTCTTATGTCAATGCCAACCAGTTACAATCGGTCACCATTCCACCATAGCTCCCATATAAAAAACTTACGGAAACACAAAAATACAAAAAGAAAAGGGGGTTTATGTCCGTCTTTCCGTCAGCAAAAAGCTCGATAGCGCCTTAACGAAAAGGGTTACAGCAACAAAATTTTACAAAAGGAAGTCTTATGTGAATGCCAGCCAGTGTGCAAAATTTTGTTACAATCGGTTACTATTTGACAATAGCTCCCATATAAAAAACTTATGGAAACACAAAAATACAAAAAGAAAAGGGGGTTTATGTCGGTCTTTCGTTAACTGTCGATCTTTCGTTAACTACAAGAGCTAGAGAGACAAAATTAAGCAAAAGTATTTTCGATATGTTATAGAAATGGGTAAAATCGGTTCACATTTAGTTAGAGCTCCCATATAACCCTGCCCCGGGAATCATATTTATGCTGATAAATTGAATAAAATTGTAAAATCTATGACTACTAAATTTAGAACAGAGAAGTTTTACGCAACTTTCAGTCAGTATGTCAAATTTCATAGGAATCGGTCCATTTTTGACCATAGCTTTCATATAAAAACCGCTCCCGGTAAACACTAAAATGCCACAAACGCCAGTTAATAGCTATTATTATATATGTCAGCTATAGCCACTAAATTTTGCACAAATAAACTTTATATTAATACCAGCCAGTATATAAAATTTTGTAACAATCGGTCAACGTTTGGCTATAGTTCTTATATATATAACATCAACTTTGTATATATACAATAAAAACGATTTGGAGGTACATTCAGTATATTAAGATTGCATCTACGAAATTAGATAGCTATCGATCAATGTTAGGTCCACTTTATACACGGTAGATGCATTATATTCTATTTGGCCCATAGTCGGTATTGAATATAGGCTCTAGATAAAGAATAGAAAATCGGAATACATAAAAATGAAAGATTAAAACTTACATAGATTTCAAGTTTAATAAATATCTTATAAAATTCATATCCAACGCAATTCATCTCAAAAACTCCAAACATTTAATGGACCACAAACGACAAAAAAAACTTTTACTCCCTTAAACTTAAAGTAAATTTAAAAAAAGAATAAAGAAAAACTATCTATTAAAAGTCGTTAAGAAAAGTCAATAAAACTCTTTGACAATTTCATAAACTCACAAATATTTATATGAAATTGTTTTATATATTCAGCAAAAAAACAGGCGATACAAATTTCCCCACAAGAAAACAGTAAAAATAAAAAGAAATTTGTTTTATCGCCACAAAATGTTTTCTGATCTTTAAGTTAGAGCCTTTATTGGCACTTTATTCGTAGCTAAAGGGGATAAAAGGCAAAAAAAAAAACAACCAAATAAGGGAAAGGAGGGTTAGACAGAAGAAAATACACACACAATTATACTCATACGTATGTACGTATGTATATTACAAATGTAGGGAAGTATGGACAGACCGATATAGCCCAAGACTACCTCAATCTTAAATGTTTGTTATTGAATGTCGTCGGTATTTTATTTATTTTTTTTTTCATTTATTGTACAGGAATAAACATTTATTTATTTCTTTTATAGAAATTTTTTTTCCAAGTCTTAAATATGTTCTTTTTTTTTTGGAGTGTGTTTTGTGTTTCACAGAGTCAAGTCGACAGTTTTTCTTTTGTAAATGCCCCGACAACGATTAATGTTTTACGACATTTTAACGTCGGCATGGCGCTTTCATGCTGTTTTTTTTATCCTACTCGACTTTGTTTTTGGTCTTTTTTTGTAATACTTTTACCCGGTTCTTTTCACACACACACTCACACACATACCCACTTGTACTTTCAATCATTCATTTTCTGTTTAGTCAACCTGCCAGACATCGAGTCTGACTAACTGACAGTTTGTCGTTGAAGTTTATACATGCCCCTTGTTTTTTTTTTTTTTTTTTTTTGTTGCAAGCCGTTTATATTCTGTGACATTGTGTTTTTATACTTTATCATCTTTAATGTTAAAAAAGAATATTTTCTTTACACTATAAAGTACATATATATGTATGTATATATGATAAACTTTTGTACACTTGTAGAAAAAAATACGTGCATACTGATGGGATCAGGTATTAAGAGACTGCTACGATTCAACATTTTTAAGACCCAAAAGACATTTCTATAGAAAACTTGTCGATAGGAAGATAATTCTATACAAAAGTTGTCAATAAGACTCCTTTTCTAAAGAAAAGTTGATGAGATGTAGACGTTTCTAAAAAAAGTTGAAGATAGGAAGGCTTTTCTAAAAAAATTGACTTTTCTTAAGAAAAAATGACGATAGGAAGACTTTTCTAAAGAAAAGTTGACGATAGGAAGACTTTTCTAAAGAAAAGTTGTCGATAGGAAGTCTTTTCTAAAGAAAAGTTGCCGATAGGAAGACTTTTCTAAGGAAATGTTATCGATATGAAAACATTTCTATAGAAACGTTGACGATAGGAAGACATTTCTATAGAAAAGTTGACGATAGGAAGACATTTCTATAGGAAAGTTGATGATAGTAAGACAATTCTATAGAAAAGTTGATGATAGGAAGACATTTCTATAGAAAAGTTGACGATAGGAAGACATTTCTATAGAAAAGTTGACGATAGGAAGACATTTCTATAGAAAAGTTGACGATAGGAAGACATTTCTATAGAAAAGTTGACGATAGGAAGACATTTCTATAGAAAAGTTGACGAAAGGAAGACATTTCTGTAGAAAAGTTGACGATAGGAAGACATTTCTAAAGAAAAGTTGACGACAGGAAGATATTTCTATAGGAAAGTTGACGACTGGAAGACATTTCTATAGAAAAGTTGACGATAGGAAGACATTTCTAAAGAAAAGTTGACGATAGGAAGACATTTCTATAGAAAAGTTGACGACAGGAAGACACTTCTATAGAAAAGTTGACGAAAGGAAGACTTTTCTGTAGAAAAAATGACGATAGGAAGACATTTCTAAAGAAATGTTGAAATATTTGAAAATTTTCCTAATTGTAAATTTTTGAAAAATTTCCTATAAAAATAGGAAATTTTTGAAAAATTTCCTATAAAAATAGGAAATTTTTGAAAAATTTCCTATAGAAAATAGTAAATTTTTGAAAAATTTCCTTTAGAAAATAGTAAATTTTTGAAAAATTTCCTTTAGAAAATAGTAAATTTTTGAAAAATTTCCTATAGAAAATAGTAAATTTTTGAAAATTTTCCTATAGAAAATAGTAAATTTTTGAAAAATTTCCTATAAAAAATAGTAAATTTTTAAAAAAATTTCCTATTTTTATTGGAAATATATCAAAAATTTCCTTTTTTTATGGGAATTTTTTTTAAAATTTCCTATGTTTATGAGAAATTTTTCAAAAATTTCCTCTTTTTTATAGGAAATTTTTCAAAAATTTATCAAAAATTTAATATTTTTTATAAGAAATTTTTCAAAAATTTAATATTTTTTATAAGAAATTTTTCAAAAATTTCCTTTTTTAATAGGACATTTTTCAAAAATTTCCTTTTTTTGAAGGAAATTTTTTAAAAATGTCCTTTTTGCTTAAGGACATTTTTCAAAAATTTCCTGTTTTTGTAGGAAATTTTGCAAAAATTTCCTATTTTTTGTAGAAATTTTTTTAAAAATTTCCTATTTTTTGTAGGAAATTTTTCAAAAATTTCCTATTTTTCAAATTTCTCAAAAATTTCCTATTATTCATAGTTTTTCAAAAATTTTAGTATTTTCTATAGCAAGTTTTTCAAAAATTTCCTATTTTTATAAGAAAGTTTTTCAAAAATTTCTTATATTTTAAGAAAAATTTTTCAAAAATTTCCTATTTTTTACAGGAAATTTTTTAAAAATATGGTTCAAAAATTGGCTATTTTTAAATCTTTCAAAAATTTCCTATTTTTTATAGGAAATTTTTCTATTTTTCTAGGAAATTTTTCAGAAATTTCATATTATGATAGAAAAATTAAAAAAAAATATCTCTTTTAAAGGAAATCTTTCAAAATTTACATATTTTTATAGGAAATTTCTGAAAAATTTCGTATTTTTAGAGAAAGTTTTCTTAATTGAATGCATTCCTTTAAATCTCTATTTAATATAAGTTGTTTACATTGTACATCTTTTGTGTTATTGTTGTTATGTTCTTTTATTTTATAAAGATGTTGCATAAAAAGCAAAACTGAACCACTGCATGTGGCAGCCTAAAGATTCTTGTTGTTGCAGTTGCCGCTGAGTTGATGTTGTTGTTCTTGTTGTTGTAAGAAGAGTCGAGTATTATTTATTTTATTATTATTTACACACAATGTAAAAAGATGAATATTGTAGTTGTTGTTGGCAGCATCAAACAACAATTGCTGCAACAATTGTATTTTTATTACACTTTGAATTGGTCTCTGTTATTTTCAAACTTGGTTGGTTGGATTTGTTTCATAAAAAAAAATAATAACATAAAATTTTCGTATAAGCTTTCGATTTTATTAAAACAACAAAAGATGAAGGAGCAGCCACAAAAAATATATGAATCATAAAAAAGAGCCAAGGCAAAGTTTTTAATAACTTCAGCCACAAAGTGTTGAAATGTATAAAATTTTATAGAATAAATTTTGGGTTTTTATTAGAAGTTGTTAAAAAAAAGTTCATGACTTGAGGTTTGTAACTCGTAAAAGCGAGCAGGGTGCTAAAACAACAAGAACTTGGAAACAAAAAGTTTGAATTTTTCTTTGGCAAGAACTTTTAAAATCAATAACGAAATACTTCTGAAATCTAAGTTTTTCAACCTTTACTTGTTATTTGCTTTAATTAAATTTCTTTGGTATTTATTTAAAATCCTACTACCACTTGCAACATCACGATTTTTGTTTTTTTTTTTTTAACTTCTTAGACTAATACGTAACACACGTTTAGGTGGGCGTTATGTTGCATGCCACCATGTTGCTGCACATGATAACAAATTTTGCCAACACAAAATGTGGGTGTTTTTTTTCTGCTTACTTTGTCGTATTTTGTTTTAAACTTAGATTCAAGAAAACAAAATTTTGTCGAAAAATATAAATTTTGCTGCCAAAGGAAAAATTCAAATTTATTTGAAATAAATTTTGTTGCAACATCCTGTTGTGCTGTGTCACATGATATGTAGATGTTTTTGGCAGTGTTTTTAAAACATGTAAATATACATATTTTATTCTAGTTTTACACGGTTTCCTACTGTAAAAATTTTTGAAAAATTTCCAATAAAAATAGGAAATTTTTGAAAAATTTCCTATGAATATATAAAATTTTTGAAAAATTTCCTATAAATATATAAAATTTTTGAAAAATTTCCTATAAATATGGGAAATTTTTGAAAAATTTCCTATAAATATAGGAAATTTTTGAAAAATTTCCTATAAAAATAGGAAATTTTTGAAAAATTTCCTATAAAAATAGGAAATTTTTGAAAAATTTCCTATAAAAATAGGAAATTTTTGAAAAATTTCCTATAAAAATAGGAAATTTTTGAAAAATTTCCTATAAAAATAGGAAATTTTTGAAAAATTTCCTATAAAAATAGGAAATTTTTGAAAAATTTCCTATAAAAATAGGAAATTTTTGAAAAATTTCCTATAAAAATAGGAAATTTTTGAAAAATTTCCTATAAAAATAGGAAATTTTTGAAAATTTTCCTATAAAAATAGGAAATTTTTGAAAAATTTCCTATAAAAATAGGAAATTTTTGAAAAATTTCCTATAAAAATAGGAAATTTTTGAAAAATTTCCTATTTTTATAGGAAATTTTTCAAAAATTTCCTATAAAAATAGGAAATTTTTGAAAAATTTCCTATAAAAATAGGAAATTTTTGAAAAATTTCCAATAAAAATAGGAAATTTTTGAAAAATTTCCTATAAAAATAGGAAATTTTTGAAAAATTTTCTATAAAAATAGGAAATTTTTGAAAAATTTCCTATAAAAATAGGAAATTTTTGAAAAATTTCCTATAAAAATAGGAAATTTTTGAAAAATTTCCTATAAAAATAGGAAATTTTTGAAAAATTTCCTATAAAAATAGGAAATTTTTGAAAAATTTCCTATAAAAATAGGAAATTTTTGAAAAATTTCCTATAAAAATAGGAAATTTTTGAAAAATTTCCTATAAAAATAGGAAATTTTTGAAAAATTTCCTATAAAAATAGGAAATTTTTGAAAAATTTCCTATAAAAATAGGAAATTTTTGAAAAATTTCCTATAAAAATAGGAAATTTTTGAAAAATTTCCTATAAAAATAGGAAATTTTTTAAAAATTTCCTATAAAAATAGGTAATTTTTGAAAATTTTCCTATAAAAATAGGAAATTTTTGAAAAATTTCCTATAAAAATAGGAAATTTTGAAAAATTTCCTATAAAAATAGGAAATTTTTGAAAAATTTCCTATAAAAATAGGAAATTTTTGAAAAATTTCCTATAAAAATAGGAAATTTTTGAAAAATTTCCTATAAAAATAGGAAATTTTTGAAAAATTTCCTATAAAAATAGGAAATTTTTGAAAAATTTCCTATAAAAATAGGAAATTTTTGAAAAATTTCCTGTAAAAATAGGAAATTTTTGAAAAATTTCCTATAAAAAATAGGAAATTTTTGAAAAATTTCCTATAAAAAATAGGAAATTTTTGAAAAATTTCCAATAAAAATAGGAAATTTTTGAAAAATTTCCTATAAAAAAAAAGAAAATTTTTGAAAAAAAATAGGAAATTTTTGAAAAATTTCTTTTAAAATATAGGAAATTTCTGAAAAATTTCCTATAAACAAAAAAAGGGAATTTTTTGAAAAATTTCTTTTAAAAATAAGAAATTTTTAAAAAAAATTTTGTAAAAATGGGAGATTTTTGAAAAATTTGCTATAAAAATAGGAAACTTTTGAAAAATTTCCTATAATAATATTTACAACATTTGGTCCTCATAAAATTTTTTGATTTGCAATTTCTTTAAAAAAGTTGGAAATGGTGTGTACCAATGACTTTATAAAAAAAGTATTTGTCTAAGGAAAATATAATAAAAATATTCTTTAGAATTTCAAAAGTTTCTTTTATGTAAAAAAAGAGAAAAGGGTGTTACCTTAGCACTGCCTTAGAAAAACAACAAAATAGTTAAAAAAAAGATATACCAAATAAAACTAAAAGGATATGACTGCGAGTATCGTAAACAATAACAAAATTTTTTAGAAGAAAAAAAACAGAATTCCTTTTTAAATATGTTGAACAAGAAAAACTTTTCAAGCATAAATAATTAATTTCTTTTCAATCGACTCCTTTGAACAAAAGAAAAGCAATATAAGAAAAATAATAAAAAAAATTAAAAAAACGAAGGATGTTACTTTGAAAGGAGCGTAGAGAAACTACGTGCCTTGGAAAAGAAATAAGAATACTAGAGCAGCTAAAGAGGACGATTTCTATCTATTTTGCATTTTACATTTACCCTTAAAATGTCAATTTATATTATTTTTTTTCCTTTTGTTATATTCAAGATGAGATAAGGAAAAAAAGTAGAATATTGTGTTCACGGTAAATTGTCACGTTTAAATTTTTAACAAGAATTTTTTGCAAGACGGAGAAGTAAAATTTACATTATATTTAAATCCTTTAATATAAAGATTTGAAGGAAATGTATTTATAAAAGATATTCATCAAAATTATTTAAAATTATAGTTTTCCCAAATATCTCGTTAATTTATGAACCGATTTTATCAAATTTCATGAGAAGGTATTACAATATCTCTATGTACGCTACTTATTTGTTTTAGTAAGCCTTAAAGCACGGTCAAGCTATAGCCGCAATGGTGGTCGCAGAATCAAATAAATCCCAGGTGGTTCTTTAAGTTGTCTAAGTCCACAAGAATATATACTAAAGAAGCCCCTGTATGCATTCTGGGGTAAACAAGACAGTGCAATGTTAACAATTCTAGAAATCGGACAACTTTCAGTAGAGAATTACTGGAATTGCTCCTGGATATTCGATTTTCTGACAACTTAGGTAGTGATACAGGCACATTTAAAATTGCCTAGTAAGCTTTCAAATCTTCTGGACCGGACTCGATCTTGCCTAGTGGGGTATACACTGATTCCACAGTTCAGTATATTATACATCTGATGTAAATGTGGTTAGGCAGAAGGTAGCAGTAAGTGACTTTACATAAGTAGTCGATCTGGCTTATGTACATATTAACCGACTTAAGAGCTTTTAAATGCAATTCGTTTAGTTCAACTGATAGCACTATACAGGGATATTTTTTTTCGTGAAATAACCAGGTTCTTGCGCATACTATATGGGATCTTTTCACCTATCACTAATACAAATAACGAAATATACGTGCATTGATTAGTGATGTTGTCAAACTGACAGTTTTTGATCGAAGCTGTAAAAACTTCGGGTCGTTTCGGTTGGTAGTTTCGACAGCCGTGTACATCCAGTACTTAAGTCTCAATTTATTCCTTACCACTCTGCAGTTACCCGAGGTATGGAAGTTGGGTATAGTGGTAAGAGTATTTAAACTAAAAGACATTAGAAGCTCTTCTGCTGAGGCCAAAGCAACACCAGCTGATCGCATTAACATATGGTGCAATAATTGCTATCACCACATAAACATAGATATATGTGGTCCATTTCTTTGCCTTAAAATTTCATATGTATAAATATTTTTATTTTAAAAAGATTTACTTTAGTGTATTGCACTAAAATCCCAATTTATTACAATTATTTATTATTGTACTAAATAGTTTTATCTGAGGGACAGACGGACATAAACCCATTTTTATACCCTTCACCACCATAGGTGGAAAGAGTATTATAAGTTTGTGCTGATGTATGTAACGCATAGAAATATTTGTCTTAGACCCACATTTTAGTATACCAATAGGCTTAGAATCACTTTCTGTGGCGATTTAGCGATGTCCGTCCGTCTGGCTGGACCCCCATATAAACATTGTAATCAAACTACAGGTCGCAATTCTAAAGATAATTTGATAAAATTTGGCACAGATCATTTTTTTGATAATGGGACCACGGCTATTGAAATTTATCAAAATCGGTCTATTATTTATGGTACCTCCCATAGGTCCCACTTCCCGGAATTGATATATTGGCCACAAAAATCAATATTTTTTCTTGAAATTTTAAGCAAATACTGCTTATGTAAACTCAAATCTCTGTACTAAATTTCGTTGAAATCAGTCAACATTTGACCCATACAAACTCTTTTCTCAAAACGCACTAAATGAGACACAATTCACTAAAACGCTCGAAGATAATAAGAATTTTAAGTTTATTTTTTGCATACATAACTTTTGTAATATCTGTAATCAATTTGCTAAGTTTCCAGATAATCGGTCCATATTTGACCCTAGCTCTCATATAACTCCAATTGGCGGAAACATCTTAAATTTATAAGTTTTGAGAATATGTTTGTATGCTGGCAAAATTTAGCAAATATTTGTCTTTATACAGGAAAAAGAACACCTTTGACCTTAGTGGTGAAGGGTATCGTATGGTCGGGCTTGACCGACCATAGAACTTTCTTTTTGTATTTTTGTGTTTCCGTAAGTTTTTTATATGGGAGCTATGGTAAAATGGTGGCCGATTGTGACAAAATTTTGCACACTGGCTGGTATTCACATAAGACTTTGTGCTACCTTGTGCTAAATTTAGTGGCCAAAGCTATTACAGTTTATCATTTATTGGCATTTAAGTGTATTTCAGGTTGAATTTAGGCTGTTTCCATAAGTTTTTTGTATGGGAGCTATGGTTAAATGTGAACCGATTTCTATGAAATTTTATATGCTGCCTAGTAATAATGTAAAACTTCTAGATACCAAATACTTGTTATAATTTGTCATTTATTAGCAAATAAGATATTAGCCTTGACGAGGTTATACGGGAGCTATGATCAAATATGAACCGATTTTGCTAGTTTTCAATACCAGCATTTTCCAAGAAATGAAGAATATTTATGCCAAATTTGAGTGACCTATATCCTTTCGTTAAGGTTTTATCATGTCGACAACAGACAGACAAACAGACATACAGACAGAGAGACAGACAGACAGACAGATTGACAGACAGACAGACAGACAGATTGACAGACAGACAGACAGACAGACAGACAGACAGACAGACAGACAGACAGACAGACAGACAGACAGACAGACAGACAGACAGACAGACAGACATACAGATTGACAGATAGACAGACAGACAGACAGACAGACAGACAGACAGACAGACAGACAGACAGACAGACAGACAGACAGACAGACAGACAGACAGACGGACAGACAGACAGACAGACAGACAGACAGACAGACAGACAGACGATAGACAGACAGACAGACAGACAGACAGACAGACAGACAGACAGACAGACAGACAGACAGACAGACAGACAGACAGACAGACAGACAGACAGACAGACAGACAGACAGACAGACAGACAGACAGACAGACAAACAGACAGACAGACAGACAGACATCGCTCAATCGTCTTAGAATTTCATAAGGATTCAGAATATACCTCAATTTTGGTTTTTAAGCCAATATTATGAAAATTACAAACGGAATGACAATCTTAATATACCCCCCATTCTTTTTGATGATGGGTATAAAAACATATTTCCTTGATCTTCTATGATTTAAACTTGTGTCACTCTTAAAAATAACCGATTTAAGCTACTTAAATTTCGTAATAAGTAAGTAATTTTTAATAATATCCCCTATTGGGATACTATCATTCGTAAAGACTCTATAGATTCATCTCATGTTAAATCTAGGGAAAAAATTATATCCTTCTCTACTCTTCCGCTGTCACCTCATTGTGCTAATTTCTCGAAATACCCCATTGTTCGAGTTAACAATAGGAAATACAAAAATACACAGATAAAATATGATAATGGATAAATATGAGTACGAAAAAGTAATTTTGGGATACATTTACTTTTTGAGTCTTTGTTTTTTTTTTGTGTCACATACTTTTTAGTGATTATTGTTTAATTTAAACAATGATAGAAAATAAAATAATGAATAAAGTAAAATAAGTAAAAATGAAAAGAAATGAAAAACTATTCATTAAAAATTCTTTTGTAGGGATCTCTTGTTTTATACGTTTTAACATATCTGGGTTTGACATTACCCGAATGCTGCAACAGCCATTACAAAGAAGCACACAAAAGCTGTGTGTACACAAAAGTTTTATTTATGTACTGCCAGAAGAGTAATATTACAGTTAAGCGGCATAACCAAATATGAATACGAAATGTGACACACACACACAAAAAAAGCACTGACTGACAGACCATCAGACGAACACTACAGCATAATGAGCGAATAGCAAACAACATTTCTTTTGACATTTAATTTCAGGGATTTAGAAAAATGACATCACAAAAAAATACGTTTTTCAATTGTTACAATTTTTTGTATTTATTGTTTTAGAAACAAAAAAAGCGAAAACAATATCGCAAGATTCATAGAAAAAAAGTTGTTTTATATAAAGAAATGAATTATTGTCAGTCATTCTGGCAGCAGAAAAAGGGGTTTAGAGCTTTTTTTTTCTTCTACGGGGTTTTGTCTTGTTTTGTGGCAGAAAAAAGCAACTGATGCCTGAATAAGATGAATGAAAAATGAGTAAATGAATGAATAGACGAAGGAAATAACAATAAGTAAAAGTATTATTTATTTTTAGTATTCAAAAAGAATATTTATGAAAATAGTGTATATTTTATATGTATATAAAATGAATACAAAATGTAACCCATTCATTACAAAAATACTCGTATAAATTATATATGGAAACATCATCATCATCATTGTGATCATCATTCAGATATTTGGATTAAAAACCCCCATAGTGACAGTACATATGTACTATGTATTACATAGTGAAAGAAGATAAAAATATCGGGTGTTTTTTATTAAGTGATAAAAATTTAATTCATAGTAAAACAAGGAAATATATTTTTAATATTGCAATGCAGTTTTATTTTCCAGCTGAGGTATGCCTAGTCTGTTCAGGTTCATCAAAGGTCTGCTTCCTTTAATATATTTGGCTTCCACAGGGTGGCTTGGTATCTTCGTGAGTCGTTGGGCAAAAGCTATGCTTATATGGGTTAAAGAAAAGAAACTTCTATGTTTGTACAATACGAGTTTTGATCTTACGATCCGCACTACACAATGGTATATTTACCGAGTTCTTTTGGAACTTTGGCTCGATTTAAAGTACAAACGTTTCTTAATGACTACCTACAGGGTATTATGAAATATCGGATGGGGTTTCAGCTATATACGAGATGTTGGGAAATAATAATCCGATTGATTAACTATCCAACAAGATAAACGCTTCAGCTCTCGGTTGACTAACTATGTTGTTATAGTAAGTGCTTTAGCTACTACTGATCCGATCGGCTATCTACGGAATTAAAGAATACTCCGATGAGATAAAAACTTCCGCTCTTCACAGTGTATAGTTGTATCGGGTGTTTTTTATTGAGGTATAGAACTTTAAGTTGGCATCACTTTTTTAACTGGCGGCCATTTTGTCAGCTGTCAAAGTGATTAATATTTAGTTTGGTTTGCCATTTCATCATGAACTGGTTGACAAAAGAACAACGCTTGCAAATCGTGCAAATTTATTTCGAAAATAATGGTTCAGTTCGCGAAGTTTACCGCAAGCTCCGTCCATTTTATGGTCGACATAATCGTCCATCAGAGCAATTAATTCGGTTAACCATGGATCGTTTTCGCACTACGTTTACTCTATGTGATAATACGCATCCGCAGCGACGTCGAACAGTGCGCACCGAAGAAACAATTGCCGCTGTAGAGCAAAGTGTTGAAGAGGACCTGAATGAATCGATTCGCCACCGTGCACAGCAATTGGAGCTTTGTCCATCAACTTTATGGAAGATTTTGCGCAAAGATCTTGGCTTGCGACCTTACAAGATCCATCTTGTGCAAGAATTAAAGCCGCGAGACCATGCAATGCGTCGTGATTTTGGTGTATGGGCCGAAAATGAGATTGATCTCGATGCTGATTTTCATCGCAAAATTTTGTTCAGTGATGAGGCTCATTTTTGGTTGAATGGCTACGTCAACAAGCAAAATTGCCGCATTTGGAGTGAAGAGAATCCACATGAGACCCTTGAGACGCCATTACATCCACAAAAACTGACTGTTTGGTGTGCTCTATGGGCTGGTGGAGTCATTGGGCCATACTTCTTCCGAAATAATGCTGGAGAGTCAGTTACCATAAATGAAGACCGGTATAGAGCCATGATAACCGACTATTTTGTTCCCCAATTGGATGGCATGAATGTGGATGAGTTGTGGTTCCAACAAGATGGCGCTACATGCCACACAGCGCACGTCACAATTGATTTATTGAAGGAAACATTCGATCAGCGCATAATTTTGCGGAATGGACCTGTCAATTGGCCACCAAGATCGTGCGATTTGACACCACTGGATTATTTTCTTTGGGGATATGTGAAGTCGCTCGTCTACGCCAACAAACCAGAAACGTTAGGGGACTTGGAAGCCAACATTCGTGGCGTTATTGCCAATATACGGCCCCATATGCTCGAAAAAGTAGTTGAAAATTGAACCTGTAGAATTAACTTTATTCGAGCCAGCCGCGGCGGCCACATGCCCGAAATCATATTTAAACATTAATGGCATAAAATTATCCTTCTAATAAACCCAAATTGATGGACATTAAAACGATTTTCTTGTGTTTTATTTCAATTCGAAGTTCTATACCTCTAAAAAAAACCCACTAGATAGATAAAAGTAGAAGAATTTAATATAAAATATTTGTAACGGCACGTTACAATATCAATTTAATGATATTAATGTTTAAATATGATTTTTGCAATGCGGCCGCATTATAAAGGGTGGTTAAATTGTAAGGGCCGATGTTGAATGTGAACCACACCTAAGCGCCAAATTTTTTCCGAATTTTATTTGACATTTCAACAACGTGTTATAGTTATCCAAACTTATTATGAAAATGGGCCTTCAAATCAAAATGCATATCGTGCACTTCGTGATTTTTTTGGTCAATTTGATCGTCTAAATGTGCGTACAATCGTGAAAATCGTGGAAAGATTCGAGCAAACCGGGTCTGTAGAAGATGTGAGAATACCAGTGCATGCTCGTACGGCTCGTACTGCAGAAAATATTGCTGCTGTTCGCTATAGTGTGTCTGAAGAGCCGTCCACCTCAACTCGTCGTCGTGCCCAACAATTGCACCTCTCACGCTATTCGTTGATGAACATTATGCATAAAGAATTGCATTTACACGCTTACAAGGTGCAATTGGCTCAAGAACTAAAGCCTCTTGACCATTCCAAACTTCGTGAATGGGCAGAATGGTGGCAAGAAATGGCAACAGTGGATGATCAATTTTCGAAGAAAATCATCTTCAGTGATGAGGCACATTTTCACCTCAGTGGATTCGTCAATAAACAGAATTGCCGCATTTGGGCGAATGACCAATGCACCCACAAAGAGTGACTGTTTGGTGCGGTTTATTCCAAAATGACGCCGGTCAGGCAGGTACTGTGAATGGTGTTCTTTATCGTGAGATGATAACGAACTTTTTATGGCCCGAGTTGGAAGATATGGATGTGGACGATATGTGGTTTCAGCAGGACGGTGCCACTTGCCACACAGCTAACGAAACAATGGCTCTTTAGAGCAACAAATTCAATGGCCGTGTTATCTCACTTAATGGAGATGTCATTTGGCCGCCAAATCATGTGATTTGACACCGTTGGACTTTTTTCTTTGGGGTTATTTGAAAGAAAAGGTATACGTTGATAAGCCAGCAACAATTCAAGAGCTAAAGGATGAGATAATTCGGCACATTAACGGCAAAGAACCTCCATTATGCCTCAGGGTCAACGAAAATTTGTACCATCGGATGGAGGTGTGCCGCCGTGGCCGATATTTGGCCGATAGTTTGTTCCATACATAATTGAGTAATACCAATATATAATAATAAAATAAAATTACAATAATTTCCTAAATAGTTTGGGGTTTATTCAAAATCAACATCGGCCTTTGAAATTTAACCACCCGATAATACCAATTTAACAACTTTTTGCTGCATTTGCGGCCGTACAACTCTTAAAATGTTGATTTCCAGTTTTGTGGTTTATCGACGTAGATAAGTGATTTAACATAACCCAACAGAAAAAATCCAATGGGGTTAAATCACACGATATTGTTGGCCAATTAATTGGGACATTCTTCTTCTGTTATCCTTGACTCCCAGTGGAGCATAAGGCCTTAACCATCCTTTTATATCGAACTCTATTGCGAGATGTTAGATATACATCATTCCGTGAATAGTTTGCTGCTTGTAACTCCGCATCAATTGATCTTCTTCATGTTCTAGCAGGTGCACCAACACGACGGCCGCTTCCTTGTGGATTCCAATGAAGCGCTTGTCGAGCAATGTTGGTATTTGGCCTTCAAAGTGTGTGGCCCATCCACTGCCATTTCCGTTGACATACCTCTATAGAAGAAGGGATTTGTTTTGTAGGGTTTAGTAGATCTTCATTTCTTATGTGATTTGGCCACCATATATTAAGGATTTGACGCATGCATTTGTTTACAAAGGTTTGTAGGCGCTTATCGATGGCATTTGTTCCTTTCCAAGTACCTGATATACGTCATCAGCGTATTTCAAGTCCTCGTGTTGTTTAAAGGGTGTCCATTGGATATCATGTCTACCATTCAATACCGTGCGCATTATATTGTCGATGACAAGGATAAACCAGTAAGAGTGTTATATTCGGCTGTGCCGAATCTTATATACCCACCATCAAGTTGTGTTAAATTTAAAAACATCTCTCATATATCTACGAGGGTGCAGCTAATTCAAAATGTGGACTGGGAGTGTTTTTTATATGAAAGCTATAGTCAAATATGGACCGATTCGAATAAAATTTGATATACTGACCAATAGTTACACAAAACTTCTCTATTCTAAATTTAGTCGTCATAGCTGTTATAATTTTATTAAATTTATCAGCATTCATGTGTTTCCCGGAGCGGCTATATGGGAGCTCTAAATAATGTGAACTGATTTCGCCCATTATCAGTACACAACTTCTGTACATATCAAAAATATTTTTGTACAATTTTGTCTCTCTAGCTCTTGTAGTAAAGAAGCTATCGCGCTTTTATCTGACGGACAGACGGACATAAACCCCATTTTCTTTTTGTATTTTTGTGTTTCCGTAGGTTTTTTATATGGGAGCTATGGTCAAATGGTGACCGATTACGACAAAATTTTGCACACTGGCTGGTGTTTACATTTAGTGGCCAAATCTATTACAGTTTATCATTTATTGGCATTTAAGTGTATTTTAGGTGGAATTTAGGATGTTTCCGTAAATTTTTTGATGGGGAGCTATGGTTAAATGTGAACCGATTTCGATGAAATTTTATATGCCTAGTACTTATGTAAAACTTCTAGACACCAAATTTTGTCATTATAGCTGTTATAATTTGTCATTTATTAGCAAATAAGCGATTAGCCTAGACGAGGTGCTACGGGAGCTATTATTAAAATGTGAACCGATTTCAATACCAAAATGAATATTTATGCCAAATTTCAGTGACCCATATTCTTTCGTTAAAGTTTTACCGTGCCAACAACAGACAGTCAGTCAGACAGACAGACAGACAGACAGACAGACAGACAGACAGACAGACAGACAGACAGACAGACAGATAGACAAACAGACAGACAGACAGACATCGCTTAATTGTCTAAGAATTTCATAAGGATTTAGAATATACTTCAACTTGGGTTTTTGAGCTAATATTAAGGAAATTACAAACGGAATGACAATCTCAATATACCCCCAATTATTTTTGATGGTGGGTATAAAAATCCAATGGGGTTAAATGACAGGATCTTGTTGGCCAATTATTTGGGCCATAGTTTGAAATTATTTTTTCATTAAAAGTTTATTTGAGTAAATCAATTGTAGCACCCGCTGTGTGGTATGTGGTTCTGTCCTATTGTAACAGCATACCGGTAAGGTAAATGGCACGTAAATGAGGTAAGAAACAATATTTATTAATTTTCACCATAATTCTGACCATCATCGGTTTTTTAGACATATGGATCAATGACTAATTTTTTTGTATAGATGTAATGTTTCGTAAAAAAAAAGAACCGCCGTGTTATAGCAGGTTAGTCATCCGACTAGCATACCAGAGGTCCCAAGTTCGATCAACGGCTAGACCCACTTGAAAAAAATAAATTTTCAAAAAACAGCAGTTCACCTTATAACCCAGCTAGCCACTGGTTATTGAGTATTAGGTTATGTAAAACTTCTCTAACTAATGCATTTGAAGTGCAAGTAAGTAAGTGCTATAGTTGGTCAAGCACGACCACAGGGTCAAAGGTGTTCTTTTTCCTGTATAAAGGCAAATATTTGCTAAATTTTGCCATCATACAAACATTTTCTCAAAACTTATATATTTACAGCCTGTTTTTGAAACTAAAATTTTTTCAAATTGTACGTCAACTCATAGTGTAATAATGAAAGTGGTATCAAGAGCCCAGCTGATGAATTCGCCTGGAAATTTAACGAACAAAAATTTGACAAAATGTAAGCAAACCTACAAAAACAACATGGGGTTTCATTTTGTCATGTTGTATTTGTTGTATTCTTGCCACCACCTGTAATGAATTCGCCTTGCATCAACTTACGAAAAAATTGAACTTTTGGTTTTTGAAATTTCTTTTTGAGTGAAAGGAGAAAGAGCTTTTAAAATTTTGGTTCGTAAATGAAATGTATAGACGAAAGTAAATGTCAAATCAGGCAATTAAAAAATTCTAATCGCCTGGAAAACAAAAAAACGGTTATTTATTTATTTTTTTTTTGTTTAGGACCTGAACACAATACAATGCATTGTGTTGAAACTAGGAAAAGGTTGTAGGCGGGGGAAAAGGTTGTGGGAGGGGGAATAGGTAGTGTTTGTAAACATTTGATTTAAAATTCCCTATATTGCAACTGGTTGGAAAAACTTCTGCAGGAAGCAAATTCTACATGCGAACTGTACGGATAGCATATCGTCTATATGTAGAGTATCGTCTCTCTATTGGCCAGTCGACTACGAAAGGATGAGCTCTAACAGATAGACGTGTATTGCGTAAGAAAGTTCATGTATCGAAAACGAGTTTCCCGATTTTGTTAGAGCACATTCCAAAGTAGTAACAATAGAACAATAGAGTTGGATAACCTACTGTTACCGATGAGTACTTTTGCTCTCTCCTGTACTCGGTCAAGAAGTTCCAAAATAAACTTTGAAGCACCTGCCCATACATGAGAGTTGTATTTCACGGTACGCAATACATTTTTCGGAATAGGGTCTATGTAAGAGTGCAAGAAAGGGCGAAAGTGCTAATTGATGACAGCACGGTATCCACCTCTATTGAACCACTGGGGTGTCACACTTTTCTATCGTTTGTAAGAGCTACTCGACCGAGTGTAGGAAAGGGTGAACGTGCTCGTCGGTATGCAACTCTATTGAGCCACTGGAGTGTCACAATGTTCTATCGTTTCTAGTTACTTTGGAATCCGGTCTATCGAAATCAGGGAACTTGTTCCTAAGCCCCGAACTTTTTTACTCAATACTTGTCTTTCTCATACTCAGAACCATAGAAGAATATATAGAAGGTTGTCAGCTGATCCACTAAAATTTAGTATTCTACTAAATCACACGTACACGAAATAAAAGCCTTTTTAACAAACAGAAAAGCTTTTTGCACTCAAAATTTTGTTTGAATAATTCCGCGAAATTTTGAATGAAACGCACTGTTGTAAATTGCACACATAAAATGTTATTTTTTTTTTTAATATTTTAACATTATTTTAATGTAGAAACAGTTTTTATTTTTTACAAACTGAAAATTTTTTTATTTTGTTTTCTTTCGACATTCTATTTTTTGTTTTGCTTAATTTATATTGAGCAAGTAGGGCTGCAATTTTTGGTATTAAAAAAATGAATGAAATTTAAAATAAAAGATTGTTTATACATTTTAATTATCCTAAAATCAAGTAAAACTCATTCTATACCTTAAAAGATGAATTTCTTAAGAATATATCCTAAAATTACTGAAAAAATCTTGAAGAAAATTTGCGTCCCATCATATCATACTTTTTTGTGCAACTGTTTGTATTCATTAAGAAAAGTAAAAGCTCTTTTTAAGCTTACCGATACCATATTACTGATCCGTACTTTTGACATGTCCCAAGTGTACTTTGACATTTCGTTGACTTTCTAGGTATTTATTTATTCTATGGCTTTTACTTCCAAACGAAAAAAGAAAATGAACTCAAATTAGAGCTTAATCGTTAGTCTAGTATTCGATTGTCTTCTAACGTATGAAAGTTTTGTGAACAGGCTGTTAAGCTTTTTCCGTCATTTGTACTTATATGAGAGCTATGGTCAAATCTAAACCGATTATCTCGAAATTTGGCAAATTGATTACAGTTTACAAAAAATAAAGAGTTTGTATGGGACCTATGGTCAAATGTGGACCGATTTCAGTGATTGGTACAGTGACTAAGCGTATTGGTATACTAAAAGGTGGGTCTAAGGCAAATATTTCTATGCGTTACATACATCAGAACAAACTTATAATACCCTTTCCACCTATCGTGTTTTATTTACGTTCACTTTTGAAATCGCAAAATGGATAACCCTGTATATATTTTTGTTGATCTTACAAAAATTTGTTCTAGTAAACATGAGTCGAGGGCATATTAAACCCCTTTTTATTATGAGTCATTACATTTCATAAACGAACTTTTAATATTCATGCGGTTAATTTTAAAATTTTAACACTTGTATCAATACCAAATAAAATTCCTATTAATTTTATGAAACAGTTAATTTCAGTAAAAACAAACTTTTCCTATTAAAGTTAATATTTGTATAACAAACACATGATCAAATAAATAAAACTTTCATAAACGAATTTTCGAGTACAATGAAAAATTATTTTATTTATGAAATAAATAAAATTAAATTTCCCTTGAAGTTTGTATTTTTTTTCGAAAAAAATATTTATTTACGTTGTAATATTTCATTGTTTTCCAGATGAAATTGACTTTACAAGGATAAATATGTAACGACTAAAAATGAAACATTTGCTACTTTGTCTGAAGGTATGTATTTATTTACTTATTTATTGTACTCGTAACAATATGTTTTGAATGATGTTGAAAATTTTAAAATGGATTTAAAAGGGATTTTTGTTTATACCATCAATGTACGACTGTCTGTCTGTCTGTATGTCTTTCATGCTTATTTTATTATTTCACATGTTTTTTTTACAACTCGTATTTTACTTTCATTTAATAACACCTTCAATGGCAGGTGTTAAGTACATAAACAGGTAAATTTAATATTTTTGATCTCTCAGATTTTCAAAAGTATCTGGGAAATATGATTTTTGTTTTGTTGGTCTCGGTTTCGTTTATCTTGTAGGAGGTTTCATTGAAATAAATGATAAATTTTTAATGATATGAGATATGGGCATACAATAAGATAATAAATTTTGTAAATTGATTTATTCAAAAGCAGGTTTAAACGTAAAATATACTCAGAGTTTTTAAGTCTTTGTGAGAAACGCGCAAAATGTAATTAAGGTGCAGCAGCATGTTTTGTTGGAAAAGGTATGACCTTTAAACTTATGGTCATTTAGAAAATATTTACAGAGTGACTGTGACTAAGGTAAATGCGACTTAAGTATAATCGGTAGATAACTTATAAGAAAAATCAAATTGAAAGTAAATAGGACTGAAATTTTGAATTTTAGCCAAAAATGTAAATTTTTTATCTTCAATCGCTTCACAAATTAAAAGCCTTTAATGCTTATTTTTGAAGATTTGAATAACTTTACTTTACTTATTATATTTTCAACTTCATATCCGTAAATACTTTAAAAAATGTTCAAAAAAATTAATATCAAACATTAACTCAAAGACAATTATCTCAAATAATATCACTAAATTGGAGATAAGCCAATTTTATTTCAACTTGCATAGCAAAATATTTGTACAGTGGTTTTAAAATGGGTTAAGGGAATTATTAAAGAACTAGTCGAACGTAAAATCTAATTTTTAGCGTTGTTCTACTTCACTAACTGATCCTAAACATAATATATCACTTTGAGTCTGTGTTTGGGCCCCAGTCACGGCAACAATTATTAATTTCTATTAAAATTAATAATTACTACGGCATCCTCCTAACAGCCTAAAAGCAATTAACACATCATCGATGTAAAAACAAGTAAGAAAGTGCTACAGTCGGCCAAACCTGACCATACGATACCCTTCATCACAAAGTTCAATCTTGTTCTTTTTCCTGTATAAAGACAAAGTACCTGGTAGACCGAGCCTTGCTCGGAGCTTTATGATAAGCATTTTGAGGAAAATTTTAAAGCTTTTATATATTTTATATTATAAAGTGCTAAAATAAATTTAGAGGAAAGACATTGTAGAAATATTCAGTTAATTTTGAATTATTTGATTTATTTTGTCCGACCAACACATAGTTTGCATAGTTTACAGTTTAACTCATTTTGAATAATTTTGGAAATTATTCATATCAACAGAAACCTCTGTCGACTCATGCGCAACAACTTTGCTAAAGATTATAGTCTGATCAAACGCACAGTTTACGATTTAATTCATATTGAGTAGTTTTCTGTGGCGCCACCTGTCGGACTTTGCTTATTCCAATTCATAAACCTTCTTCGGCTTATCCGTAATAACTTTGCTGAAGATTATAGCATGATTAAATGTACAGCATACGATTAAATTGACTTTGAGTAAATTTCAGTAGCGCCACCTGTCGAAATTTCTTCATACCAACTAAGAAACCTTCGTCGGCTCATGTGCAACAACTTTGCTAAAGATTGTAGCATGATTAAATGTACAGATTACGATTAAATTGACTTTGAGTAAGTTTCTGTAGCGCCACCTGTCGGAAATTATTCATACCAACTAAAAAGCCTTCGTCAGCTCATGTGGTTCAACTTTGCTAAAGATCATAGCATGATCAAATGTACAGTTTACGATTTAATTAATTTTTAGTAATTTTCAGTGGCGCCATCTGTCGGAAATTAGTCTTATCAACTTGAAAACCTTCGCCGGCTTATCCGCAACATCTTCGCTAAAGAGCATAACACAATCAAATTCACAGTTTACTATTCTATAAAGAACATACATACAGACAAACATTTATTTGTTTAAAATAATACTAATTTTTCCCCCGTTTTATTCCCTAATTTCTAAAAGTTCCATATGTATATTTGGTACATTTTTGGTGCCAATTGAATTCGGTACATTTTTTTAAAACGCATTTAACATAATGTATAATGTTCCTATTCATATTACTTTGGAGATGTTAAGTTATCATTTTATCCCTTTTTTATCCATTTTGGCTCCAAAATCAAAAAAGTACCAAATAAGTGTTTCATGTTTTTTTTACATCTATTGATTGCAGTACCAAGTTTCTTTCTATATTCTTTAGTTTAAAATATAAGAGTGGGTTAAAAAGGTGCCAAAAAAACTATTTTCACCCTTTTCTATCGGACATAGTTTCAAAAAAGTACCAAACACCTGTCGGCTTATTTTCATAGCTGTTTAAAACGTAATTTTAATTTTGTTTCTATACCTATTACTTTAGGAGACATAGCGTTTTCGATTTTTTCCCCTTTTTACCCGTTTTTACCCTCTTAGAGGTAAAAGTTCCAAAAGTCCCTTCTTCTTCGACCTATACATCAAAAAAGATACCCACTGTCCAAATTTTATCAAAATCGTTAGAGCCGTTTTCGAGATAGCCATTCTATATATATATATATATATATATATATATACATACAATTATTGCTCGTTTAAGAATATAAGATAATATTTGCTAAATTTTGCCATCATACAAACGTGTTTTCAAAACATATATATTTAAGCTTTTTGTCATTTGGACTTATATGAGAGATAAGGTCAAATGTGGATCGATTATCTCGAAATGTGACAAATTGATAAAAGTTTTTACAAAAATTATTTATGTAAAAAATAAACTCAAAATTCTTATCATATTCAGATTTACGTGTGTTTTAGTGATTTTTGTCTCATTTGGTGCGTTTTGAAAGAAGAGTTTGTATGGGAGCTATTGTCAAATGTGGTCCAATTTGGTACAGTGATTTAAGTTTACATAAGCAGTATTTGCTTTAATTTTCATGAAAAATATTGATATTTGTGGCCAATATATCAATTCCGGGAAGTGGGACCTATGGGAGGTACCATAAATAATAAATCGATTTTGACAAGTTTCAATAGCCATGGTTCCACTATCAACAAAATTATCTGTGCCAAATTTCATCAAATTATCTTAAGAATTACGACCTGTACTTTGATTACATGGGGGTCCAGCAAGCCTGACGGACGGAGGGACTGACATAGCTAAATCGACTCAGAAAGTGATTCTAAGCAGGGACCGTGACTGTTATAACTTTTATCGTAAAAGTCAGAAAATAAAAGTTATTTTTTTTTTTACTTTTATTTTTGCGATAAAAAATAAAAGTTATTTTTTAACTTTTATTTTTCGAGCAAAAATAACAGTTATTTTTGAATTTTATTTTTTCAAGCTAGAATAAAAGTTATTTTTTGATTTTAATTTTTTCGATTAGAAATAAAAGTTATTTTTTGACTTTTATTTTTTCGAGAAGAAATAAAAGTTATTTTTGTTTGAATTCATAATAAATTTATTGAAAAATTTAATATATAATTTGCATATGCTTAAAAATTAATGGAGTTGAGTTTTGCAATCACAATTGGGGTTGGAAACACAAAAATAACTTTTATTTCTGATCGAAAAAATAAAAGTAAAAAAAAAACTTTTATTTCTGCTCGAAAAAATAAAAGTCAAAAAATAACTTTTATTTATGCTCGATATAATAAAAGTCAAAAATAACAGTTGTTTTTGCTCGAAAAAATAAAAGTTAAAAAATAACTTTTATTTTTGCTCAAAAAAATAAAAGTTAAAAATAACTGTTATTTTTGCTCAAAAAAATAAAAATCAAAAAATAGCTGTTATTTTTTTTTTCCAAAAAAATAAAAATCAGATTTTAAAAAAGCATCGCATTTTATGAAAATTTGGTCCAAGACTATCCAAATGGTATACTTGGTTGGACATTTGGACATTTCCTTGCGGTTGCTTTTTTTAATCAAAAATTCAAAAATAAAAGCTATTTTCGGTCCCTGATTCTAAGTCTATTGGTTTACTAAAAGGTGGGTCTAAGATAATTATTTCTTTGCCTTACATACATCAGCACAAACTTATAATACCCTTTCCACCTATCTATGGTGCTGAAAGGTATAAAAATCGTTTGAAGGCAATACATTTATAGCCTGTTTCACGATTTCGAAAGAAAATCTACTCGAAAGAAAGTGAGTAACTCGAATTCGAATTAATTTTGGTTTCACTATTTCGAAGCCTTTCGTTCATTTCTATTCGAAAGCAAAATATCAAGTGACTCATTTTGACATTTGCTTTCGTATTACTGGTAACTTGTTCCAAATAGTAAAACGGAAATTTGTATGAAAATACTTACGTTTTCTTTCGACTTGTTTTTCGACTTATTTTTCGCATAAAATAAAGTTAGTGAAACGAAAAACAAATTTTTTTTCGTATAGGATAAGAAAGAAAGTATTCTTTCGAGATCGGAACAGGCCATTCAATTGTTTGATAATATTAAAATACTACTTTAGAATAGTTAAATATTAAAACTCATACAATTTTTGTACATAAGACTTGATTTAATGAAATCGATAGTTTTCAAATCGATCGATTTCACATAAATTTTTGAGGTAATTTTCGGTTATTGTGAACCGCCGTGGTATAGCAGGTTAGTCATCCGCCTAGCATACCAGAGGCCCAAGTTCGATTCCTGGCCAGACTCACTTGAAAAAATAAATTTTCAAAAAAAGCGGCGGTTCACCTCATAACTCAGCTAGCCACTGGTTATGGAGTATTAGGTTATGTAAAACTTCTCTAACTAATGCATTTGCCGTTCGGAGACGGCGTTAAAAAGTAGGTCCCTTTCAATGAGTCTAAAAATAGAATCGGATGCAGCTCATTGTCTGAGAGAAGTACCCCTTGTTAAAATTGGAATGTTGTCGGGGAATTATATATATATATATATATATATATATATATATATATATATATATATATATATATATTCGGTTATTTTCCAAAAAAAAAAAAAAATGCAAATTTGGGCTTCAATCATTTTCACAGATATCTTATCTTTTATTTGGTTTAAATTTTTTTGTGAAAATGGGGAAAATTATTTCAAAAATATATCTGAAATCGATCGATTTCCATCACATACCGAAATTTTTAATTTTTTCACAATCAATTTTAATCGAATAATTTGTCATTATTCGATTATAATCGATCAAGTTAAAACACAAAATAATTTTTCGCACGATTAATCGAATAAACCAAAACCCCGAATAATTAAATACCCTAATGCTGACGGCTTGAGCTCATGTTCAAAATATTCACTTTGTTTTGATCACACGAGTACTGGAGCAAAAGAATCCACAAATTATTTAATAAAAAAAAACCCTTGCATGCGACATGACCGTCAGACCAAAAATTAACTGTTTCGCAAATTTACAGAAATGCACTTGTGGGAATTATTATTCACTTCACCTTCTACTAGCTACTTCCCTACGGACAAACTCTTAATTCGATTATATATTTCTAGCTGCCGGCTCTTTCCAATAGGATAAGAGTTATCTTTCATCATTCATTCAAAGCCACACACGTCAAACGTCAGAAGTTTGTTTAGGAAGTCCACCCTATAGTAAGTCCGCACTTAGCAGAGAGTGATAACTAGCTACTATACAACATCTATATTTTTTTAAAACGAATGGGAATGTTAGAGATGTACTCTTAGAATTTGCAAGAAAAATCATTTTACGGTATACCCATCATCAAAAAGAATGGGGGTATACGCAAAATCTGCTTTCAAAACTACCAAAAATAATAGAGTTTGTTCATACGTCAGTTGAATGCACGATAGCACCTAATCGAAAATAGCCAGAGCAACAAAATTTTACAACAGAAAAACTTTGGTCAGTAAATCAAATTTTGTGAGAATCGGTCAAAATTTGACCATATCTACCCTCGGAAACCAGTTAAATGCTAGCAAATATCAAATTGGAATGCATTCCCGAGTAAGAACGGGTGTCGTAAAGACCGAGGATAGAGAGTGAATGGCGGCAAGACTGTCCTTATAGAAACGAATATATCTGCAGTATATTTGGTGGTACATTCGGTTGCTCGCCAAATATGTGGCTTAAATTTCAGCTTGAAGAAACTATAGAGTTTTAGGAGATTGAAATAAATTTGTGTCCCTTAAAGTGGGATTAAAAAGCCCCCACTCAAACCATTGCTCGACTTAGATCCATTCGTATATATCTCCAGAGTATCAACTCTTGAGTCTATTTGGATACCAGAGATATCTGCGGTGAAGGAGCGGTCGAAGAATCTAATGGGAATGTTGTGGTTGATGTTTTTGTGGATAGTTCTAGGTTTATCCGAATTAGTGGAGTGGCCTATAGATGAGGAAAACTATTCTCCAGTAATGCTTAACCTAATGACAGTTTAGTATAGTAAAGGATGCCTTTGTAGGCGTAGTCCTAATGACTCCAGTAATCAATAGGATCTGAGGATTTTTACAAATGATCCTCGCTGATTAACCTTACATAGAGCAGCCAGTCAGATAATATATGGCTCTTAAAAAAATTCAAAATTCAATGGTTTCGAAGTTTACAAAACTCTTCTCATCTTTTAGAAACAACAGAGCTAAAAACCTTTAAATTCAGAATAAAATAAGATTCTAGATTTTGGAACCACTGTCCCCTGTTATACTTTCTTATTCTTTTTTGTAACTAGTACTACTTATTATTTGTAAAGTTTTTTTCCAACCATTTAAGTGGGTTGAACACCAAACACATTGAGCTACTTTACAACACCAAAACTACATTATTTCTCTTTTAATTTTTCTCGGTTCTTTCAATCCAGTCTCGAGCAGCTAAAGGGAAAACATTCAAAGAAACATTGAAAATGTGTCTGGTGGATATGATGACGACAATAATGTATGGACAGACAGAAGAACGCAAAGCCAGACAGACACAAAAACTCATGCTGGGCATAATTGTGCAGTTTTACTAATTCCTGAAACTACATTTATCGATTTGCGGATAAATTTCTGTTTGGGTTTGGTGTTGCAGAATAGTAACTGACGATGATGAGGTTCGGCTGCTGTTGGCTTCAAAATGAGAGTCTATGGAGCAAAATTAACCGGCATGAGGCAGAAATACTACGTTAATGCCTCATGGAAACTGTTGTATAAGTTTATGTGAAAATGTTTATATGCAGACTTTGCTCCAAAGCCTCATCCAATTTCTGTTTGTAGTAAATTGATATATGAATTTTTCTCATTGTCATAGTTTCTGTTGGATGCCTTATATCTATGCCATTCAGATTCAATGGAAGTTAAAATTCCACAAATTTTCTGACTATCAACAAAAATCTGTACAAAAAAAATTCAGGTTCATTGGAATTTTTCATTTGAAACTCTCGTTTTTTCCAACTTAATGGTTATATGCAGGTTCACAAACAGACAAAAACTCAAAACTACGGGAAAACCAACCAAAAGAAAAAAAAAACTCTCAAAACATGCGCATTTTACGGGCGTGGTACACTCATCTGTAAACTTATCAATAGTTTTTCCTCTTGTGAAAGCAAAAAAGGGAGTTATGCTGCACAAAAACTGGAAACTGCATTATCATCAGACATACTCGTAGTATCTATTGAATCATACAAATTTGTTGTTGCCTTAAATCTCCCAGCACGATTAGTTTTTCTGTATGATTTTGGAGGTGTGTAACAGCTGTTTTCAAAATCACTGGTTATTAAAGACTTATTAAAGAGCACATGTCTGGATATTTGTGTGTATGTCTGAAATTTTGTTTGTTTTTTTTTTTCTTATACTGACATCCTTTTTCTTTTCCGACTCATAGTTACCTATAAATGTATGTACATATATTTTTCTGCTACTGCAACATGTAATAAATATATCAGTTCACTTGAATCGACACCCTTAAACATGTTGAGAGTTTCAGGGAATTTCTAGTTAAAATTTTGTTATTAAAGTGTTGCAAGTGCAGAAGGTTATTGGTTAGATAAGATTGAAAAAATATAAAAATGGGCAAAAATCAAACAGTTTTAATTCCTTTTAACTCAAACAATTTTTGTACTCTTAGGAGTTCCGAAAATCTAATTACAGATTTGAACTGCCAATACCTTAGGTATATTGAACACAAAATCTTAGTAGCGCAAATTTGCGCTTCTTAGCGTAATTGGCATGCAAATATTAAAAACGTTAAAAAAATCGCTTGACTCAATCATATTTTTTTTTTTCATATTTTGTCTTCTTCTTTATTCGTTTTAACATTTGTACCCAAGTCGTTGTTCTACGAAATAGACTACACACTTGGAGGATTAATTCATTGCCCTCTGAATTTTAATTTCGTCACTTCTAATACTACTTAATGGCTGTCAAAATTTAAAGCACCTTTTCGCCACTTTTAAATTTTTTTTCCGCATATTTTTAGGCCGCCTCAAGAAATTAAAAAAAAAATGGATAAGGTTTGGTAGACCGTTTAGTTTAGCATTGTTTAATATATATCTTATTAATGTGCTCCATATAGGTATAATATACGACAGGTGTAAATGACGAAAACTTGAACATTAATTTTTTATTTTGGACTGTCCTGGAGCCTAAACTCTAAATTCGGGGTATCCAAGGCATCCACTGCACTCTACTCATATAAAGGGGCCATAGGCAAAACTTGAGGACTTAACCCTACCAAGACTTTTTGGTCTTCGACATGGTCTATCCTATACTAATGTATAGTGCGCTGGTTTGGTGGCCTACACTCACCAAGACAAACCAGCGGGTTTCTTTTACAAAAATTTTAAGATCGTCCGATCTAATGATTACTGGTGCCTTAAGAACCACATCATCTAAGGCTCTCTCTGTCATGCTTAAATGGCTTCAAGTCGAACTAATGACACAACAAATTGTTCTTGACTTAAATGACTACTGCTTATCCACCCCTCTCTTTGAGAACTTTCTTTGGATACCCTTGATGACGAATGTTTGGAGGTATACATGGACTATCAAGTCCGAAGAGGTTGTGGGGGGCTTCTTCACCCCGCTATAAAAGAAGGAAATTTATTTTAGGCCTCCTGATCTAAGTATTATTCTTCAAGCTGAGATATAGGCCATATACAAAGCAGTTAATTGGATAAGATACCTCCAAATATACGACAACGACTCACACTATGACTATTGTTGCAGTTGTCACAACATCGAGAACACAGTAACTCATCCTCTCTGCCACTGCGGCGCTCTTTCAATTTTGAGGGCTCTTAATTTGGGGGCGCTTTTTCTGCATAATATATACGATCTAGCGATTATTGACATTCGTAAAATATATTAATTTATCAAAGCTAAAGCCTGGCTTGAATAAGCCTCTTATCGATTGTCTGGAATTAATTACTATATGTTTTTCTTTTCTATCCCTTGCAGGTACCACAAAGGTACCGTTTCTAGGACCCAAGTAATGCTAAGTTATCATCGGCTGCCTAACCTAACCTAAATTAGAAAATATGTTTAGGCATAATATGTGGCAGTCTCTAATGACTATGATCTCTATTATATTTATTAAAAAAGCATATCGCCGGTTGCTTTGTTGACACCTCTAGATTGATTTAAAAAGTCTGAAGTCGGCCAAAATTCAGTTACTAGGCTTTGCACTAGCAACCCCTTCGTATAAATTATTGCATTTCCTCTGGGCAGCAAGAGTTTATGGTCATTCGATAATGGAGTCAAGAATAATGTTATACAATTTCTTTTCTTTTAAATGGCCAAATATTCACAGACTCGTTTGATAAAGCTAACCACTTCGTAAGCAATTCTCGCTTGCCGGAAAGCACTCAACCTCTGCCCGAGTTCAAAAGAATATCAGTAACTATTTCAAAGATATTCTTTTGCGCCCGTATACTGCCGTTCTGTAAATCGGATTTTAGTAAATCTCTACATAAATAAGTCTCCAGGGCCAGATGGTATTCCAGCACAGATCTTGAACCAGTGCTCTTCGACGCTTGCGCTTCCATTAGATCACCTTTTCAACCATACCGGTTGCTTACATCAATACACCGTTTTGGCGAAAGTAAAGTTCTGGCTCTGAATATTTCCAAGGCATGTCAGAGGGTGTGGCACGGAGCACTTCTATCAAAACTTATTACTTTTGGTGTCTGTAATAATTCCTCTTGGTTTTTGTCGATCTTCCTCAGATATTGGAACAATACAAGTTGTTTTAGAAACGATCTCTTTAAGCGAGTTCAAGATTATTTGAGGGATACCGCAAGGTATCTATAATAACCTTTTACATCAAACTTTCAATCCTATCTACTTTTTTGCCAAGCCTTTTGAGGTTATCGTTATGAGACATGGTTGATGTCAAGGATATTGGATTCCAAGCAACGTTTCAGGCTGGTCTTAACTTGATAATACCAGACTTATCTTGGCTATCATTCATCTCAACTGTGGACACTGACCTTCTCGTGGTATCATAAGTACGTTAAAACTCGTTTAGATAGTGAGCTAACACATGACGCGAGTTCTCCCATAAGAAGGACAAAAATATAGGTTAGGAAATATAGGTCTGGAAAAAAACTATAACTATGAAAAAGTAAAAATTAGAATAAAAACGGCGCCCTTAATACGACGTCCGAAACTACGATTTAAAAACCAAGTAGAGGAAAATCTTTCAAAGCTTGACTTACGAAATTGGAGAATATGCGCACAAGATCGCAGCGCAAGGAATTGTAGACAAGGAATTGTAAATATAGGCCATTTTGGTAAGTAAGTACATATTTCTGAGTCAGATGATCTCGATGTTATGATCATGAGAATTCAATGTGATGTCCGTTAGATCACATCTTTCAAGTGTCAAAAGAAGCTACTTCAGTCCATCTGATTTCCTTATTATTAACAACACCTTTATGCGACCGAAAATGGAATACAAGTCTTATTTATGGGCGACCAGTGATTTAAAGTCTTATTTGGAGCTTCTCGACCGAGAGCAGGAGAGGCCGAAAGTGCTCATCGGTGACAGTACTTTCGCAATGTGGGTTGTTTTCACATTGGTTTATCGTTACTATAACGAAATCAGGATACTAGTTCCCGAAATTCGGACTTTTAATGCAATATACGTCAATTTGTTAGAGCTAACCCCTTCGTGGTCGATTGGCCGATATAGTGAACAACACACTACAGAAAAAAAGTCATTCTTTAGCCGTACAGTTCGTATGTGGAATTCGCTCCCCGCAGAACTCTTAACTGCTAATTGCAGTATAGGTATGTTCAAATCAAATATCCATAAACACTACTTCATATATCTTCCCTCTCACAACCTAGCATTACATAAGTGGGGTCATCCCTTATATAAAAGCCAAACCCTTGTGCAGTTTAGTTTCTTCTGTTATCCATGACTCCTAGTGGGCCTCTTCTTCTATTATGCTTGACTTCCAGTGGAGCATAAGGCCTCAACCATCCTTTTATATCGGACTCTGGGGATGTAAATGGGATGCAGTTGTTGCCTGGGTTTCCTGCTAACAGGTAATAACTGTATTCAATTCCAGGAAACCTGAGCAACGTAGTTGAAGATGCTGTAAACAACCCGAGTGGAATTCTAGGTCAGGGCTAACGTGAGAGGGAGTTATCTTAGAGCCATTCCGACGTACTTGGTCTAAGGTTCTTAGATAATTGTACTTGGTAAAGTACGAAACTGTAGCATCTGTTCAACATGTTAGCTGCGGCTACAAGCGGACGTCTGTTTCGGATCGAGTGGATCACTTTACAAACGTGGCTCTTGTTTTTGGACTAATCATGCATGGACTAAGCACTTATGATGTTTTAAGCATGGAAAGAAACAACATTACAGAATATACTACTCCAAGGGGTACTCGTGCGAGAAATCCCCTTGCCTAATCTATGCAAGAACATCCTGATGAATGAAACCAATTCTACCCGAAGAAATCGAACTAAAAAACCTAATATAGGCAGGAAAGGAAGAGAGAGAGAGCCTCACCCATCCTTTATTATCGAATTTTGCGAGATGTTAGGCATACGTCATTCCATGAATAGCTTGTAGCTTGCAACTCGGCATCAATTGAGTTTCACCACGTTTTAGCACGTGTACTAACACGACTGCCGTTTCCCTGTTGATTCTAACGTTGCGCTTGTCGAGCAATGTCGGTATTTGGCCTTTTAAATGTTTGAAATATCTACCGCCATTTCATGAGCCGCGTTAAGTAGATCTTCATTTCTTATGCGATTCGGTCACCGTATGTAAGGGATTTGCAGTTAGCATTTGTTTGCAACGGTTTATAGGCGTTTATCGAAGGCATTTGCGCGTTTCCAAGTTTCGCAATCGCAATATAAGATGGACTTGACATTCGAGTTATATAATCGTAACTTAGTTGTTGTTGATATTTGCTGAGATTTGCAAATAGCTCGGATAATGCCGAATGCGCCAGCTTTTATAGACACCAAAGTTTAGTTTAGGATCTAGTAAAAAATCGTTTTAGGGTTCAGTTCTATGTTAAGTTTTAGGTACAGTTCTAGATTTAGTTATATTAGAGTTCTAAATATATACAAGTGTAATCAAAATATTATATATATACATTTCATGTTTCGAAATGTTAGTAAGATGTTAAAATTCCTACTTAAAGCCGTAGTGCCGTTTTCGCCTTATCGCTGGCAAATATTTAATAAATATGACTGACAAATGAAATATTTCATTTGATTATTTTTTAACCACAACCGCAATAATAAACTCCACTTTAAAAATAAAATAAAACATTTCACAAACAAATATTTAAAGATCAAACTGAACAAATACTTAAACAAACCAATGGAAAATATTGCGCTAACGACAATGACGCCGATGACGGCTATACCATTTACCATCTACTGAAAACGGCAGTTAAAATAACTGACAGAAGGCGAAACCAAATAAACTACAACAACAAAAAAAGAAGGAAAAAAGATATTAAAAATAAAACATTTTGTAGTAAAATAAATAAAAAATAAACTGAAATTATTAAATAAACATTTATGGTATTTATTTATAAATTTTTGTATCGTACAATCCTCATACTTCGTATTATATTTCATTATATTTATTCCTCTTTTTCAATTTTAAACAAACAATGAAAAATATGTACAAGGTTTATTCCGAAATGCGCTCCATTGGCAACCCAAAGGTTACGGCCGAATGAAACGGAAATTTAAAACTTTTTTCAGTTCCAATACTTTTTTCGCTTTTTGTATTAAAACATAATTTTATATTGTCGGTTATTTTGTGTTAGTGTTTTCCGTTTCCAAATAAAAATTTATGTTTATTTAAATGAAAAGGAGCATAATTAAAAGGAATAACGAGATATGAATATTCAAATTTTTTAATAAGTTTTCCATGGTCGTTAGGCAAATATAAACAATTAATTAATTCACAAACTCACAGACACAAACAAAATATTTTGTTAACGAAAACAAAGAGTTTTTTAAAATCATATTTAAGAAGGGTAGGGCGAGAAGCGCAAAATACTGTATTGTTAGCCATTTTCAGTTTAGGAGTAGAACTGAACATACGAACTGAACTAGAACTGAACTAGAACTGAACTAGAACTGAACTAGAACTGAACTAGAACTGAACTAGAACTGAACTAGAACTGAACTAGAACTGAACTAGAACTGAACTAGAACTGAACTAGAACTGAACTAGAACTGAACTAGAACTGAACTAGAACTGAACTAGAACTGAACTAGAACTGAACTAGAACTGAACAAGAACTGAACTAGAACTGAACTAGAACTGAACTAGAACTGAACTAGAACTGAACTAGAACTGAACTAGAACTGAACTAGAACTGAACTAGAACTGAACTAGAACTGAACTAGAACTGAACTAGAACTGAACTAGAACTGAACTAGAACTGAACTAGAACTGAACTAGAACTGAACTAGAACTGAACTAGAACTGAACTAGAACTGAACTAGAACTAGAACTGAACTAGAACTGAACTAGAACTGAACTAGAACTGAACTAGAACTGAACTAGAACTGAACTAGAACTGAACTAGAACTGAACTAGAACTGAACTAGAACTGAACTAGAACTGAACTAGAACTGAACTAGAACTGAACTAGAACTGAACTAGAACTGAACTAGAACTGAACTAGAACTGAACTAGAACTGAACTAGAACTGAACTAGAACTGAACTAGAACTGAACTAGAACTGAACTAGAACTGAACTAGAACTGAACTAGAACTGAACTAGAACTGAACTAGAACTGAACTAGAACTGAACTAGAACTGAACTAGAACTGAACTAGAACTGAACTAGAACTGAACTAGAACTGAACTAGAACTGAACTAGAACTGAACTAGAACTGAACTAGAACTGAACTAGAACTGAACTAGAACTGAACTAGAACTGAACTAGAACTGAACTAGAACTGAACTAGAACTGAACTAGAACTGAACTAGAACTGAACTAGAACTGAACTAGAACTGAACTAGAACTGAACTAGAACTGAACTAGAACTGAACTAGAACTGAACTAGAACTGAACTAGAACTGAACTAGAACTGAACTAGAACTGAACTAGAACTGAACTAGAACTGAACTAGAACTGAACTAGAACTGAACTAGAACTGAACTAGAACTGAACTAGAACTGAACTAGAACTGAACTAGAACTGAACTAGAACTGAACTAGAACTGAACTAGAACTGAACTAGAACTGAACTAGAACTGAACTAGAACTGAACTAGAACTGAACTAGAACTGAACTAGAACTGAACTAGAACTGAACTAGAACTAGAACTGAACTAGAACTGAACTAGAACTGAACTAGAACTGAACTAGAACTGAACTAGAACTGAACTAGAACTGAACTAGAACTGAACTAGAACTGAACTAGAACTGAACTAGAACTGAACTAGAACTGAACTAGAACTGAACTAGAACTGAACTAGAACTGAACTAGAACTGAACTAGAACTGAACTAGAACTGAACTAGAACTGAACTAGAACTGAACTAGAACTGAACTAGAACTGAACTAGAACTGAACTAGAACTGAACTAGAACTGAACTAGAACTGAACTAGAACTGAACTAGAACTGAACTAGAACTGAACTAGAACTGAACTAGAACTGAACTAGAACTGAACTAGAACTGAACTAGAACTGAACTAGAACTGAACTAGAACTGAACTAGAACTGAACTAGAACTGAACTAGAACTGAACTAGAACTGAACTAGAACTGAACTAGAACTGAACTAGAACTGAACTAGAACTGAACTAGAACTGAACTAGAACTGAACTAGAACTGAACTAGAACTGAACTAGAACTGAACTAGAACTGAACTAGAACTGAACTAGAACTGAACTAGAACTGAACTAGAACTGAACTAGAACTGAACTAGAACTGAACTAGAACTGAACTAGAACTGAACTAGAACTGAACTAGAACTGAACTAGAACTGAACTAGAACTGAACTAGAACTGAACTAGAACTGAACTAGAACTGAACTAGAACTGAACTAGAACTGAACTAGAACTGAACTAGAACTGAACTAGAACTGAACTAGAACTGAACTAGAACTGAACTAGAACTGAACTAGAACTGAACTAGAACTGAACTAGAACTGAACTAGAACTGAACTAGAACTGAACTAGAACTGAACTAGAACTGAACTAGAACTGAACTAGAACTGAACTAGAACTGAACTAGAACTGAACTAGAACTGAACTAGAACTGAACTAGAACTGAACTAGAACTGAACTAGAACTGAACTAGAACTGAACTAGAACTGAACTAGAACTGAACTAGAACTGAACTAGAACTGAACTAGAACTGAACTAGAACTGAACTAGAACTGAACTAGAACTGAACTAGAACTGAACTAGAACTGAACTAGAACTGAACTAGAACTGAACTAGAACTGAACTAGAACTGAACTAGAACTGAACTAGAACTGAACTGGAACTGAACTAGAACTGTAGTAGAACTGTAGTAGAACTGAAGTAGAACTGAACTAGAACTGAACTACAACTGTAGTAGAACTGTAGTAGAACTGTAGTAGAACTGTAGTAGAACTGTAGTAGAACAATAGTAGAACTATAGTAGAACTATAATAGAACTATAGTAGAACTGTAGTAGAACTATAGTAGAACTGTAGTAGAACTGTAGTAGAACTGTAGTAGAACTGAACTAGAACTGAACTAGAAATGAACTTGAACTGAACTAGAGCTGAACTAGAACTGAACTAGATCTGAACTAGAACTGAACTAGAACTGAACTAGAACTGAACTAGAACTGAACTAGAACTGAACTAGAACTGAACTAGAACTGAACTAGAACTGAACTAGAACTGAACTAGAACTGAACTAGAACTGAACTAGAACTGAACTAGAACTGAACTAGAACTGAACTAGAACTGAACTAGAACTGAACTAGAACTGAACTAGAACTGAACTAGAACTGAACTAGAACTGAACTAGAACTGAACTAGAACTGAACTAGAACTGAACTAGAACTGAACTAGAACAGAACTAGAACTGAACTAGAACTGAACTAGAACTGAACTGGAACTGAACTAGAACTGTAGTAGAACTGTAGTAGAACTGAAGTAGAACTGAACTAGAACTGAACTACAACTGTAGTAGAACTGTAGTAGAACTGTAGTAGAACTGTAGTAGAACTGTAGTAGAACTGTAGTAGAACAATAGTAGAACTATAGTAGAACTATAATAGAACTATAGTAGAACTGTAGTAGAACTATAGTAGAACTGTAGTAGAACTGTAGTAGAACTGAACTAGAACTGAACTAGAACTGAACTAGAACTGAACTAGAGCTGAACTAGAACTGAACTAGATCTGAACTAGAACTGAACTAGAACTGAACTAGAACTTAACTAGAACTGAACTAGAACTGAACTAGAACTGAACTAGAACTGAACTAGAACTGAACTAGAACTGAACTAGAACTGAACTAGAACTGAACTAGAACTGAACTAGAACTGAACTAGAACTGAACTAGAACTGAACTAGAACTGAACTAGAACTGAACTAGAACTGAACTAGAACTGAACTAGAACTGAACTAGAACTGAACTAGAACTGAACTAGAACTGAACTAGAACTGAACTAGAACTGAACTAGAACTGAACTAGAACTGAACTAGAACTGAACTAGAACTGAACTAGAACTGAACTAGAACTGAACTAGAACTGAACTAGAACTGAACTAGAACTGAACTAGAACTGAACTAGAACTGAACTAGAACTGAACTAGAACTGAACTAGAACTGAACTAGAACTGAACTAGAACTGAACTAGAACTGAACTAGAACTGAACTAGAACTGAACTAGAACTGAACTAGAACTGAACTAGAACTGAACTAGAACTGAACTAGAACTGAACTAGAACTGAACTAGAACTGAACTAGAACTGAACTAGAACTGAACTAGAACTGAACTAGAACTGAACTAGAACTGAACTAGAACTGAACTAGAACTGAACTAGAACTGAACTAGAACTGAACTAGAACTGAACTAGAACTGAACTAGAACTGAACTAGAACTGAACTAGAACTGAACTAGAACTGAACTAGAACTGAACTAGAACTGAACTAGAACTGAACTAGAACTGAACTAGAACTGAACTAGAACTGAACTAGAACTGAACTAGAACTGAACTAGAACTGAACTAGAACTGAACTAGAACTGAACTAGAACTGAACTAGAACTGAACTAGAACTGAACTAGAACTGAACTAGAACTGAACTAGAACTGAACTAGAACTGAACTAGAACTGAACTAGAACTGAACTAGAACTGAACTAGAACTGAACTAGAACTGAACTAGAACTGAACTAGAACTGAACTAGAACTGAACTAGAACTGAACTAGAACTGAACTAGAACTGAACTAGAACTGAACTAGAACTGAACTAGAACTGAACTAGAACTGAACTAGAACTGAACTAGAACTGAACTAGAACTGAACTAGAACTGAACTAGAACTGAACTAGAACTGAACTAGAACTGAACTAGAACTGAACTAGAACTGAACTAGAACTGAACTAGAACTGAACTAGAACTGAACTAGAACTGAACTAGAACTGAACTAGAACTGAACTAGAACTGAACTAGAACTGAACTAGAACTGAACTAGAACTGAACTAGAACTGAACTAGAACTGAACTAGAACTGAACTAGAACTGAACTAGAACTGAACTAGAACTGAACTAGAACTGAACTAGAACTGAACTAGAACTGAACTAGAACTGAACTAGAACTGAACTAGAACTGAACTAGAACTGAACTAGAACTGAACTAGAACTGAACTAGAACTGAACTAGAACTGAACTAGAACTGAACTAGAACTGAACTAGAACTGAACTAGAACTGAACTAGAACTGAACTAGAACTGAACTAGAACTGAACTAGAACTGAACTAGAACTGAACTAGAACTGAACTAGAACTGAACTAGAACTGAACTAGAACTGAACTAGAACTGAACTAGAACTGAACTAGAACTGAACTAGAACTGAACTAGAACTGAACTAGAACTGAACTAGAACTGAACTAGAACTGAACTAGAACTGAACTAGAACTGAACTAGAACTGAACTAGAACTGAACTAGAACTGAACTAGAACTGAACTAGAACTGAACTAGAACTGAACTAGAACTGAACTAGAACTGAACTAGAACTGAACTAGAACTGAACTAGAACTGAACTAGAACTGAACTAGAACTGAACTAGAACTGAACTAGAACTGAACTAGAACTGAACTAGAACTGAACTAGAACTGAACTAGAACTGAACTAGAACTGAACTAGAACTGAACTAGAACTGAACTAGAACTGAACTAGAACTGAACTAGAACTGAACTAGAACTGAACTAGAACTGAACTAGAACTGAACTAGAACTGAACTAGAACTGAACTAGAACTGAACTAGAACTGAACTAGAACTGAACTAGAACTGAACTAGAACTGAACTAGAACTGAACTAGAACTGAACTAGAACTGAACTAGAACTGAACTAGAACTGAACTAGAACTGAACTAGAACTGAACTAGAACTGAACTAGAACTGAACTAGAACTGAACTAGAACTGAACTAGAACTGAACTAGAACTGAACTAGAACTGAACTAGAACTGAACTAGAACTGAACTAGAACTGAACTAGAACTGAACTAGAACTGAACTAGAACTGAACTAGAACTGAACTAGAACTGAACTAGAACTGAACTAGAACTGAACTAGAACTGAACTAGAACTGAACTAGAACTGAACTAGAACTGAACTAGAACTGAACTAGAACTGAACTAGAACTGAACTAGAACTGAACTAGAACTGAACTAGAACTGAACTAGAACTGAACTAGAACTGAACTAGAACTGAACTAGAACTGAACTAGAACTGAACTAGAACTGAACTAGAACTGAACTAGAACTGAACTAGAACTGAACTAGAACTGAACTAGAACTGAACTAGAACTGAACTAGAACTGAACTAGAACTGAACTAGAACTGAACTAGAACTGAACTAGAACTGAACTAGAACTGAACTAGAACTGAACTAGAACTGAACTAGAACTGAACTAGAACTGAACTAGAACTGAACTAGAACTGAACTAGAACTGAACTAGAACTGAACTAGAACTGAACTAGAACTGAACTAGAACTGAACTAGAACTGAACTAGAACTGAACTAGAACTGAACTAGAACTGAACTAGAACTGAACTAGAACTGAACTAGAACTGAACTAGAACTGAACTAGAACTGAACTAGAACTGAACTAGAACTGAACTAGAACTGAACTAGAACTGAACTAGAACTGAACTAGAACTGAACTAGAACTGAACTAGAACTGAACTAGAACTGAACTAGAACTGAACTAGAACTGAACTAGAACTGTAGTAGAACTGTAGTAGAACTGTAGTAGAACTGTAGTAGAACTGTAGTAGAACTATAGTAGAACTATAGTAGAACTGTAGTAGAACTATAGTAGAACTGTAGTAGAACTGTAGTAGAACTGTAGAAGAACTGTAGTAGAACTGAACTAGAACTGTAGTAGAACTGAACTAGAACTGAAGTAGAACTGAACAAGAACTGAACTAGAACTAAACTAGAATTTGTTCCTCAGGTCTTAGCTGGTCAGGTAAAGCTCCGATAAAAGAGTATTTCGAAATGGTATTCTAAAATCGCTTAAACTTCATTTTCTGGTGGTGACCCAAAAGTCGTTTTCATATCTGGAGAGCTAGCAGCTCTTATATATTATATCATACATTCGACCTCTGCACTTAGCCACCCCCACTTAACTCTTCTATATTACCAGCAATATTTCTTGTTAAGTTATAAATCATTTAATGTTCATTTCACTTTTACTTCATTCCCGAGACGCAGCTACAAAATTCCCCTTCAAAGAAAACACTTGAAATGAAAAAAAATAATAATGAAAAATTACTTATTCTTAAGTAGTCACTTGCGATGGCTGTGGCTGGTTGGATTCGATTCGATTATTCATAGTCTTCATTCATCCTTTACACCTTTTTTTGGTTAATGATTGTTGTTTTCATTAATTTATTTTCTTTGAAAAGGAATACCACCTCCTACACGTTCGTACAACATGTTGTTCTGTGGCAAAGACTACTACCACCATTCATGTTGCATGAATATTCAGAAACACGACAACATTAACAACAGAAAAAGCAGGAATTGAGGCAAAAAAAACATTTTACACATAAATCCGCTGGTAAAATGTTGGAGTGAGGTATTGGTTCTTGTTTGGAACGTTGTTGAAGCGTTGTAATTTAAATGTTTTGTTGTTGTTGTTTCTTGTATTGAATTAGTTACTATCCGTTGGCATTATACCTACAATATTTTATTATTTATGATAATAATTCTTTAATTTTTTTTTTGTATAACTTTAAACATTATAAATTTTATAGTTTTTGTTGTTTTATTTTTAGCGTTTTAATATCTAGTAGGAGCCTATAAATAATGCGAAGTTTTTATATTGAAGTGATTATAAAAATTTGGTTTGATGGTTTATAGACACGAATCGATTTTTTTCTGGGCTGTAGAACATGTAATTGTAGAAAATCTTTTAAATTTAAAAGGGTAGTAATTTATTATTAAAAATAAGCTATTTTTCAGCCTAATGATGGCAATAGGAATTTAATAGAAAATGAATTATTCATTGTGGAAATTTTTAACTGACTTAGAATAAACTTTAAATATTAAAAAAAAACAAGTAAGAGTGTTATATTCGGCTGTGCCGAATCTTGTATACCCACCATCAAATTGTACGAGAGTGCAGCTGATTCAAAATGTTGACCAAATGTGGTATTGTTGGTAATATATTTGGACTAAATTCGGTTGCAGTGGTATAGTTACAATAGTTCAACATTTAAAAGTATCTAAGTGGTTTCCCAAATATTTACCTTGGACAAAATGCTGTTCCATAACCGAATATAGTTTTACATTAATAAGTGGTTTCGTTGTGCCATAAACATGTTGATAGCAACATGGCAGGTACATATATTTTGTTAGGAGTTCCTAATGCATTGATCATATATAAAGTCAGGGCTGAACATTGATTGATGCCTATCTAATTTCATAGGCGCAATCTTAATATAATGAATGTACCTCCAAATCTTTTTGATTGTAGATATCAAAAGGGAATGTTATACATATAAGAACTATAGCCAAATGTTGACCGATTGTAACAAAATTTCATATACTGGCTGGTATTAATATAACGTTTATTTGTGCAAAATTTAGTGGCCATAGCTGACATAGTTTATAATTTAATACCTTTTAACTGGCGTTTGTGGCATTTTAGTGGTTACCGGGAGCGGTTTTTATATGAAAGCTATGGTCAAAAGTGGACCGATTCCTATAAAATTTGACATACTGACCGAAAGTTGCATAAAACTTCTCTGTATTGAATTTAGTCATAGATTTTACAATTTTATTCAATTTATCAGCATAAATGTGATTCCGGGACTTTTCTCTGATGGAAAGACGGACATAAACTGTATTGTCTTTTTGTATTTTTGTGTTTCCGTAAGTTTTTTATGTGGGAGCTATGGTCAAATAGTAACCGATTGTAATAAAATTGCGCACTAGCTGGGATTCATATAAGACTTCCTTTTGTAAAATTTTTTTGCTGTAGCCCTTTTCCTTAAGGCGCTATCGCGCTTTTATCTGTCGGACAGACGGACATAAACCCCCTTTTCTTTTTGTATTTTTGTGTTTCCATAAGTTTTTTATATGGGAGCTATGGTTAAATGCTGACCAATTGCACACTAGTTGGCATTGACATAAGACCTCCTCGTGCTAAATTTAGTGATTATATCTGTTATAGTTTTAGATTTACTGGCATTTAAGTGTATTTTAGGTGAAATTTTGGCTGTTTCCCTAAGTTTTTTGTATGGGAGCTATGACTAAATGTGAACCGATTTTAATGAAATTTTATATGCTGCCTAGGGCTTATACCAAATTTAATCGTCATAGCTAATATAGTTTGTTATTTATTAGCAAATAAGCGATTAGCGTAGGCGAGGTTATACGGGAGCTATGGTCAAATATGAACCGATTTTGACCAATTTCAATACCAAAATTTTCTCAGAGATGAAGAATGTTTTTACTACGTTTCAGTGAGCTAGCTCCTTTCGTTTAGGCGTTATCGTGATTTCAACAGACAGACAGACGGACAGACAGACAGACGGACATCGCTGAATTGTCTTAGAATTTCATAAGGATTCAGAATATATGTCGTTTTTGAATTTTGAGCCAATATTAAGGAAATTATAAACGGAATGACAATCTCAATATACCCCCCATTCCTTTTGATGGTGGGTATAATAAGTTATTTTTCAACCTAATAGGAATTTAATAGAAAGTTAATGATTCATTGTGGAAATTTTTAACTGATTTCGAATAAAGTTAAGATATTTCTAAAAAAGATTTTTTACAAATTAATAATTTATTAGGTGCATTGCAGTCGGATACCAATTTAATAAACCGTTTTTTATAAAACCAAAAAATTTTGGTGGCGACAACCTTTCCTTGACGCAGTTTTATGGTTGGTTTTTACAAAGTTTCACATAAATTTATTGCTCTAGAATTCCAAGGATTACTTTTTTATTGGACAATGTTGGTGGGGACAACCATTTCCCGATGTACTTTTTAAAAATTGGTTAGAACATTTTCGTCAGAGCTAATATAAATCAAGAAACCTTTAAATACCGAACATTTTCTTAGCAGGGGAAATTCTAGCCTGTTTCCGCCTTAGAGTAGTATATTCTGTAACGTTGTTTCTCTTCATTCTTAAAATATCGTAAGTGCTAAGTCGATGGGTGATAAGTCCAAAGACACAAGAAACGTTTTTATAGCGAGCCGCTCAATCCGAGACAGACGCTTGCTTGCAACCGCAACGAACATGTTGTACAGACGCTGCAGTTTTGTACTTTAGAAAGTAGAATTATCTTATGCCCGACAGATGGACTCTAATAAGTCTTGGAATAATAAGTCTTCGAGGTTGGTCTTACGAGTTTTTCCGAAGATTTTCGGCTAACAAACTGTCGTTTACCACTCAGAATGAACAGTACTATGTTGCCCAAGCATTTGCCCATACCACCAGAAGCCGATAAGTTTTTTTAATTTTCGTAAGATCACGATCATTAATATAACTCGTGAAAATGAGTATTAAAACCATTCAGTTGGAATAACAGAGTTGGTTGGTGCCGCTTTGTTAAAGAAAAGACAAAACCAAAATAGGCAAGAAACAAATCAAAATCCAATTTATAGCAACAAAATACATGGTTCGAGAGAACAAAGAAATATAATCTCGAACATTATTGCCAAGACACTGTTATTTTTGTAAACATTGAGAATATTTTATTAAATATTGGGAATATTTTTCAAAACATAAATAAATTCTAATATTAAACAATTTAAGTTTTTAAGTTTTTTGTATTTATTTAAATATTTTCGATTCAAAAAAATAAAAAAATTTATAAAAATTTTCTATGGATAATTGTTCGATAAAAATTATATTTTATAGAAAATTTTTCTATAGAAATATTTTTCTTTCAAGTCTTCTATAGAAAAATTTTTGATAAAAAAATTTTTGATGAAAAAAAAATGTCTATAAAAGAATTTTTGATAAAAAAATTTCTATAGGCAAATTTTTGTAAGAAAATTCTATAGAAACATTTTTGGAAGAAAATTTTTTAGAAAATTTTTTGATAAAAAAATTCTATAGAAAAATTTTTAATAAAAAAATTTTCTATAGAAGAATTTTTGATAAAAAAATTTTCTACAGAAAAAGTTTTATTAAAAAAATTTTTAATAAAAAACAAGTAAGAGTGTTATACTCGGCTGTGCCTTATATACCCACCATCAAGTTGTGTTAAATTTAGAAACATATCTAATATATCTACAAGGGTGCAGCTAATTCAAAATCTGTACCAAAACTGAAAAAATCGCTAAGCTAATTGGTATTGTTGGTCAAATCTTTGGACTAAATTCGGTTGCCGTAGCTTTATAGTTCAACATTTAAAAATATTTTAGTGGTTTCCCCAGTATTTACTTTGATCAAAATTCGGTCTCATAACCGGGTATAGTTTTACATTAATAAGTTGTTAAATACTTTTCGTTGTGCTTAATATGTAGTTAGGCTAAGCACGTTAATATAAATACGGCAGGTCCATATATTTCGTTAGGAGTTCCTAATGCATTCATCATATATAAAGTCTGGGCTGAACATTGATTGATGCCTATCTAGTTTCATAGGGGCCATCTTAATATAATGAATGTACCTCTAAATCTTTTTGATTGCAGATATAAAAAGGGGATGTTATATATATAAGAATTATAGCCAAGTGTTGACCGATTGTAACAAAATATTACACCCTTATATAGGGCTTGTTCTTGCAAAATTTAGTGGCCATAGCTATCATAGTTTCTAATTTAATAGCTTTTCACTGGCCTTTGCTAAAATTTTTGGTTTCTGTGAGTGTTTTTTATATGAAAGCTAAAGTCAAATATAGACTGATTCCTATAAAATTTGATAAACTGATCAAAAATTGCATAAAAACTTCCCTATTTTAAATGTAATCGTCAAAGCTATTACAATTGTATTCAATTTATCAGCATTAATGTGTTTCCCGGGGCGGGGTTATATGGGAGCTCTAACTAAATTAGAACCGATTTTGTCCATTTTCAACACACAACTTTTTCAAGACATTTAAAATACTTTTGTAAAATTTTGTCCCGCTAGCTCTTTTCGTTAAGGCGCTATCGTGCTTTTATCTGACGGACAGACGGACATAAACAACCTTTTCTTTATATATTTTTGTGTTTCCATAAGTTTTTTATATGGGAGCTATGGTCAAATGGTGACCGATTGCGACAAAATTTGCACACTGGCTGGCATTGACATAAGACTTCCTTGTGCTTAATTTAGTCTTACTAGCTCTTGTAGTTAAGGAGCTATCACGATTTTATCTGACGGACAGACGGACATAAATCCCCTTATCTTTTTAAATTTGTTGTGTTTTCGTAAGTTTTTTATATGGGAGCTATGGTCAAATGGTGACAGATTGCGACAAAATTTTGCACACTTTTTTGGCTGGCATTGATATAAGACTTTCTTGTGCAAAATTTAGTGGTTATATCTATTATACTTTTAGATTTATTGGCATTTAAGTGTATTTTTGCTGAAATTTTGGCTGTTTTCGTAAGTTTTTTGTCATTTATTAACAAATAAGCGATTAGCCTAGACGAGGTTATACGGGAGCTATGGTCAAATGTGAACCGATTTTGCCCAATTTTAACAGAGATGAAGAATAGTTTTACTAAGTTTCAGTGAGCTAGCTCCTTTCGTTTAGGCGTTATCGTGATTTCAACCGACAGACAGAAAGAAAGACGGACATCGCTCAATCGTCTTAGAATTTCATAAGGATTCAGAATATATATCGTTTTTGGTTTTTAAGCCAATATCAAGGAAATTACAAACGGAATGACAATCTTAATATACCCCCTATTCTTTATGATGGTGGGTATAAAAATATAGAAACATTTTTGATAAAAAAAATTTTCTATAGAAAATTTTTGATAAAAAAATTTTCTATAGTAAAATTTTTGATTAAAAAAATTTTCTAAAGAAAATTTTTTCATAAAAATATTTAAAAAAAAAAATGAAGTAGAAAACTTTTTCTTTTTAAGACGTTGGAACTACACATTGAAAAAAATACCTAGTTTAGTTAAAAGCATAAAAACGGCAACTCTGCCGACTATTTTTGGGTTCTGTTCTCTTTGCGCCTACCCGTAATCTTTTGAAGATTATGAGTTTTTTTTTTTGTCAAATTTCTAAACTCCCGAGGGAAACTTCGATGGAAGACCAAGTAGTAATATCTTTCAAAGCTTGTCCTACGAATTTGGAGAATATGAGCGAAATATCACAAGATCTCGCATGAAGTTCTAAAATATACTCGGCCTGTCCCTTAACAGGTTGTAAATATAGAACGTTTTTTTTTTCTTTTATAAAATAAAGAAATGACAAAGATTTTTTTAGTGTTCCAAGATTTCAGCTTTTGACACCAATATTGCCAGTTGCTTAGCTTAAATAGTACACCTCGCATAATATAACTCTATCACAAATTGTTTGCCGCTAAAAGAAAGGAAGTTGTCGCCATATGACTTTTAATCAAACAGGAAATTTTCCATATAATAATTTAGATATTTTTTTTTTTTTTAAATTGCCTTTAACTGAACAAATGTAAGTCTAATAAAAAATTTCAAACCATGACATCTCATTTAACTTGAAAATTATATAAAAAAAAAATTGCCATTTATTTGTTTCGTCATTAATTCCCAAAAGTAATTGAACAAAAAAGTATTCGTTTCTTGTCATTTAACGATCAAATGGGAAAAATAATTTCTTTTATAAAGAGGGAACAACGACGAGTATTTGTGATTCTTGGGTTTCGTTATGGAAATTATTAAAATGTTAAGTCATTTTATAAAAGATAACTAAAAAGTTACATACATGCGGTAATGTCTGCACTATGGGTATGGAGAAATATGTTATATGATTGTTTTGTATGAAGAAACATTGTCATTTTTGTCGCTGTCATTATCGTCAATGAATGGTTTTCGTTTGTTTTAAAAGAATTGAGAACTGAGTATGAATGTGGATGTGAATATATAAACGTCTGAATTAATGTTTTATAATATCCGGGTCGTTCTTTGATGGCTATATTCAAGTCTTAACTATATAACAAAACATTTAAATTAATAACAATAAACAAATGACATTTGGTTATTTGTTTAGTTTCTTCATTTTATTTATTCATAAAACATGACTGCGCTTAAAATTTTCGTTTTTTCTCTAAATCAACAATAATTATTTATGAGTTTGCGTTTCTGGGCTTTTTTATGGATTATTTGCCTTTTTTCTTCAGAAGAAAAAAAAAAACTACTAAAGGGAAAATCATTAGAAAGAAAAAGTATTTATTTTGGCTTTTCATTATTTATTAACGATATTTATGAATGTGCGTTTCTTCTTTTCTTGATAACTTCAATTGTCAAAATTTATAGAAAATTTATGGTTTCATTTAGTGGAAAGGACTTAGAGACGTTTGTTTTTTTTAGTTCTACGTGCGAATATATCTGTGGCAATATGGAAGAGTAGCTTAAGTCGACATAAGAGAAAATTGAGTTAAGGCGTTTATTGTATTACAGAAGGAAAGGCGCTTAAATGTGTTTAGTCTGCTTTAAAAAAATCGGATTTTTGTCAATGTTATGTACGTTTACTTTTTAGCTTAAGTTTTTTAAATCAATAATGCATTAATCAAAACAACTTATGTACACATATTTTTGTGTACATATTCATATTTTTTTTATACCCTTCACCACCATAGGTGGAAAGGGTATTATAAGTTTGTGCTGATGTATGTAACGCATAGAAATATTTGTCTTAGACCCATCTTTTGGCATACCAATAGGCTTAGAATCACTTTCTGAGTTGATTTAGCGATGTCCGTCCGTCCGTCTGGCTGGCTTTTTGGACCCCCATGTAAACCTTGTAATCAAACTACAGGTCGCAATTCTAAAGATAATTTGATGAAATTTGGCAAAGATCATTTTTTTTTGATAATTTGACCATGGCTATTGAAATCGGTCAAAATCGGTCCATTATTTATGGTACCTCCCATAAGTCCCACTTCCCAGAATTGATATATTGGCCACAAATATCAATATTTTTTCATGAAATTTAAAACATATACTGTTTATGTAAATTTAAATCACTGTATTAAATTTCGTTGAAATCGGTCCACATTTGACCATAGCTCCCATACAAACTCTTTTCTCAAAACGCACTAAATGACACAAAATTAGGGTGTTCATTTTACTCGACTTTTAATTGTTTGAGTAATCAAATAACTTGAAAATGGTATTTTTTAATTACTCGGAAAATCGATTAATCGTTAAAAATTACTCGAGTTAATCGAGTAAAAAATTCATCTTAAAATTACTCGAGTAAGACTTTCCTGTAAGCTTTTTATATATATATTTTTAACACAAAATTTTTTTTTAATAAAATTATAGTGCTTTATTAACAAAAAATTTTAACAATTGGCAATCAAAAACATAAACAAAAATAAAAAAAAATATTTTTAATACACATTGACATTTGTAACATATTGTCACCCTAAATATTTTAAGTGAGTTTATTTACTTCTATATATAAAAGGCAATCTTTCGATTTCATAAATCCTGAGTTTGGTCTAATAGATTAGTAGGCTCTACGACTACATTTTACCTATGTTTGCAATGGGATCTTCAACTGGACCAAAGTAGGATCTACGATTAAATTGCGTCCTTTAACTGAACTATAGTAGGACGTACTGTTACTATAGTAGGACCTACGATTACACAGGGATCTTTTACTAAACTATAGTAGTATCTACGAATACATTGGAGACTTCAACTGGACTATAGTAGGTTTTATGATTGCAATGGTACCTTCAACTAATTTATAACAGAAGCTATGATTACATTAGGACCTTTAAATAAAGAATAGTATAAATTACGAATACATTGGATACTACAACAGGTCTATGGTAGACTAGGCTATTTATATCTGAAATTACATTGACTTTATATATACTATGGACTTTATACATACAATGGACTATATACAAACAATGGACTATATTACGAATTGTAATTTACAAGTCCCGATTATTGCTTAGAATTGACAATGTTAAAATCTACGATTATTTCATAAATGGAAAATTAACTATATTAAAACCCTCGATTATTGCTTTAAATTAACTATAGTAGAACCATCAATTATTGCTTAAAATGGACCATAGAACGGTAGATAATTGATTTAAGTGGTCTTCATTTGAACCCTTGATTATTGCATAAAATGGAATACGAGTATATCATTAGTTGCAGCGAATAGTCGTTTTATTTAAAAAAAATACTTACAAAATTATTGAAATAATTTTACTCGAGAAACTCGATTACTCGTGGAAAATTACTCAAATAAATCTTTATTTGAAATTAGCAATTTTATTTTACTCGAGCGATTAATCGATTTTATTTTTCCGATTAATCGAGCAAACATAACTCGAGTAAACACCCTACACAAAATTCACTAAAACGCTCGTAAATCCGAAGATAATGAGAATCTTAAGTTTATTTTGTGCATACATAATTTTTGTAACAATTGTAATCAATTTGCCAGATTTCGAGATAATTGGTCCACATTTGACCCTAGCTCTCATATAAGTCCAAATGATGGAAACAGCTTAAATATATAAGTTTTGAGAAAATGTTTGTATGATGGCAAAATTTAGCAAATATTTGTCTTTATACAGGAAAAATAACACCTTTGACCTTAGTGGTGAAGGGTATAGTAGGGTCGGGCTTAACCGTCTATAGCACTTTCTTACTTGTTTTATCTAAATCAGTTTATAACAATGTCTAGGTCCTTTGTTTTTTGGTCTCACAGAAAAATATTCAAAATCTTATTTGCGGTTTCCCTGGTTGCTGAACGTTTTTTATATCTTTTGTGACACATTATATTTTCTCTGTGTGTTTGGCATATAAAATATTTAATTCTCATTTGAAATTCTGTCAGGCATTTTATTTTTCTGCATAAACAAATATTTTGTTTGTTTAAGTTTATAAAACATTTTTTGAATTACATTTTTTTTGCTAGTTAAAACAAACAAACAAACATTTGAGGAACTGGATATGGTTTATGTGAATTTTTCGTAAATTTGTTTGAGGTTTAAAGTTTTAGATTACCAAAAACTGTTTAAAATTTAAGGTAATTTAATATTTTTTTTTAGACGTTGGCATTAAAGTATAAAATTTTCGGGCTGTATTTCAGTAAAGGTTTTATAATTATACCCTTCACCACCACAGGTGGAAAGGGTATTATAAGTTTGTGCTGATTTATGTAACGCATAGAAATATTTGTCTTAGATCCACCTTTTAGGATACCAATAGGTTTAGAATCACTTTCTGAGTCGATTTAGCGATGTCCGTCCGTCCGTCCGTCTGGCTGGCTGGCTGGACCCCCATGTAAATTTTGTAATCAAACTACAAGTCGTAATTCTAAAGATAATTTGATGAAATTTGGTACAGATCATTTTTTTGATAATGGGACCATGGCTATTGAAATTGGTCGAAATCGGTCCATTATTTATGGTACCTCCCATAGGACCCACTTCCCGGAATTGACATATTGGCCACAAATATCAATATTTTTTTATGAAATTTAAAACATATAATTCTTATGTAAACCTAAATCACTGTACCAAATTTCGTTGAAATCGGTCCACATTTGACCATAGCTCCCATACAAACTTTTCTTTAAAAATGCACTAAATGAGACAAAAAAATCACTAAAACGCTCGTAAATCCAAAGATATTGAAAATTTTGAGTTTATTATATTAAACAGCTGTAATCAATTTGCTAAATTTCGAGATAATCGGTCCACATTTGACCCTAGCTCTCATATAAGCCCAAATGATGGAAACAGCTTAAATATATAAGTTTTGAGAAAATGTTTGTATGATGGCAAAATTTAGCAAATATTTGTCTTTATACAGGAAAAATAACACCTTTGACCTTAGTGGTGAAGGGTATCGTATGGTCGGGCTTGACCGACTATAGCGCTTTCTTACTTGTTTTTTAACAGGTCTAAAACCACATTAAAGTTATATACATTTCAAATCCCCATGTCATTAAGTTTGTAATTTATGTTTGACTAAATGAAGTTTTTTTTTTTTTTTAATTTATTTCATTTAAATTTTGTGTGTTTTAAAAAACGGACAGAAAAAATTTGGAAACACTGTTAAAATCCCTCCTTTACTTCCGTCCTCTAAGGTAATTTGAAATCCCATCCAACTAAATATGGCCCATAAATAATAATTATAAACCTGACATCCATTAACGTTAACAGAGGGGAGGGAGTTTTTGTTCTTTTTGTCAAACACATGTGACAGAAGGACGGACATATTATGTACCGAAATTTTTGGAAATACAATTTATATTCAAACATTTAACAAATTACAAAATACTGAACAACAATTAACGAAGGCTAACTTTTATATTTGGGGACTAGAGAAAACATTTGAATAACTATGTAAATGTTTTTATATCTACCATCAAAAATAATGGATGGTATATTGAGATTGTCATTCCGTTTTTAATTTAATTAATATTGGCTCAAAACCCAAAAGGGATATATTGGGTATCCTTATAAAATTCTAAGACCATTGAGCGATGTCCGTCTGGCTGTCTTTCTATCTTCCTTTCTGCCTGTCTATCCATATCCATATGTTTGCTGTCGACACGATAGGGTCTAGACGCAAGGAGATAAGTCACTGAAATTTGACAAAAATATTCTTCACTTCTTGAAAAATTTTGGTATTGAATTTATTCGAAATCAGTTTACATTTGGACATAGCTCCCGTATAAGTCGCATAGGCCAATCGCTAATTTGCTAATAAATGACAAATTATATATGACGATAAACTTTAGTACAGAGAAGTCTTACATGATCGTTATGAAGCACATAAAATTTCATTGAAATCGGTTAACATCTAAACATAACTCCCATACAAAACACGAAAACAGCCTAAATTCCACCTACGCACTTAAATGCCAATAACTCTAAAACTATAACAGTTATAACCACTAAACCACTAACCAGGAAGTCGTATGTCAATGCCAGTCAGTGTGCAAAATTTTGTCACAATCGGTCACCATTTAAGCATAGCTTCCGTATAAAAACTTACGGAAACACAAAAATACCAAAAAGATGGGGGGTTTATGCCCGTCTGTCCGTCAAATGAAAGCATTATAGCGCCTTAAAAAAGAGTAAAAGGAACAAAATTTTACAAAAATATTTTCGATATCTTGAAAAAGTTGTGTATTAAAAATGGAAGAAATCGGTTCACATTTAGTTAGACTAAATGTGAACCGATTTCTTCCATTTTTAATACACAACTCCCATATAACCCCGGCCCGGGAATCACATTAATGCAGATAAATTAAATACAATTGTAATAGATATGACTACTTAATTTAGAACAGAGAAGTTTTATGTAACTATTGGTCATTATATCGAATTTTTTAGGAATCGATCCATATTTGGCAATCATTTTCATATTAAAACCACTACCGACAACCACAAAAATGCCACAAACGCCAGTTAAAAGCTATTAACTTATAAACTATGACAGCAATGGCCATTAAATTTTGCATTAATAAGCTATATATTAATACCAGTCAGTGTATAAAATTTTGTGACAATCGGTCTACATTTGGCTATAGTTCTTATATATATAACATCCCTTTTATACCCACAATCAAAAATAATGGGGGTATGTTGAAATTGTCATTCCGTTTGTAATTTCCTTATTATAAGCTCAAAAAAATTGAAGTATATTCTGAATCCCTATGAAATTCTAAGACGATTGAGCTATGTCCGTCTGTCTGTTGTCGGCACGATAAAACCTTAACCAATGGATATAGGTCTCTGAAATTTGGCATAAATATTCTCCGTTTCTTAAAAAATTTTGGTATTGATATCGGTCAAAATTGGTTCACATTTGACCATAGCTCCCGTAGATTGTCATTCCGTTTGTAATTTCCTTAATATTGGCTCAAAAACCAAAAACGATATAGATTCTGAATCTTTATAAAATTCTAAGACGATTGAGCGATGTCCGTCTGTCTGTAAGTCTGTCTGTCTGTTGAAATCACGATAACGCCTAAACAAAAGAAGCTAGCTCACTGAAACATAGTAATAACATTCTTCATCTCTGAGATAATTTTGGTATTAAAGTTGAGCAAAATCGGTTAACATTTGACCATAGTTCCCGTATAACATCGCCTATTCTAATCGCTTATTTGCTTATAAATAACAAACTTTTATAGCTATGATGATCAAATTTGGTATATAGAAGTTTTACATAAGTAAATCGGTTCACTTTTAGTCATAGCTCCCATACAAAAAACTTACAGAAACAGCCTAAAGTTCACCTAAAATACACTTAAATGCCAATAAATCTTAAACTATAATAGATATAACCACAAAATTTTGCATAAGAAAGTCCTATATCAATGCCAGCCAGTGCGGAAAATTTTGTCACAATCGGTCACCATTTGACCATAGCTCCCATATAAAAAACTTACGGAATCACAAACATACAAAAAGAAAAGTTGGTTTATGTCCGTCTGTCCGTCAGATAAAAGCGCGATGGCTCCTTAACTACAAGAGCTAGAGCTACAAAAGTATTTTCGATATGAAAAAGTTGTGTATCGAGAATGGGCGAAATCGGTTTACATTTAGTTAGAGCTCCCACAAAACCCCCGTGAATCACATTAATGCTGATAAATTGAATACAATTGTAATAGCTATGAGGAATTAATTTAGAACAAAGAAGTTTAACACAACTATTAGTATATCAAATTTTATAGGAATCGGTTTTTATATGAAAGCTATGGTCAAATATGAACGATCATAGCTTTCATATAAAAACCATTCATGAAAACCATTAAAATGCAACAAACGACAGTTAAAAGCTATTAACTTGTAAACTATGTCAGTTATGGCCATTAAATTTTACACAGATAAACCTTATATATATAGCAGCCAGTGTATATAATTTTGTGATAATCGGTCAACATTTGGCCATTGTTCTTATATATATGAAATCCCCTTTTTATATCTACAGCCAAAAAAATTTGGAGGTAGATTCATTATATTAAGATTACATACATGCATATCTCCCACGACATTCTAATTGGAACAAGGGGTACTCCTCTCAGACTATGAGCTGCATCCGATTCTATTTTTAGACTCTTTGAAAGGGACCTACGTTTTAACTCCGGCTCCGAACGGCAAATGCATTAGTTAGAGAAGTTTTGCATATGAGATTAACGGCTTTTTTTGAAAATATATTTTTTCAAGAGGGTCTGACCGGGGATCGAAGTTGGGACCTCGGTATGCTAGGTGGATGACTAACCTGCTATACCACGGCAGTTCACCTACGAAATTAGATAGTTATCAATTAATGGTAAGTCTAGTCTTTATATATGGTAGATGCAGGAGTTCCTACCTAACAAAATATATGGACCTGCCGTATTACTACCAACATGTTTATCCTAACTACATATTAAGCGCAATGTCAAACTATACCTGGTTATGAGATTCAATTTTGTACAAAGTAAATCCTAGGGAAACCACCCAGCAAAACTTTGGTAATGGCAAGTACTCTGATAACTGGTTACCTTGTAACGACTACAACATACCATCCGAATAAATAATAAGTTATTACAAAAGTACTTATTTGTAATTAAGATGGTAATTTAAACTGAATGGCCCCGGTTCAAATCCCACCAAGGGCAACAATTTTTTTTAGTTTTTTTTTTTATTAAAAGAGCCTTTTTAAATGATTTTTGAATTTTAAGAACTTAAATATTATCTTCCGTAAAAAAAAATTGTAAAACTAACTCACGTTAATGAAAAAATACCATCATCAGTCAATTTTGATTATGTAGGGGATGTTGAATACCAAACACGATTCTAATTGGTCTTAATTTCAGTTGAGATGACCCTTCATCTCAACTGTGGACACACACCTCCTCATGGTATCACCCGGGGAGATAGTTTAACACCCAATAATATTGTGAGTTAACATGTTCCGAGAGTTGTCCCATAAGATTGATAAAAATGGGTTAGGATTACGGGCTAGTAACCCTCTCTTGAAAAAAAATACAATGAAGAGGATAAAATTAGAATTGAAATGTCCCACTACCTAATGTTAGAGAAGGATGTCCGAAACTTCGATAGAAAGACCAAGTAGAGGAACATTTTTCAAAGCTTGGCCTATAAAATTGGAGAATATTCGCACAAGATCGAAATCCATGGAATTCTAAAATATGCTCGGACTTTGACCTTAACAGGTTGTAACATTTAAGTAAGTAAGAGTCAATCTTATGTAAAAACTTATACAAAAAAGAACATTTAAATTGTTTAAGTTTTAAAATAATTTTAAAAAAGTTTTAAAATAATTACAAAAAATCGTATAAAAATATATTTTTCCAAAAATTACAACAAAGCAAAAAAAAAAACAGGGAAAAACAAAGTTATTTTCACATGATTTTGGATCTAAAAATAAAAATTGTTTATATTAATTATAAGCTGCTAAGTTTTCAACATATGAAGTAGCTCAGTGGAAGAGTCTCTGCCTAGCAGTCGGAGGGTCTGGGTTCGAGGCCCCCATGGGATCATAAAAAAAATTTTGTATTTCGTTTAAAAATATATGTTTTTAATAAAACAACAACAAAAAAGTTGTTGCTATTGTTGTTGTTGCTTTCATATTGCTTACCCAAGTCACTGCTTTTCTGCAATTGGTAAGTACTTGCCTCCAATGACATCCCCATGTTAATGTAATGACTTAAACAGCGAATGAGTAAGTAGTTCGTGTTCAATAGTTTAACTGTTTAACTCATTATTTGGTAATGAAAAGTTTTACTGGGCAATTATATACTTTTTAATATTAAACTATGAATCTACTGCAATTGCGTAACAAAATTTTTCGAATTTGGTCCATATTTTGAATTAGCTGCATCCTCGTAGATATATGAGATATGTTTCTAAATTTAAGACAACTTGATGGTGGGTATATAAGGTATATGCTGTAAACACAATCACGACATCAGGCGAACACCGACAACAAAAGTCGTTGGGTGCTTTCGTCGCCTCGTAGTCAGTTACTTAATTATTTTCAAGATGGCAGCTACATTTGAGACATTCAGAAACATCTGGTTATGAGTGGTGCCAATATCGCATTTATAAGATGGACAATTTATGATTTGATAGAAATGACATAAATTCATTTTAGTAATTAACATCTGATATCAATGGTTTCCTTGTACCTGATAGTGTGTCTAAATCGAAAAATTTTTATCGAAGGATTTCGGTGAGATATTTTATAGTATGAGAGTTTTTATAAAAATTTGCATATCTTAAAACAATAATCTTGAATTAATGAATTTTATACACGTTATATAAAATTATTTCAGTAGCTCCAGCACATGATGCTAGAAACACAATCACGACAGCAGGCTACACGAACACCGACTACAAAAGTGGTTGGCTGCAACAGTCGCCTTGTAGTCAGCTACTTAATTATTTTTAAGACGTCAGCTGCATTGAAAACAGCTGATATAGATTTTTGACGTTTGGACCATAAAATTTTTTAATTTGTTTTTAAAATAATGGACTTCCTCTATTATTTCATCCAAGTCCATACCTGCAATATATTAAGAAAAATTAATAATAAATAAAGAAAAAGTTATAATAAACTTACCAAATAAAACAAAAGCCAAACAAACAGATAGAAAAATTAAACAAAATAAATCAAAATGTCCACAATAAAAACAGCTGCTTACGAGTGATGCCAATATCGCATTTATAAGATGGGCAAAATGACGATTTATATTTTGACAGAAATTACATAAATCATTTTTAGTAATCAACCTCCGATATCAACGGTTTTCATGTACCTGATAGTAATGGGTGTTTTTTTTAGAGGTATAGAACTTCGAATTGAAATAAAACACAAGAAAATCGTTTTAATGTCCATCAATTTGGCTTTATTGGAAGGATAATTTTATGCCATTAATGTTTAAATATGATTTCGGGCATGTGGGCGCCGCGGCTGGCTCGAATAAAGCAAATTCTACAGGTCCAATTTTCAACTACTTTTTTGAGCATATGGGGCCGTATGTTGGCAATAACGCCACGAATGTTGGCTTCCAAGTCCCCTAACGTTTCTGGTTTGTTGGCGTAGACGAGCGACTTCACATATCCCCAAAGAAAATAATCCAGTGGTGTCAAATCGCACGATCTTGGTGGCCAATTGACAGGTCCATTCCGCGAGATTATGGGCTCATCCAATGTTTCCTTCAATAAATCAATTTGACGTGCGCTGTGTGGCATGTAGCGCCGTCTTGTTGGAACCACAACTCATCCAATTGGAGAACAAAATAGTCGGTTATCATGGCTCTATACCGGTCTCCATTTATGGTAACTGACTCTCCAGCATTATTTCGGAAGAAGTATGGCCCAATGACTCCACCAGCCCATAGAGCACACCAAACAGTCAGTTTTTGTGGATGTAATGGCGTCTCAAGGGTCTCATGTGGATTCTCTTCACTCCAAATGTGGCAATTTTGCTTGTTGACGTAGGCATTCAACCAAAAATGAGCCTCATTACTGAACAAAATTTTGCGATGAAAATCAGCATCTAGATCAATCTCATTTTCGGCCCATACACCAAAATCACGAAGCATTGCATGGTCTCGCGGCTTTAATTCTTGCACAAGCTGGATCTTGTAAGGTCGCAAGCCAAGATCTTTGCGCAAAATCTTCCATAAAGTTGATGGACAAAGCTCCAATTGCTGTGCACGGTGGCGAATCGATTCATTCGGGTCCTCTTCAACACTTTGCTCTACAGCGGCAATTGTTTCTTCGGTGCGCACTGTTCGACGTCGCTGCGGATGCGTATCATCACATAGAGTAAACGTAGTGCGAAAACGATCCATGGTTAACCGAATTAATTGCTCTGATGGACGATTATGTCGACCATAAAATGGACGGAGCTTGCGGTAAACTTCGCGAACTGAACCATTATTTTCGAACTAAATTTGCACGATTTGCAAGCGTTTGTTCTTTTGTCAACCTGTTCATGATGAAATGGCAAACCAAACAAAATATTAATCACTTGACAGCTGACAAAATGGCCGCCAGTTAAAAAAGTGATGCCAACTTAAAGTTCTATACCTCAATAAAAAACACCCGATATATATAAATCAAAAAATTCTAATAGAATGATTTTAGTGGAATCACTTATAGTTTGAGAGTTATGAGCTTTTTAAATTTTAAAAATTGTAGGGCATAACTTTAGAAGCTTACATCCGATATTAACTTTTTTGATATCAAACAAAAGCTACTAAAAATACTTTTCAAATGATATATATATTCTTCCGATTTATAATGGTTAAAAAGCCCATATTCTAAAAACTTATTTTCACAACCGACATTTTTTTATAAAAATACGCATATCTTGAAACAACATAGATATAAGTATGCTCTTTTAAATAATAGATTTTATACAGGACATATTAGGTTTTATATAACCTAAACTACGTAGCTCTAGCACATGAAGCGTGTGAGTTATGACAGTTTAAAAATTAACTTCTTAAAAATATACTTTTATTGAGGTAGAGTTATATAAATATAAATTTTTATATCATATATTAATCAGATATTATTATATACCGCCGTGGTATAGCAGGTTAGTCATCCGCCTAGCATACCAGACGCCCAAGTTCGATCCCTGGCCAGACTCACTTGAAAAAATAAATTTTCAAAAAAGCGGCAGTTCACCTCATAACTCAGCTAGCCACTGGTTATTGAGAATTAGGCTATGTAAAACTTCTCTAACTAATGCATTTGCCGTTCGGAGCCGGCGTTAAAACGTAGGTCCCTTTCAATGAGTCTAAAAATAGAATCGGATGCAGCTCATTGTCTGAGAGAAGTACCCCTTGTTCCAATTGGAATGTTGTCGGGGAATTATGTATGTATGTATATATAAATATTTGATAAATATATTAATTGTTTATTCCAATTTCCTTCATCTTAATTATTGTATATAAAGTTAAGTGGTTTAAATCGCTCATTTATTTCATTATTATATGGTGTTGACAGCACTAAATCTGTTATTGTCGCCAATAAAACTAGAAATTAGTTTAATCTTGGCTACAGCTACAACGGTGGTCGGTAGTCGTGTAGCTGTGCCGACGTTAAAAAATTTATTCGCATTTAAATGCGTGTAACCTTATTTTGACAGGTTGTAGCCCGTAGCCTGTAGCCGTGATTGTGTTTCTAGCATGAAGTGTGTGAGATAAGACAGTTTGAAAATAAACTTCTTTAAAATGTGCTTCTATTAAGGTAGAATTTGAAAAATATAAATTTATATGTTATATATTTATCAGATATTATTATATACATTATATATATACAGGGTGGTCCAAAAAAAAGACCGAAGGATTAAAAGTAGTTATATCTGTTTTGTGTTTAAAAATTAATAATTTAATGTCTTTTGCAGGTAATTTACTGGTTTTTGGAGATAAATCATGGCTACATGTGATATGCAGAAACGCGTCAAAATCATTGAATTTTTTTATTCTTCTGGAAGATCAATTATTACAACTCAACGAAATTATCTTCGTAATTTTAATGTCCGAACAACATCCAGTGACAACATGATTAGGAACTTAGTCTCCCGTTTTGAGGAACATGGAAGAGTGTCAGATCTTCCAGGAAGAGGTCGATCTGTGCGCATTGAAACAGTTGTGGAGGCTGTACGGCAAAGTGTAAACGAAGATCCATCTATCTCTACTCATCGTCGTTCTGCTCAATTGAGAATCTCCAGAACATCCCTGCAAAGAATTTTGAAGTGGGATCTTAAAATGTTTCCGTATAAAATTCAAATGGTACAGCAACTGCTTCTCCAAGATCATCAGGCACGCCTGCAATATGCTATTCGTTTTAGTCAAATAGCCAGAGAAAATTATAACTTTTTAAACAATCTTATAATGAGCGATGAAGCTCATTTCCACTTAAATGGCTATGTTAACAAACAAAATTGTAGATTTTGGAGCACTCACAATCCTAGGGCATTACATCAGCGTGAATTACACCCCGCCAAATGTACTGTTTGGTGCTATGGCTGATAAAATTATCGAAGATGTGGATGGTCAGCCAGAAACGGTTAACGGGGCTCTGTATAGGACTATGATAGAAAATTTTTTGCGCCCAGATGTTGAGAATAATCAAAACATATGGTTCCAGCAAGATGGGGAAACTTCGCATACAGTAAGAGCGACAACGGAATTTCTTCGTAACATTTTTGGTGAACGAATAATTTCCAGAAATTGTGATTTTGCTTGGCCTTCACGTTCACCAGATTTGACTACTCCAGATTTTTTGTGGGGCTATTTGAAAGGAGTTGTGTATATCAATAAACCCCAAACAATTCAAGAGCTTAAGCAGAACATTCAAGCACAAATTAGGAACTTGAAACCAGAAACTCTACGGGCAGTAATGCAAAATGCGGTTAAAAGAGCCAATTTTTGTTTGCAAGAAAATGGACACCATTTGAGAGATGTTATATTTCACACTTAGATGTAAAAAATTTCCATGAATTAAATATTTAAAAACATAAAAAAAATTAATAAAAAATAAAAACAAAAAAAAATACAGTTTTTTTAATCCTTCAGTATTTTTTTGCCCACCCTGTATAAATATTCGATAATTATATACATTATTTATAAAAATTTTCTTCGTCGTATTTATGGTAAATAAAATTAAGTAGTTTAAATCGCTCCTTTACATCAATATTCTATAGTGTTGACAGCACTAAATCTGTTATTGTCGCCAACAAAAATAGAAATTAGTTAAATATTGGCTACATCTAGAACGGTGGTCTATAGCCGTGTGGCTGTGTCGACGCAAAAATAATTATTCCCATTTGTATGCGTGTATTCTAATTTTGACAGGTTGTAGCCCATAGCCTGTAGCCGTGATTGTGTTTATAGCATTAATTGAAGCATAGCCGCGAATAACGTTTTAAAAGCCGATTTTTACAAAACGTGTTTTTTTTGCAGATTACAGTTAATTTGACTCTTTTACATTGATCAATCACCAAATCAGCCAAAATTATGCACCTTATCACCATCAAAATACAATTAGAAAGTGTTAGTCAGTGGAAGAACGTTCTAAGTTACACACAAAATGATCAAAAGTAATTTATAAGTGTAACAGAGGCACAAAAAGAAAGTGTAATGTAGAAAATTGAAAGATGATAAAAGAAAAAAGGTTGAGAAATAGTGGATATGAGTATATAACAAGAAAAAATAAAAGTTGTCCTTCCAAAAACGCCCCCGAGCAGGTAATGTGGAAAAACGTTTTAAGTGCAAAAGGAATGTTTCTTTTGAGCGAAGAACGTTTTAAATGCCATTACACTTTTCGCTGTGCAAAATGGAATAACGTTTTAGTGACAATATTTTTTTGGATATGTAACGTTTTTCCATTTCAAAAATAAGTAATAAATCTTTTATTAACCAAGTATTATTATTAAACTATTTATACCCTTCACCACCATAGGTGGAAAGGATATTATAAGTTTGTGCTGATGTTTGTAACGCATAGAAATATTTGTCTTAGACCCACCTTTTAGTATACCAATAGACTTAGAATCACTTTCTGAGTCGATTTAGCGATGTCCGTCCGTCCGTCCGTCTGGCTGGCTGGACCCCCATGTAAACCTTGTAATCAAACTACAGGTCGCAATTCTAAAGATAATTTGATGAAATTTGGCACAGATAATTTTTTTGATAATGGGACCATGGCTATTGAAATCGGTCAAATTCGGTTCATTATTTATGGTACCTCCCATAGGTCCCACTTCCCGGAATTGCTATATTGGCCACAAATATCAATATTTTCATGAAATTTAAAACAGATACTGCTTATGTAAACTTAAATCATTGTACCAAATTTCGTTGAAATCGGTCCACATTTGACCATAGCTCCCATACAAACTCTTCTTCAAAAACGCACTAAATGAGACAAAAAATCACTAAAACGCTCGTAAATCTAAAGATAATGAAAATTTTGAGTTTATTTTTTGCATACATAATTTTTGTAACAACTGTAATCAATTTGCCAGATTTCGAGATAATCGGTCCACATTTGACCCTAGCTCTCATATAAGTCCAAATGACGGAAACAGGTTGAATATATACGTTTTGAGAAAATGTTTGTATGATGGCAAAATTTAGCAAATATTTGTCTTTATACAGGAAAAACAACACCTTTGACCTTAGTGGTGAAGGGTATCGTATGGTCGGCTTGACCGACTATAGCGCTTTCTTACTTGTTTTTTCACTAAATTAGTTTTTTGACCCAAGTACATCCATGATAGATTATATAAATATTTCCTGCTACTTTAAAAACGTTTTTTTTACGAATTGTGAACAATTTCAATTTTGTCGCTTACAACGTTATTCGCGGCTATGCTTCAATTGTTCAAATTGATTTATTTGAAATCGAAATATAAAAGGCAACCTTCTTAGATATTTACTTTTGTACTTTACAAAATGTTTAAAAGACAGACGGATGGAATAAATTGTTAAAAAGAGAATGAAGGTGTCAGGGACGGACGGATGACTAGAGGGACGGACATTTAGTCATTGTATGACAAATGACAAGTGTTTTTGTGCATACAAACATCGTTCTATTGTATTTTATAAATGAATGAATGAATGTTTCTCTGTTACGTTCACATTACAATTAGCGACTAATTTTTGTTTAATTAAAACTTATTAATTGAATTATAATGCTCAGGCGTAAATTAAACAAACAGAAGAAGACACACAAATTACAAACAGAACCCAAACAACCAACCAACCGACCAACCCAAAATACCAAACGACTAAAACTAAAGCCATTCCGAGAGCCAGCCAACTTTGAAACACACAATTGGTCTTTAATTAATGATAATGTAGGTATTAAGCCCAGCACGTAAAAAGTACTTTTATACCATAAACAAAGGCCAAAAACACATTAGAGCCATGAATGTAAGACATACATATGGCCATATACTTAAATCCGTATTTATAGTCTTACTATAGTAAATATATAAAATTAATAGTCACAACAGAAATACTTAGTGCCGCAATAAAAGGAAGACTCTCACCCCCTTAAAGTCTCCATTAAATACACTTGTGCTTCTTTGTCCCTTTATCCCTAAACAAAAGTTGAAAAGTAGAAAAACATCATCTAAAAAATGTAGCTCATTATGCCTAGTATTACGGCAGCTGTGCCCAAACATTTAGTTTATGTTTGGAAATTATAAAATGATTGACTGTAAAAATGTTGATGGATTTTTAACGCCCCATTAAGTCGTTTCATGTTATAATGCGATTTAATAATTCTTATATCCGGTCATTACTGTTACGTAACATTTTATCGATAACCCTATTTAAGTAGGATAATTAAGGCAATATTTTAACATAGACCGTATTAATGCAAATTATTAGGTAAAAAGACAGAATAAGAAAATATACCAATGAATTAGAGAGCTTTAATTGCACGGCCATAGAGCTTAATGCTACTGACGATAAGTCCCTAGTCAAAGTCATGGAAAGAGCTGCTGTAGTGATGAACTAAAAATTTAGAATGAGGCAATATTAAATTAGGCTAAAGGTAACAAAATATACTCTGAAGTTCCATACCTGAACAAAAGTTCCATAGTGAACAAAAAGTAGCCGAGTAAAAAGGTTAAATCCGAAAAAAACATCGGTACCTTTGAAATATACCGACACGACGGTATTTCTGCTGCAAAAAAAGCTATTATTTTAACTACCGCTTTTGAAATCCCAAATTATGCAGTTATGGAGAAAAGTCTAGATATTAAGAATCAATAACACAGGGCAACAGCAAAAATATGCTCGAGTAACCACTATATACATTTGATGTATCATGGCTACCTTAGTACAAAAATGGTAAAGTTTTTATACCCTTCACCAATAGGTGAAAGGGTATTATAAGTTTGTGATTCCGTTTGTAATTTTTTTATTAGTGACCGTAGACCCCATAAAAATTATACCGATCGACTCAGAATCGGGAGGAGAATCGATTAAGCGATGTCCGTCTGTCTGTCTGTCCGTCTGTCTGTTGAAATCAAGTTTCTGAAGCCCCTGGAGGATGGACCTGCATAAATTATATACCAGATTTTAGGAAATTCTCCCGCAATGAACGCTATTAAATTTCATTAAAATCGGTTTATAAACACCGAAAATATCGAAAAAATACCAAAAATTAGACGAAAATTTTAAAATTTTTGATTGAAACACACTTTTAAATAATAAGAGAAACAAGATACTCCTGGTGTTTATGTGATAATATATTATATATCAGATTGTAGGAAATAGTTTCCCAAAGCACTCTGTAAAATTTTATCAAAATCGGTCCATAAACAACTGAGATATCGCCAAAACACTGAATTTGATGTATCGCAAATTGCCCAAAGTTCGCATTAGAGAATGTTTGTTGAAAAAATGGAATGCAGAAATAGGAAAAACCATCCTCCTTTAGCACGGACCTACATAAATTTTATATCAGATTTTAGGAAATTCCGCCGCCAAGCACGTTATTAAATTTTATCAAAAGCGGTCCATAAACAATTGAGATATCGCCAAAACACTACATTTGATGTACAGCAAATTGCCCAAAGTGCGTGTCTAAGAAATTTTGTTTACATTTCGTAAGTATTGTTTCAGCTATATCTCAGGTGTTTATGGACCGATTGTGATGAAATTTGACATCGTTCTTTGTGTGAGGATTTTCTAAAATTTATACTCCACAAATCTGATTACGAATACCATTCAAACTGTACCGATCAACTTAGAATCGGCAGGAGAATCGATATCGCGACCACCGTCCGTCCGTCTGTTTGTCTGTCTGTCTGTTCGTCTGTTTGTTTGTCCGTCCGTCTGTTTTTTTTTTCCGTCCGTCTACCTGTCTGTCATTTTTTCTGTTGTAGTCAAGTTTTTGGAGTTGCTGTTTTGTCGATATCTCAGGTGTTTATTTTCATGAATTTTAATAGCGTCCTTCGCAGGAGATTACCTAAATCCTGATGCATTCGGTAATTTGTGGTAGATATAATTTAGTGTTTAAGCGTGTTTTGATCGACAATGATAAAATTCAGGGTGGCCCAATATTCTAAAATTTTGTGTAAAATCCAGGAGCTCCACAAATCTGATTTTAGCAGACAGACACTCTGCATTAATCTTAATTTTGTGTCTGACTTTTGAACATTATGATAACATTTGAGAATGTATTATATATCAAATTATAGGTAATCTTCCTAGGAAGTACAAAAATGCAGCTAACTACATGATATCCGTTCAAAACCTACATATGTATGTAAGTATCTCACATATAAACGGAAATTTAAATTTTTTTAATTGCAATTGGGAGAAATCCGTCCACGTTTGAAAATTGATCCCGTATAACTTCGCCTAAGATACGATGATGACATTTAGTATAAAGACGTTGTACAATATTGATATTCAGGGCGATAGCGCCTAAAATAAACTTTCTAGAGGGACAACATTTGACAAAAGTATTTCTGATCTCTTGAAAAGTTCGAAATTGAAAATGGGCGAGCTCTATTCACATTTAGTGAAATCTCCCATATAACCCCGACCGGGAATCGATTTAATGCTGATAAATTATATCACATTAAAATTGCACAAGGAACTAGAGCAAAATTTTCCAAACATCCATCGGACAGATCGAAAGAACAATACATCCCAAATATTATTGATGAAGTGTTCATTTTAATTAATTAACTAACTTCAGATAAATAAGTAAATCTTTAATAACTTTTCCGATAAAGCTGATATCCATCCATTCAAAAGCTATATACAGGGTGGCCCAGAAAGACCGAAGTAGTGTGAATTCCTTATAACTTTTTTATTATAATTTTTTTTTTTTTCTTTTCTTTTCAGTATTTTGTAAAGAAGACTTGGATAATTTATAATGGAGCAATACACAATTGAACAACGTGCCCAAATTGTTGAAATTTACTTTTCAAATCAACGGTCCATTGTGTTGACTCAGCGTGCATACCGTCGTCAATTTAATGTGTGGGTTGCACCCTCTCAGTCAACAATAAACCGTCTGGTTGCAAATTTTCGAGAACAAGGAGCAGTAAGGAACCTTCCTGGTCCCGGCAGACACCGAACTGTCCACACGGCTGACAATATTCAAGTGGTACAGGAGAGTATTCGGGAGGATCCAGAAACATCAACCAGGAGACGTTCGTCACAACTGGGCCTCTCAAGAACGTCGCTGCAGCGAATCTTGCACACCATAGGATTGTTTCCATACAAAATTCAACTTGTCCAAGAATTGAAACCAATAGATTACCAGCAACGACTTGACTATGCAATTTATTTCCAGCAAAAAGCACAAGAGAATCCAAATTTTATTCATAACTTAATAATGAGTGACGAAGCCCATTTTCAATTAAATGGGTTCGTTAATAAGCAAAACTGTAGGATATGGGCTACGGAAAACCCGAGAGTACTTCATCAACGACAATTGCACCCAGTTAAGTGTACCGTTTGGTGCGGTGTTTCTTCAGAAAGGATCATTGGCCCATTTTTTTTTTTGAAAATGAACAAGGTGTCGCCATTTCCGTCAATGGTGATCGATATCGGGCCATGTTGCAAAATTTTGTAAGGCCAGCCGTGGAAAACCATCCGCAAATATGGTTCCAATAGGATGGAGCCACAGCGCACACTGCGAGGGCCACAATGACTCTTTTACGCGACATCTTTGGTGAAAGAATAATTTCTCGTAACAGCAATTTTAATTGGCCTCCGCGGTCCCCGGAAATATTCGAGAAGAAATTAACAACATACCACCGGAAGTTTTGCGAAAGGTCATGGAAAATGTGTTGGAAAGAGCACATTTGTGCGAAGCAGAATATGGCCACCACTTGCGGGATATCATTTTTAATAACTAATCCAAAAATATTCCCCATAAATTTAATGTATTTAAAAAAAAAAAATTAAAAAAATATCTCTCAAATAAAAAGTTATAAGCAATTCACACCACTTCGGTCTTTCTGGGCCACCCTGTATTTCACGTATGTATCTAAAACTAAGAGTGTATACCCTATAATTTTAAGGCTTATCATTGTTAAAGCTTTGACCTAAATCAGTCCGCTAACTTCAGAGTTTTACATAACTAATCAAGAACTTTTACTAGTTGGATAATTCGTACGAATTAAAGTGCACAACCCTCACTGGGCACTGTGTTTTTGGGTTGCATGCCAGAATACATTTTGAAGCATCTTTTCTGCATGGTTTATCTGGTCTATCGAACTTTATTAAATGTTCGTAAAATATGTGTCTATTTTATTTCGAAGCTACTGGCTGGCTTAAATATGCATTCTCTACTTGTAGTCTAGTAATCATTATCTTTCACAAAGGGACCACTTAAAAACTCAAGTGAAGCTTCCCTAGACATCAGCCACCTGCCCAACCTAACCTTTGGGTGCATAACTATTCTAGATGATGACGCCACCGAAAAGCTTTTCTTTTTCCGACTCTTAATTTTAAAGACTCTTTGCATATAATACTAGTATAACCAAATTTTGCTTGGAATTACATTAAGTACTTTTGCAACACCATTGGTGAAGGGTATCCAAGATTCGGCAAAGCCGAATATACCACTCTTACTTGTTAAATTCTAAGACATAGACTAAGACATAGACTAAGCCATAGACTAAGACATAGACTAAGATATAGACTAAGACATAGACTAAGATGTAGACTAAGACATAGGCTAAGATATTGTACTTTTTCCAATTATGGAAATTGTCTATAGGAAACACTTCAGATATGAAAATTTCCCTAAGAAAACAGTTAGAATCTTTTGTATTTTTTTCATCTTTTGTATCTGTTATCTTATGAATACGATTACAGTTTTGTATAATATGTTATATAGTTTTTCTTATTTTTGCCTGTATTTATCGATTCCATTACTTATTCATGAATTTCCTAGATATTCTGTTATTTTATACGATTTTAAAACGTTGTATACTTAATTCCTCAGATTTTTTTTTTCACTGGGCCTTAAGCCGCCAAACTGTTGTTATTGTTGGATTTTTTACAGGTCAAATATATTTATTCTACATATATTGTATTTTCCTTATTCTCTAAAAGGGATTTACTTTTGTTAATACTACAAATTTATTTGCATTTACTGCCTTTCCTGAGTGTCTCTTAGTCTTTCTGTCCGTCCGTCTGCCTGGCTGACTTGTTGTCTTAAAAACGTTTGCTTTCATGCATATTCTACTTAAGTCTGTTTATTGGATTTGTTGCTTTACGTTCTTTGCCTGTCTTTTGTTTAAATCTCTTTGTTGTTTTTAGGTATTTATTTAAGTTTTTCTGTTAAAAGAAGAGAAACGTAAAATGTTTTCTTAGAATTAAGAAATAAATACAATATTTACGCAAATATTTAAAAAAAAATTTTGTTTTATGTATTTAATTTGTAATCTTTGCATGTTAAAACTAAAACGTAAGAAAAAAAAAAACGGCATTTGCCACATATGTTTCATATGTTTAAGTTTCTGCATCCTCGAATTCTATTTAATTATTTGTTTAGTTTTCAAACAGAAAATTCAAAAAAGACTTAAGTCTTTAGTTGTTATTGTCTTAATCCGCACATGAACGCAAAATAAGTCTTTGAGGGAAGAATAAGTTTGATGTGTTTATTTTAAGTATTTTGGTTTATATAAGAGATTAATGTGGCAAAATTCTTTGTTTGCCTCAGCGAGTTTGAGATTAAAATCAGATTCAAAAGGCTGATAGAACACTTGAGCAGTTTTCAAAAAAAAGAATTATATTCGAACAATTTTAGAGGGAAAAAAAATTTTGACACTTTTTTTTCCTTTTCTTTTGAAAAAAAAAAAAATAATAATATCAGTTAAAAATATCATATAGAATTACTACAAGAATCTGCAATTAAAAAAACATACTCCTCTTTAATCAAAAGACCAAAGAAATTATCAACTTAAGGCCCGCAGACCGATGGATGGACAGACATTTGAAAAAATGGACAAACTGCCAGAGAATCATTAAAGAATCGTATAAATTTTCTTGCAAAATAGACTAATTTATGTTCTTAAGACTATTTTTAATTCTCAGTACGATTTTCATTAAAGCAGATGTTGTCCATTTCTATTCGTTCGTCTTTAATTCTCGTTTCCTTGTTAAGTGCTAAAGAGGGCGTTTGTTACAGGTTTTCTTTAATTTTTCTAATGTTTGATGTTGGCAGGTCTTAAGAAAAATTGTTGGAATTAGTTTGAGGCTTTCTTAAAAGACTTCAAGCGAAAAATTACAGTATTTAAACAAAGAAAAATGGGAAAAATGTAAAATGTAACAAGACCAATACAACATTATCGCATACAATGTTGCAAGCAGGTATTTACAATATTTTTACTTTCACATTAATCTTAAGATAAACAGCTTGAAAGTAATCTCCTATAAAAATAAGAAATTTTTTAAAAACTTCCTATGAAATTTTCCTATAAAAATAGAAAATCTTTAAAAAATTTCCTATAAAAATAGAAAATCTTTAAAAAATTTCCTATAAAAATAGGAAATTTTTAAAAAATTTCCTATAAAAATAGGAAATTTTTAAAAAATTTCCTATAAAAATAGGAAATTTTTGAAAAATTTCCTATAAAAATAAGAAAATTTTGGAAAATTTCCTATAAAAATAGGAAATTTTTGAAAAATTTACTATAAAAATAGGAAATTTTTGAAAAATTTCCTATCCTTTCGTCATCTTTTCTATAGAAAAATCTTCCTTTCGTCATCTTTTCTTTAGAAAAGTCTTCCTTTCGTCATCTTTTCTGTAGAAAAGTCTTCATTGCTTATATTTTCCATAGAAAAATCTTCCTTTCGTCATCTTTTCTACAGAAAAGTCTTCTTTCGTCATCTTTTCTATAGAAAAGTTTTGCTTTCGTCTTCTTTTCCATAGAAAAATCTTTCTTTCTTTCGTCATATTTTCCATAGAAAAATCTTCCTTTCGTCATCTTTTCTATAGAAAAGTCTTCCTTTCGTCATCTTTTCTGTAGAAAAGTCTTCATGTCGTCATATTTTCCATAGAAAAATCTTACTTTCGTCATTTTTTCTATAGAAAAGTCTTTTTTCGTCATATTTTCTATAGAAAAGTCTTCCTTTCGTCATCTTTTCCATAGAAAAATCTTTCTTTCGTCATATTTTCCATAGAAACGTCTTCCTTTCGTCATCTTTTCTATAGAAAAGTCTTCCTTTCGTCATCATTTCTTTAGAAAAATCTTCATTTCGTCATATTTTCTATAGAAAAATCTTCCTTTCGTCATCTTTTCTATAGAAAAGTCTTCCTTTCGTCATCTTTTCTATAGAAAAGTCTTCCTTTCGTCATCATTTCTTTAGAAAAATCTTCATTTCGTCATATTTTCTTTAGAGAAATCTTCCTTTCGTCATCTTTTCTATAGAAAAGTCTTCCTTTCGTCATCTTTTCTATAGAAAAGTCTTCCTTTCGTCATGTGTTCCGTAGAAAAGTCTTCATTTCGTCATATTTTCCATAGAAAAATCTTCCTTTCGTCAGCTTTTCTATAGAAAAGTCTTTTTTCGTCATCTTTTCTATAGAAAAGTCTTCCTTTCGTCATCTTTTCTATAGAAAAGTCTTCCTTTCGACATCTTTTCTATAGAAAAGTCTCCCTTTCGTCACCTTTTCTATAGAAAAGTCTTCCTTTCGTCATCTTTTTTATAGAAAAGTTCTTTTTCGTCATGTTTTCTATAGAAAAGTCTTCTTTCGTCATCATTTTCTATAGAAAAATATACCTTTTGTCTTCCCATCTTTAACTTTTCCATAGAATTGTCTACCTATCGTTAGCTTTTCTATAGATAAGTGTTTCTTTTAAATTGTCTATACCTAGAATAAAGTCTTCCTAAGTAGATATTAATTCATGAAATCATGTTTTACTTTAAAGTTTTTGAAGAATTTATACGACTCCTTAAGACTTTCTGCTACGAAGTCATGTCATAATTATACTTTTAAAATACTGTCAGTTGAGAATAAGTAACAATTAAAAACAGTTTTTAATTACACTCATTGTCACTGAAAATTACATGTATAACGAAAATGAAATTAAGAAAATAATAATGATGTACTTATTTATTTTGTCGTAATAACAGTCTACGGCATACATACATTCATACAGTACGTGTCTATATTGAATTACGTTGACGAAAAAAAATATCTAACATTTGATGAGTGTCATTTGGTGCGTAAAAAATTCAATTTGATGAGGTTATTTGCCATAGCCCTGCTATAGTAAATAGCATACATACATATATCTCTTAAACAGCAAATTTGTATGACAATCAGTAGAACGAGGCCACATAGCGGTATGAGAACGTTCCCCTCTTAAAATAGCACTTGTGCTTAATTTTATCAAATAACCTTTTTTCCATTGTTACCTCTCGGTCTCTCGATTCTTATCGCTAAAAGGAAATCAAAATTCGTGCTATTATTACCAAGAACAAAAAAATCAAACATATTCACAATGGGTCTGAAAAAGTATTTGAAGTAGATATTATTTTTTGTATGACAGTTTGTGTGAGTGTTTCAAAATAATTTACGCACTAAACATTATTTTTCATTATAACAATTTTTCTTTGTACAAAATCTATTCAATTTATATTTTTTCCTTTTCTGTTGTATGTGTGTGTGTGTGTGTGGGCAATTATTCATGACACATCGTTAAAAGTTGTAGCAACAGCAGTTGCCGGAATGGGTGAGCGAGTGAATGACTGACTGAATGGCTGTTTTAGAGCATGGCAGGGGGTTGCTTCAAAAACTCTTATACTTTTTTTGTTGCTGTTTGTTTCACTTTTAGTTTAATGCTATTAAATTATGAAATTCAATACATAAGAGGAGAGTAGTGACTTTTGAACATAAAAAGAAAAATTTATAATTTTATTTTGTTGTAATTTGATACAATTTTCGTTGATAATTTACAACATTTCACATAATATTCGAACATAAACGAGTACATTCACACATGTCCAATAAAAATGGTTCATAAATACACAAGACTCTAATGATCGTACAAATCACTTTGGGGTATATAGTGTTCCAAAATGGGAAAAAATTATGAACGAACGCTCATTAATTGTGTGACTTTGGTCTCTATGATTGCAACGTTTTAAAAGATAAATAACTCGTTCAATATAATTTTAGTGTGGGACTAAATTATAGTATTTATTAGACTGCAATTTACTTGAACTGAAAAAGTTTTTTTCTTCTTTAAATCATTGCTATACCCTTCACTGAGGGTGAAAATGTATATCTATATGCGTTTGTCAATCCTTTTGTAATTTCAACAATACTTAGAAGTTGTAAGCTAAGGATAGGAATACTTTTGAATTTTACGTAAATACATTTCTATAGAAAACTTGACGATAGGAAGACTTTTCTGAAGAAAAATTTACGATATGGAGACTTTTCTGTAGAAAAGTTGACCATAGGAAGAAATTTCTATAGAAAGTAAATGATAGTAAGAGTTTTCTATAAAAAAGTTGACGATAGGAAGACTCTTCTATAGAAAAATTGACAAAAGGAATACTTTACTATAGAAAAGTTGAAGATAGAAAGATATTTCTATAGAAACGTTGACGAGAGGAAGACATTTTTATTGAAAAGTTGACGATAGGAAGACATTTCTATAGAAGAGTTAACGATAGTTTAACAATTTTATAGAAAAGTTGACGATAGGAAGACATTTCTTTAGAAAAGTTGACGACAGGATGACATTTTTATAGAAAAGTTGACGATAGGAAGACATTTCTATAGAAAAGTTGACGATCTGAAGATATTTTGATAGAAAAGTTGACGATAGGAAGACATTTCTATAGAAAAATTGACGATAGGAAGACATTTCTATAGAAAAGTTGACGATAGAAAGACATTTCTAATTTAAAGTAGTCGATAGGAAGATATTTCTATATAAGAGTTAACGACAGGTAAACAATTTTATAGAAAACTTGACGATAGGAAGACATTTCTATAGAAAAGTTAACGATAGGTAAACATTTTTATAGAAGAGTTGACGATATAAAGACATTTCTATAGAAAAGTTGACGATAGGAAGATATTTCTATAGAAGAGTTAACGATAGGTAAACAATTTTATAGAAAAGTTGACGATATGAAGACATTTCTCCAGAAAAGTGGATGATATGAAAAATTGACGATAGGAAGACATTTCTATAGAAAAGTTGACGATTGGAAGACATTTCTATAGAAAAGTTACCGATAGGAAGACATTTTTATAGAAAAGTTGACGACAGGAAGACATTTCTATAGAAATGACGATAGGAAAACATTTCTATAGAAAAGTTGACGATAGGAAGACATTTCTATAGAAAAGTTGACGATAAGAAGACATGTCTATAGAAAAGTTGACGATAAGAAGACATTTCTATAAAAGAGTTGACGATAGGAAGATATTTCTATAGAAAAGTTGACGATAAAAAGAAAATTTGACAAATGAAGCATAAAATTAGGAAATTTTTAAAAAAATTCCTATAAAAATACGAAATTTTTGAAAAATTTCCTATAAAAATAGGAAATTTTTCCTATAAAAATAGGAAATTTTTGAAAAATTTCCTATAAAAATAGGAAATTTTTGAAAAATTTCCTATAAAAATAGGAAATTTTTGAAAAATTTCCTATAAAAATAGGAAATTTTTGAAAAATTTCCTATAAAAATAGGAAATTTTTGAAAAATTTCCTATAAAAATAGGAAATTTTTGAAAAATTTCCTATAAAAATAGGAAATTTTTGAAAAATTTCCTATAAAAATAGGAAATTTTTGAAAAATTTCCTATAAAAATATAGGAAATTTTTGAAAAATTTCCTATAAAAATAGGAAATTTTTGAAAAATTTCCTATAAAAATAGGAAATTTTTGAAAAATTTCCTATAAAAATAGGAAATTTTTGAAAAATTTCCTATAAAAATAGGAAATTTTTGAAAAATTTCCTATAAAAATAGGAAATTTTTGAAAAATTTCCTATAAAAATAGGAAATTTTTGAAAAATTTCCTATAAAAATAGGAAATTTTTGAAAAATTTCCTATTAAAATAGGAAATTTTTGAAAAATTTCCTATAAAAATAGGAAATTTTTGAAAAATTTCCTATAAAAATAGGAAATTTTTGAAAAATTTCCTATAAAAATAGGAAATTTTTGAAAAATTTCCTATAAAAATAGGAAATTTTTGAAAAATTTCCTATAAAAATAGGAAATTTTTGAAAAATTTCCTATAAAAATAGGAAATTTTTGAAAAATTTCCTATAAAAATAGGAAATTTTTAAAAAATTCCCTATAAAAATAGGAAATTTTTGAAAAATTTCCAACAAAAATAGGAAATTTTTCAATCTTGCTTTTAATTTAATGACTTTGTTTAAAAACACATTTTCTCTGCATGTAATAAATTGTTTAATGGCCTCCTCCTTATCTGGTTTTCGAATATCCAAAAAATACTAAACCACATATTAATTATTATATGGTTTAATTTTTATAGATATGGATAATTTTATATATCCTACGTAATTTTCCATTCATTGACTCAAAGTTGTCGTGGTTAATATTTTGAAACTACAAAAAAATTCACATTGCCAACATCGAGGGTCAGTTTAATTTATTTTTATGAGTATATCTGGGGTTTTAATAAAATTTTTTGTTGATAATAGTTTTAAACCAAAGTAAAAGGTGGAGGATAGGCAATGAATTTATTATTTATAGGGAATTTAAAAAAAAATTGAGATATTTTCATTAAAACTAGTCATTTTTTTAACTCATTTTTAGTAACCCTCTATATTTTTCTATTACATTCGGAATATTTTCTTGGAAAAAAAATCAATAAACCTTGGGATTATTATTTAATTCCCAATGTTATTATCCATAAATTAATTACTTTTTAATAACCTATTTCTTCATGATAAGAAAATGAGTCTTGCATTTTGTACCTTCATATCATGTAATTCCCAATACAAAAATTTAGCTCTCTAACCATTCGACCACGTAAACTCGTAATTAGTAAATTAAAAAGAATTTTTTATATTTGTTATTTCCTTTTAATAATGAAAAAATATTTAGCCCGTCATAAATTAGAAATTTTATCGGATAAAAACCTTTTTTTTTTGTGGGATTTATTAGCTTTGAGTTAAAATAGGAAGGGCCCTAAAATAACAAAATTATAATCTATTTTATCATTCAAAAAAAGCCACCATTTTAATTCCTTTGTGTTTTTATAATGTTTTAAATACACACACTCTAAAAAAAGCTCATTTAAATGTAATAAACCCCTAAATACTAAAACTCTTGGCGATAACTGATGGTCGGTCATATATAATTCAAATACAAATAAAACACACATTTTATGTCTAACTAAGTCATGGGCTTGAACAAAAAATAGCTTTTAACGCCTTTTTTCAAACAAAACTTTGTTAATTAAATTTGTAATGAATACAAAATTAAATTTGTTTAAAAAACGGCTAAATAATTTATATTCATTCATTCGTATTTGCCTCAACATCCAAAAATAATCACACATAGAGGCGGATGGATGGACGGACAGAAAGACAGACGAATGGATGGATGGACAATATATCATAATAAATTAATGCTTTTTCATCAACAACTCTTTCATATCAAATATACAACTGTCAAATTTCCCATATTGTAAATATTTGAATAAAAAAAACCAACAACCATTAAAATTAAAAATTTTTTTACAAAAGGCCCTATGTCAGGTTTTAAAAAATGTGGGTCTTTTAGAACAAAAACAATAGTTTAATAACAGAAATTTTATACACAATAAAACAAGAAATGATTGACATAAAATTTAAGTTTTTCCTTAAAACAAAATTTACTTTGAAATAAAGTGATTTAGGGCCTTTCTTAAAAAAAAGGTTTTAAATACAAAAAAAAAAACATAAGAAAACAAAATATCCTAAATCATACAAAACATGGTCAGTCGGTTTTTCACAAGCGGAAAGAGTTTTGGGAAGCAGAAGAAAATCAAAGGCAAGTCATACAAATGTAATAAAATTCACACAAAATAAAAAAAATATAAACGAAAATTTTACCAAAAGGGGGAGGAAATACACATGAAAACATCCAATATATAAATATTTCTGTTTTAAGTTTATCGGTTTGTTTGAATAAATTTATATATATAAACAAAATAACTGAAAAAAGCCAAAAAATAAGAAAGCGAAATCTGAAATCCTATAAAAATAGAAATTTTTTGAAAAATTTCTTATAAAATAGGAAATCTTTGAAAAATTTCCAAAAAAATATAAAATTTTTGAAAATTTTCCTCTAAAAACTGGAAATTTGTGAAAAATTTCCTATAAAATTTTTCAAAAATTTTCCAATTTTATAGGAAATTTTTCAAAAATTTCCCATTTATATAGGAAATTTTTCAAAAATTTCAAATTTTTATGGCAAATTTTTCAAAAATTTCCTATTTTTATAGGAAATTTTTCAAAAATTTCCAATTTTTATAGGAAATTTTTCAAAAATTTCCAATTTTTATAGGAAATTTTTCAAAAATTTCCAATTTTTATAGGAAATTTTTCAAAAATTTCCAATTTTATAGGAAATTTTTCAAAAATTTCCCATTTTTATAGGAAATTTTTCAAAAATTTCCCTCTTTTACAGGAAATTTTTCAGAAATTTCCCACTTTTATAGGAAATTTTTCAAAAATTTCTTATTTTTATAGGAAATTTTTCCAAAATTGACTATCTTTATAGGAAATTTTTCAAAAATTTCAAATTTTTATAGCAAATTTTTCAAAAATTTCCAATTTTTATAGGAAATTTTTCAAAAATTTCAAATTTTTATAGCAAATTTTTCAAAAATTTCCTATTTTTATAGGAAATTTTTCAAAAATTTCCAATTTTTATAGGAAATTTTTCAAAAATTTCCAATTTTTATAGGAAATTTTTCAAAAATTTCCCATTTTTATAGGAAATTTTTCAAAAATTTCCCTCTTTTACAGGAAATTTTTCAGAAATTTCCCACTTTTATAGGAAATTTTTCAAAAAATTCCTATTTTTATAGGAAATTTTTCAAAAATTTCCTGGTTTTATAGGAAATTTTTATAGGAAATTTTTTAAAAATTTCCTTTTTTTATAGGAAATTTTTCAAAAATTTCCTATTTTTATAGGAAATTTTTTTAAAAATTTCCTATTTTTATAGCAAATTTTTCAAAAATTTCCCATTTTTATAGCAAATTTTTCAAAAATTTCCTATTTTTATAGCAAATATTTCAAAAATTTCCTATTTTTATAGGAAATTTTTCAAAAATTTCCTAGTTTTATAGGAAATTTTACAAAAATTTCCTAGTTTTATAGGAAATTTTACAAAAATTTCCTAGTTTTATAGGAAATTTTACAAAAATTTCCTAGTTTTATAGGAAATTTGTCAAAAATTTCCTAGTTTTATAGGAAATTTTTCAAAAATTTCCTATTTTTATAGGAAATTTTTCAAAAATTTCCTATTTTTATAGGAAATTTTTCAAAAATTTCCTATTTTTAAAGGAAAATTTTCAAAAATTTCCTATTTTTATAGAAAATTTTTCAAAAATTTCCTATTTTTATAGAAAATTTTTCAAAAATTTCCTATTTTTATAGGAAATTTTTCAAAAATTTCCTATTTTTATAGGAAATTTTTCAAAAATTTCCTATTTTTATAGGAAATTTTTCAAAAATTTTCTATTTTTATAGGAAATTTTTTAAAAATTTCCTTTTTTTTATAGGAAATTTTTCAACAATTTCCTTTTTTTATAGGAAATTTTTCAAAAATTTCCAATTTTTATAGGAAATTTTTCAAAAATTTCCAATTTTATAGGAAATTTTTCAAAAATTTCCCATTTTTATAGGAAATTTTTCAAAAATTTCCCTCTTTTACAGGAAATTTTTCAGAAATTTCCCACTTTTATAGGAAATTTTTTAAAAATTTCTTATTTTTATAGGAAATTTTTCCAAAATTGACTATCTTTATAGGAAATTTTTCAAAAATTTCCCATTTATATAGGAAATTTTTCAAAAATTTCAAATTTTTATAGCAAATTTTTCAAAAATTTCCAATTTTTATAGGAAATTTTTCAAAAATTTCAAATTTTTATAGCAAATTTTTCAAAAATTTCCTATTTTTATAGGAAATTTTTCAAAAATTTCCAATTTTTATAGGAAATTTTTCAAAAATTTCCAATTTTTATAGGAAATTTTTCAAAAATTTCCAATTTTTATAGGAAATTTTTCAAAAATTTCCCATTTTTATAGGAAATTTTTCAAAAATTTCCCTCTTTTACAGGAAATTTTTCAGAAATTTCCCACTTTTATAGGAAATTTTTCAAAAAATTCCTATTTTTATAGGAAATTTTTCAAAAATTTCCTGGTTTTATAGGAAATTTTTATAGGAAATTTTTTTAAAATTTCCTTTTTTTATAGGAAATTTTTCAAAAATTTCCTATTTTTATAGGAAATTTTTTTAAAAATTTCCTATTTTTATAGCAAATTTTTCAAAAATTTCCTATTTTTATAGCAAATTTTTCAAAAATTTCCTATTTTTATAGCAAATATTTCAAAAATTTCCTATTTTTATAGGAAATTTTTCAAAAATTTCCTAGTTTTATAGGAAATTTTACAAAAATTTCCTAGTTTTATAGGAAATTTTACAAAAATTTCCTAGTTTTATAGGAAATTTTACAAAAATTTCCTATTTTTATAGGAAATTTGTCAAAAATTTCCTAGTTTTATAGGAAATTTTTCAAAAATTTCCTATTTTTATAGGAAATTTTTCAAAAATTTCCTATTTTTATAAGAAATTTTTCAAAAATTTCCTATTTTTAAAGGAAAATTTTCAAAAATTTCCTATTTTTATAGAAAATTTTTCAAAAATTTCCTATTTTTATAGGAAATTTTTCAAAAATTTCCTATTTTTATAGGAAATTTTTCAAAAATTTCCTATTTTTATAGGAAATTTTTCAAAAATTTCCTATTTTTATAGGAAATTTTTCAAAAATTTTCTATTTTTATAGGAAATTTTTTAAAAATTTCCTTTTTTTAGAGGAAATTTTTCAACAATTTCCTTTTTTTATACGAAATTTTTCAAAAATTTCCTTTTTTATACGAAATTTTTCAAAAATTTCCTTTTTTATACGAAATTTTTCAAAAATTTCCTTTTTTATACGAAATTTTTCAAAAATTTCCTTATTTTATAGGAAATTTTTCACAAATTTCTTTCGGTATACCTAAATTATATAATTATCAAAATTTAAAAATCTTAAAAATAACGACTAAATGGTTTTTTTTTCATTAAATTTTTAAGATTTTCGTCTTTATTTATTTTTTGTGTTAAAAAACTAAAACTTTTTTTCCTTAAAAAAAACTAAAACATGTTCATTATCTTGACATATTCTACAGAAAATACATTAAATATTTCGGTACAATGTCTAAATCTCTGATTTAATAACGTAAATTTTTCTATCTTAAAAAAAACATCTCTTCAGCCTTTTATCCTCAGCCGAAATTCGAAATTTATTTAACTGAATTTTATTTTGGGTAGAAAAGAAACTCATATTTTTAGTTAAAAACAAAACAAGTTTAACCGCCAAAAGTGTCTTTTATGTTTAGGGCATGACAAATCCGAAAGATTGAAAACAATTATCAATGTGAGTTTTAAGTTTTTTTTTTCTTCAACCCAAAAATTTTAGGTAAAATTCTTAAGGTTAATTACTAAAACAAAACTAGTTTAAAAATTCTGAAAATTTCGATTAATAAGGTTTTTCAAAACTTAAGGCTGTTGTTGGAAACTATAGAATTTTTTGCCAACATTTCACACCCCATAAAACATGAGCCAGCAGCTTTTGGGTTTAGAAATCATCTAATAGCTCAACTAGCAAATAACTATGAATACAAACAACTAATACCCTTATACCCCCTGCAACTGAAAGGCCATTTGAAATTACACTTAGACTGAAATTTTTGTGTTTTTGAAATGTAAGATAAAGCCACTAAAACAAAAAGCCTTTATATATAAAGAAATAAGAGGCAAAAACTAAATTGTAAAGAAAACCAACCTAAAACCCATAAAATATCCAACCAACGAACCAACCAACATCCCGCCATACATCAGAGTTTCACCTAAAAGCAACAACTAAACATTTTTTATACAAAAAACCTACAACAATGAAACAAAATCAGATAGACAGACTTGCCTTAAAATATCCAACAATGTAATCATTTACTCATTCATTCATTCATTCATTCACTTATTCATTCTTCTTCCAGTTTAGATACTGACAACATTTTTAGTCAGATTAATGTACAATACGCACATAAAAGGCTATGGGTGAGATAGACCCTGGGACGGACAGATATTCAGAGCATTTGTAGTCTTTCGTAACTTGATTGATAATGTCACTTGGAATGGAAACGAAGCATGAAATGCTTTTTTATTTTCTAAAGGATGTTGTTTATTTTTATAGTTTTATATCTTGCTTTTTTTCCTCTTAGGTTTCATTCTTTTAAATATAACGTTTCTTATCTACATTGAAAAATAACTTAAAGTCTTATACATATGAGGGTTTTCTCACATTTAAATAACCAATAGTTCCCCATTACCTGCATGTATCGTGTTTAGGCCTACCTCATATTCTAACATACGGTTGATTCCGAGATTACCGGCTAATTTTCTGTCCTTCTTTATTATAATATGTAAAAACAAAATAGCTTCATTATTTTTTACAATTAATCCGTTGGAATCACTTAGCTATTTTGTTGAAATTTTTTCTTATTCAAATGTTATTACCGCCCTGGTTGTCCCAAACACAACCTTCACTTAACTTTCTATAAAAAATTATGTATAACTTGCTGTATCATACGCGCGTTGCTGCGCAATCTACTTAAATAAATTACACAAATATCCAATTTATTTTTAATCATTTTATTGATTTTGTCCTATGAAAACAATATCAAATATATAGTTTACGATTCAATTAATTTTAAATTATTTTCAGTGACGCCATCTAACGGAAATTAATATAACTAACTTAGAAACCTCCGTCGACTTATACGCAACAACTTTGTTAAGGATCATAGCATGATCAAATGCACTGTTTACAATGTGTAGAAAGAAGATAAGTTATTGAGTTTATACAATATATGGAAACTATATTATAACCCAGCAAAACTTTGGTAATGGCAAGTACTCTGATAACTGGTTACCTTGTAACGACTACAACATACCATCCGAATAAATAATAAGTTATTACAGAAGTGCTTATTTGTAATTAAGATGGTAATTTAAACTGAATGGCCCCGGTTCAAATCCCACCAAGGGCAACAAAAACTAAAACTAACTCACGTTAATGAAAAAATACCATCATGAGTCAATTTTGATTATGTAGGGGATGTTGAATACCAAACACGATTCTAATTGGTCTTAACTTGGTAAGCCCAACTTATCTGGGTCATCCTTCATCTCAACTGTGGACACACACCTCCTCATGGTATCACCCGGGGAGCTAGTTTAACACCCATTAATATTGTGAGTTAACATTTTCCGAGAGTTGTCCCATAAGATCGATAAAAATGTGTTAGGATTACGGGCTAGTAACCCTCTCTTGAAAAAAAAAAATACAATGAAGAGGATAAAATTAGAATTGAAATATCCCACTACCTAATATTAGAGGAGGATGTCCGAAACTCCGATAGAAAGACCAAGTAGAGGAACATTTTTCAAAGCTTGGCCTATAAAATTGGAAAATATTCGCACAAGATCGAAATCCATGGAATTCTAAAATATGCTCGGACTTTGACCTTAACAGGTTGTAACATTTAAGTAAGTAAGAGTCAATCTTATGTAAAAACTAATACAAAAAAGAAGATTTAAATTGTTTAAGTTTTAAAATAATTTTAAAAAAGTTTTAAAATAATTACAAAAAATCGAATAAAAATATTTTTCCAAAAATTACAACAAAGCAAAAAAAAGCAGGGAAAAACAAAGTTATTTTCACATGATTTTGGATCTAAAAATAAAAATTGTTTATATTAATTACAAGCTGCTAAGTTTTCAACATATGAAGTAGCTCAGTGGAAGAGTCTATGCCTAGCAGTGGGAGGGTCTGGGTTCGAGCCCCCATGGGATCATAAAAAAAATTTTGTATTTCGTTTAAAAATATATGTTTTTAATAAAACAACAACAAAAAAGTTGTTGTTGTTGTTGTTGCTTTCAAATTGCTTACCCAAGTCATTACTTATCTGCAATTGGTAAGTACTTGCCTCCAATGACATCCCCATGTTAATGTAATGACTTAAACAGCGAATGAGTAAGTAGTTCGTGTTCAATAGCTTAACTGTTTAACTCATTCTTTGGTAATGAAAAGTTTTACTGGGAAATTAATTAGTATTTTTTTAGAATCCATGGAAATTTTTTATATATTATATAAAAAATTTCCATGGATTCTAAAAAAAATACTAATTAATTTGTTACAAAAAAAAAATGTGATAAATGAAGAATCGCTTAACCGATTTTGAGCAAACTTCATATAATCCATCTACTAAATAGTCAAAACTAAACATTTGGTTTGGATACGTGAGCCCGGTCTTGTGTTGTAAAGTTACAACGAAAAGTGGAAATTTTTTATATATTAAATAAAAAATTTCCATGGATTCTAAAAAAATACTAATTAATTTATTACAAAAAATGTGATAAATGAAGAATAACTTAACCGATTTTGAGCAAACTTCACATAAACCATCTACTAAATAGTCAGAACTAAATAGTTTAATAGGTGGGCCCGGTCTTGAGTTGTAAAGTTACAACGAAAAGTGGAAATTTTTAATATATTATATAAAAAATTTCCATGGATTCTAAAAAAATACTAATTAATTTATTACAAAAACTGTGATAAATGAAGAATCGCTTAACCGATTTTGAGCAAACTTCACATAAACCATCAACTAAGGAGTCAGAACTAAATATTTCTTTTGGATAGGTGAGCCCGGTCTTGAGTTGTAAAGTTACAACGAAAAGTGGAAATTTTTTATATATTATATAAAAAATTTCCATGGATTCTAAAAAAAGTACTAATCAATTTGTTACAAAAAATGCGATAAATGAAAAACCGCTTAACCGATTTGGAGCAAACTTCACATAAACCATTTACTAAATAGTCAGAACTAAATATTTGGATAGGTGAGCCCGGTCTTGAGTTGTAAAGTTACAACGAAAAGTGGAAATTTTTTATATATTATATAAAAAATTTCCATGGATTCTAAAAAAGTACTTATAAATTTGTTACAAAAAATGCGATAAATGAAGAACCGCTTAACCGATTTTGAGCAAACTTCACATAAACTATCTACTAAATAGTCAGAACTAAATATTTGGATAGGTGAGCCCGGTCTTGAGTTATGAAGTTACAACTAAAAGTGACATTAATTTTTATAAATTAAAATTGATGATAAATTTAGTAAAAAGTTAAAAACCCATATTCATTTCTTTTATAAAATTTAGCGCAAATTTTGCTTAAACTAACCGAAATCAGCTTGCCAAATTTTGTTAGGATCGGTCACACCTCCCATACAATTCGGTTCATATTTGGCCCTAGCTCCGGTTCATATTTGACCCTTCCTCTGCCGGAAATGACATAAATATACCTAAGTCTCGTAAATTATAAAAAATTATTACAGATAAATATATCTCTAAAAATTAAGAAAAACTTGTAAAGTTATTGGTCAATATTTCACCTTAGTAGGTAAAATGACCTATAGTAGCATTTTTTAACAGTTTTTTTCTACAGTTATGGTCTCCCGTTTGTAAAAAGGTCGATATTTAATTTCTTTTATTTATATTGTAAACCATGAATATGTATGAAAAACCTTCGCAGAGATCAAAACGGCTAAAACGTAGTTGAAGATAGGTTTCTGCATTAAGAGATATTGAACACACCCCATTTTATGCCCACTTATTAGATTTATCAAAAATCGGAAAATGTCAGCACGGATATGGGTACTTTTTTTCTTAAACGTTAAACTTAAGTTTTTACTTAAAGAATTGACGATTAACTGGCGATTGTTTGATGATTGTTTGTTAATTTTTAACGACCGTTTGAAGATTGTCTTTGACGATTGTGTGATGCTTTGTTGATGATTGTTTGATAGTTGTTTGATTGATTGACGACTATTTGATGATTTTTAATAATTATTCGATAATTGTTTGATGATCGACTCGCGATTGTTTAACGTTTGTTCAAACTTTATTTGGAGATTTTTTAAGACTGTTTGATAATGGTTTGACGATTGTTTAAAAGTTGTTTGACAGCTGTTTGGCGATTGGTTTTTGATTGCTTGATGATTTCTGACGATTGTTTGATGATTTTTTGACGATTTTTGAAGATTGTTAACGAATTTTTTATGATTGTTTGATAATATATATATTGTGGGATTCAGAGATATCTACAGTGAAGGAGTGGTTAAAGAATGGGGGGCGAATGTAGTAGTCGATATATTTTGCCACAAGTTTATTGTAGTATATCCAAAATAGTGGAGGGGCTGAGTTAAGGGCTACGAACTCGTAGTAGTAATGGTACCAGTAATCATTCGGCCAGAGGATCTGAGGATTTTTTTTAAAGTCTAGCTGATTAGATTTCGTTAGAATTTTTCGGAGCCTTTCACGCCGCTTCAGAAGTTTCTCAGAGACATCATATTCTCTAGACTATGTCTCGAATACTTATTTCTTGTTTCCATATTTAAAAAAATTGTAAGGCGGAAAAACATTTCACCGCTGAGGTCACATATCAGTTTTTGGCTATAAAAAATTGCTAAATTTTGTCATCATACAAACATTTTCTCAAGACTTAGTTATATATTTAAGCTTCTTTCGTAACTGCGACTTATATGAGAACTAAGGTGGGCCGGTTATCTCGAAATTTAGCAAATTGATTACAGTTTTTACAAAAAATATCTATGTAAAAAAAAAACTTTTGTTTTGATTTACGAGTATTTTGGTGATTTTGTCTCATTAATTGCGTTTTTATAGAAGAATTTGTATTGGAGCTATGGTCAAATGTGGACCGATTTTAACGAAATTTGGTACAGTGATTTTAGCTAACATAAGCATTATCTATTTTAAACTTTATGAACAAATATTAATATTTGTGGCTAAAGCATCAATTCCGGGAAGTGGGACCTTAATGAGGTACCAGAAATAATAGATCGATTTTGACGAATTTCAATAGTCATGGTGTCACTATAAAAACAAGTAAGAGTGGCTGTGCCGAATATAACCATCGGCTGTGCCGAATATAACCATCAAATGCAAAATTTAGTGGCCACAGCTGACATAGTTTATAATGTAATAGCTTTTAACTGGCGTTTGTGGCATTTTAGTGGTTACCGGGAGCAGTTTTTATATGAAAGCTATGGTCAAAAATGGACCGATGCCTATAAAATTTTACATACTGACTGAAAGCTACACAAAACTTCTCTGTTCTAAATTTAGTAGTTATATATTTTACAATTTTATTCAGTTTTTCAGCATAAATGTGATTCCCGGGGCAGGGTTATATGGGAGCTCTAACTAAATGTGAACCGATTTTACCCATTTCAGCCCACAATTTCTATAACATATCGAAAATACTTTTGCTGAATTTTGTCTCTCTAGCTCTTGTAGTTAAGGAGTTATCGCGCTTTTCTCTGACAGAAAGACGGACATAAACCGTCTTTTCTTTTTGAATTTTTGTGTTTCCGTAAGTTTTTTATGTGGGAGCTATGGTCAAATAGTAACCGATGGTAACAAAATTTTGCGCGCTGGCTGTCATTCACATAAGACTTCTTTTTGTAAAATTTTGTTGCTGTAGCCCTTTTCGTTAAGGCGCTATCGAGCTTTTATCTGACGGACAGACGGACATAAACCCCCTTTTCTTTTTGTAATTTTGTGTTTCCGTAAGTTTTTTATATGGGAGCTATGGTTAAATGGTGACCGATTATGACAAAATTTTGCACACTGGTTGGCACTGACATGAGACCTTCTCGTGCGAAATTTAGTCGTTATATCTGTTATAGTTTCTAGGTGAAATTTTGGTTGTTTTCGTAAGATTTGTGTATGGGAGCTATGACTAAATGTGAACCGATTTTCATGAAACTTCATGTGCTGCCTAGGGCTTATGCAAGACTTCTATATACCAAATTTAATCATCATTGCTATTATAGTTTGTTATTTATAAGCGATTTGCTTAGGCGAGGTTATACGGGAGCTATGGTCAAATGTTAACCGATTTTGCCCAATTTCAATACCAAAATTTTTTTAGATGTGAAAAATGTTTTTACTAAGTTTCAGTGAGCTAGCTCCTTTCGTTTAGGCGTTATCGTGATTTCAACAGACAGACGGACGGACGGACGGACGGACAGGCAGACAGACATACAGACAGACAGACAGACAGACAGACAGACAGACAGACAGACAGCCAGACAGACAGACAGACAGACAGACAGACAGACAGACAGACGGACAGACAGACAGACAGACAGACAGACAGACAGACAGACAGACAGACAGACAGACAGACAGACAGACAGACAGACAGACAGACAGACAGACAGACAGACAGACAGACAGACAGACAGACAGACAGACAGACAGACAGACAGACAGACAGACAGACAGACAGACAGACAGACAGACAGATAGACAGACAGACAGACAGACAGACAGACAGACAGACAGATAGACAGACAGACAGACAGACAGACAGACAGACAGACAGACAGACAGACAGACAGACTGACAGACAGACAGACAGACAGACAGACAGACAGACAGACAGACAGACAGACAGACAGACAGACAGACAGACAGACAGACAGACAGACAGACAGACAGACAGACAGACAGACGGACAGACAGACAGACATCGTTAAATCGACGTAGGAAGTGATTCTAAGCCTATTGGTATACTTAAAGGTGGGTCTAAGACCAATATTTCTATGCGTTGCATACAGCAGGACAAACTTATAATAACTTTTTCATCTGTAGAGTAAAGGGTACAAAATACTTATGTTAGCGCAAGTTAAGACCAATTTTGTTACTAATCCTGTCCACCAATGAAGATGTAGGGTATTAATATTTTGTTGTAGTCAAAGATGTTCAAATTTTATAGCCTTTTATATAATTTGATTGTAACCAAAGTAGATCGTTAAATTTAACCTTATCTCTATTGTCTATTTATTAAACAGAAAATCCATTCAATTCTTAACAAATTGACAAATGTTAAAAAATATAAACACATATGTTTTTGACATTTGTTATTGCTTCAAAATTTTCATTCTTATCATTCATTCAACAGAATTTTATTACTCATTTAATTAGAAAAACAGTTTTTTTCAAAAAAAATTTTAACGGCCACTACCCGATTTTGAATGGGATTTAATACACAAGAAAAAAAAATCATAAAACAAAAGAGCAGAAATAAAATGTTGACAGTTTTTGAATGTCATTTAATCTTTGGCTTAACCAACTGATGTATGAGGGTTTTTGTATCATAGGGAGTTTGGTAGAGTCTTTGAAGTTAAAATTCTTATGAAGTCTGCTAAGGGGCCAGTCATTCAACCGTCCAGCCCTTACATAAAAACCTATAGAGGACTTTGAGTATTATTTAGTAAAACAGCAGGGAGGCCCATTAAGGCAACATTTTATGATCAAAGGCATTAGTTTTATTTCTTTCTGTCATTTTGCTGTTAGTAATTTATAAAGAATAAATTTACATATTTGGGAATAAATCATGGAGTGAGTAACAAAACCCAGGTTTTTTTTATAAAACAATGACATTCTGTTTTTTTATCAATAAAATGAAATTAATATCATTAAGAATTTATTTGAAAGATTTATAATTTGCTTTTAAAAGCCTTAACTTTTCTTATTTTCCCCTTTAATAACCTAAAGCTTTATACAATTACCAAATCCCCCCTATAAAATTTGAAACTAATAACTTTTAACTGACCATTGACTAATAACATTCATATATCCCCCGGTTATTTCTTTTATTTCCATAAAAATTTCGCTCATAACCAAGAAACCCACAAAAGCTTTAATAAATGTCCAGTAAATTAATTTGGTTGCGTTTGAAACGATTTTTTATCTGCTAAAAAAAATTTGAAACTATTGTTCAATTCTCAAACATAAAATGCATTAATTTGCCTTAGGCTTAGAGGCATACAAAAAAATGTTTACAATAAAAAAAATTAAAATAAAGCAAAAAACAAAAAAGAAGAAAAAGAAAAACACAAATTGAATTGACAATCTAAAAATTGCCCTGAGCTACTGGAACGATTAAATTTAGCTGGGGCTAGCTATAGACATGCACAAATAATAATAACCCACAGCCTCTAATAGGGGCCCGCACTTGGCGAGCCAGTGGGATCAGATTGAAGATGCACATGAAATGGTTGTAGTGCATACAAGTATGAGTTGGAGCAGAAACTTAACAATAACAACAACAAAAAAAGTTGAATCGACAGTTACAATTGATGGGAGAGATCAAGTTGAAAACGGAAAAATACTATAATTCAAACAAGTACGATAGTGCTATAGTCGGTCAAGCCCGACTATACGATACTTTTCAGCACTAAGGTCAAAGGTGTTCTTCTTCTTCCCTTATAAAGACAAATATTTGCTAAATTTTGCCATCATACAAACATTTTCCCAAAACTTTTATATTTAAGCTGTTTCCGTCATTTGGACTTATATGAGAGTTAGGGTCAAATGTGGACCGATTACCTCGAAATTTGGCAATTTGATTACAGTTGTTGCAAAAATTACGTTTGCAAGAAATAAACTTAAAATTCTCATTATCTTCAGATTTAAGAGCGTTTTAGTGATTATTTTCATTATGGTCAAATGTGGTCCGATTGCAACGAAATTTTCTCCTCGTTCTAGCAGGTGACTTTCTCCTCGTTCTAGCAGGTGCATCAACACGATGGCCTCTGTCCTGTGGATCCCAACTTGTCGAGCAACGTTGATATTTGGCCTTTTAAGTTTGTGGCCTATACACCGCCATTTCCGTTGAAATACATCTATAAAATAAGGGATTTTGTTTATCGCGTTTAGTATATCTTCAGTACCTGTTTGACCAAACCTTGATCGGAGAATTACGATAAGTATTTTGAGGCAAATTTTAAAGTTTTCATATATTTTATTTTATAAAGTACTAAAATAAATTTAGGGGAAAGACATTACACAAATATTCAGTTAATTTTGACTTATTCTATTTATTTTGTCCGATCAACATGTAGTTTATATAGTTTGCATAGTTTACAGTTTAACTCATTTTGAATAATTTTGGAAGTTGGTCATACCAACAGAAAACTCCGTCGGCTCATGCGCAACAACTTTGCTAAAGATTATAGCCGGATCAAATGCACAGTTTACGATTTAATTTATTTTAACTAGTTTTCAGTGACGTCACCTGTCGGAAGTTTTCATATCTACTAAGAAACCTTCATCTGCTTATGCGTAACCACTTTGATAATGATAACAACATGATCAAATACACAATTTACGATTTAATTCACTTTGAGTAATATTCAGTGGCGCCATCTGTCGGACTTTGGTCATACCAATTAATAAACCTTCGTCGTCTTATCTGCAACAATCATAGCATGATTAAATGTACAGCTTACGCTTTAATTGACTTTGAGTAAATTTCAATGGCTCCACCTGTCAAAATTTCTTTATACCAACTATGAAACCTTCGTCGGCTCATGTGCGCTACCTCTCGGACTTTGGTCATACCAATTAACAAACCTTCGTCGGCTTATCAGCAACAACTTTGCTGAAGATCATAGCATGATCAAATACACAGTTTACGATTTAACTCACTTTGAGTAATTTTCAGTAGCGCCATCTGTCCGAAATTCTTCATACCAACTAAGAAACCTTCGCCGGCTTATGCGCTACAACTTTGCTAAAGATCTTAGCATGATCAAATGCACAGTTTATGATTTCATTAATTTTTAGTCATTTTCAGTGGCGCCACTTGTTGGAAATTAGTTTTACTAACTTAGAAACCTTTGCCGGCTTATACGCAACCTCTTCTCTAAAGAGTATAACATGATCAAATATATAGTTTACTATTCTATAAAGAACATACATACAGACAAACATTCATTTGTTCAAAAGTTATAACATTACTAATTTTGTCCAGTTTTTATCCCCTAATTTCAAAAAAGTTACATATGCTTATTTAGTACTTCTTTGGTACCAATTGAATTCGGTACATTTTTTTTAAACGCAGTTAAAATAATGTTCCTCTTTATATTACTTTTGGAGATGTTAAGTTATCATGTTATCCCTTTTTTATCCATTTTGGCCCCAAAATCAAAAAAGTACCAAATACGTATTCAATATATCTTTCACATCTATTAATTGTAATACAAAATTCCTTTCTATATTCTTTGGGTTAAAAAATAAGAGTGGGTTAAAAAAGTACCAAAAAAAAACTATTTCCACCCTTTTTTACCTTCTATTGGACATATTTTCAAAAAAGTACCAAACACCAGTCCGCTTATTTTCATAGCTGTTTAAAACGTAATTTTAATTTTGTTTTTATACCTATTACTTTAGGAGATATAACGTTTTCGTTTTTTTCCCTTTTTCCTAATTTTTTCCCCGTTTACCTTAGCGGTAAAACTTCCAAAAGTCCCTTCATATTCGATCTATACGACCAAAAAGTGTCTAAATTTTGTCGAAATCGTTAGAGCTAATTTCGAGATAGCCATTATATATATATATATATATATATATATATATATATATATATGTATATATATATATATATATATATATATATATATATATATATATATATATATCTATATATACAATTATTATTGTTTTAAGATATAAGATTTTATATGCGATTCGGGAACCAAATCCTTAAGGATTTTCTGCAAGCATTCGTTTGCAAAGATTTGCAGGCGCATATCGATAGCATTTGTACGTTTCTAAGTTACACAGCGGTAATACAAAATGGACTTCACATTCGAGTTGTATATTCGTAACGTAGTTGTTGTCGATATTTCCGAGATTTCCAAAAAGATCGGAGACTTTGTTTTATTAATACGTGATTCAATATCCTCTTCGGCGCCACTTTTTGTAGATATGTACGGTAATTGGTGTGTGTCGTCGGTTTTGCGCCATAGCATTGTATTTCCCAGAAGGTTAACTGGGCCTTAGCTTAGAAGACATATGTCATCTACATATTCCAAAGTTCTCAAGTTGATTAAAGGGTGTCCATTGCATACCGGGTCTATCATTCACAGCAGTGCGCACTATGTTGTCGATGACCAGGTTGAAAAGTATAGGTGACAAGATACATCGTTGACTTATTTCAGTAGTAACATCGAACAGATTGACAATTTACCCTTGTGTCAAGTTCTAGACATTTAAAATACATGTTTTTTTTTCCAAAATTAAGTTAATTTTCATTGGAATATACTATTGACATTGTGAACCGCCGTGTTATTGCAGGTTGGTCATTCGCCTAGCATACCAGAGGTCTCAAGTTCGATCCCTGGTCAACCCCACTTGAAAAAACCTAAATTTAAAAAAAAAGCTTCAGTTCACCTCATAACTCAGCTGGTTATTGAATATTAGGCTATGTAAAACTTCTCTAACTAATGCATTTGCCGTTCGGAACCGGAGTTAAAACTTAGGTCCCTTTCAATGAGTCTAAAAATAGAATAACCGATTCTGCTGCTTCCTAATGCTTAAAATTTTACAATTCACTCTTCCAAAGTTCGGCATTAAAGTTATAGAAAATTATTGAAATTACAAACGGCATGACAAACCTCATTTTTAATTTGAAAGGTATGTAATGCTGTAGGTAACATTTAGTAGATGTTCCAAAGTAACAACAGCAACAACCATGATAGTAACAACAATAATAACAACTAAAAAAATGTTGTAGGTTGTTAAAATATTTTTTATGTTGTTGTACATATTTGTCGTTTAAAATTCGTTTGTTGTAAATATTACAGTTTTTTTGATCAGTTTTGGCAATGAATTCAATTAAAATTGGGAAAGTAATAAAGGTTTTTAGAGCCCTTTTAAGGCCCTATACTCCACTGGGAGTCAGGGATAACAGAAGAAGCAATGCATTATATAAGTATTGGATATTACATTTTGAGCTAAAGACTAACCCAGCTGCCCAAAAAAAGTAAGACTAAACTTTCTACTTTTTATTATTATATGTAACACGGACTAAATCAAGCATCCATCTCTATGAATATATGTACATAGTCGAGTTTTTGACTACTGTCAAATCTCCAAGTGAAGTTGAGTTTTTTACTATAGTTGAGACTTTCATATTGTGTAGCCAAGTTCCTGACTATAGTAGAAGTTTTGATTATAGTCGAGTCTCTAATTGTACTTGAAGGCAATAGTCGAGTTTTTGTCTTAAGTCGAGTCTGTGACTAAGCTCGAATAGGAAACAGGCTTCATTTCTGTTGGTTGCTTAAATTAAATAACCCAGCACTTTGACGAAATTTTGATGAAGGTTGTTAATAATCCCACAGCTCTTGACCAAGTGCGTTTGTGGCTCCATCTTTTGTTTGGAGTTTCATCGTCGCTTATTCATCAGTATGAGCATTGTAAAGAGTGTTCTAAAAAAAATATGCATTTACTATTTTAGACAAAATTTATCCATAGTGCAAGAAATAATTTATTTTTTGATCAAGTTAGTTTCTATAGATATGTCAGATACTATTATTTTAGAAAAAAATATTAATTTTCAATAGTTATTTCAATCAAAATGGACTGCAAAAAAAAAAATCGTGAAAATATAATTAAAACTTTTCAAAAAAATCCGTCTTGGACTTTTAAAAAAATAGCTAAAAATTTGAAAGTTGACCCTCGAACGGTTTCTAATGCCATCAGACGGTATAAGGAAAACCTGAGCATTGAAAGAAAACCTGGATCAGGGAGGAAAAAAGGTCCTACAGATATTGGTAAGGCAAAAGAAGTCGAGCGACTCTTTCGAAGAGCGCCTAACACTTCTTTAAGAAAAGCAGCTCGTACGGTGAAATGTTCTACGAATTTTGCACATAGAGTCAAAGCTTATGCTGGACTGAAGACATACAAAGTCCAAAAGGTTCCAGATCGCAATGCTACAAAGAACTTAGAAGCAAAAAAAAACGAGCGAAAAAATTGAAGTCTGATTTTATAAAAAAATACACCTGTTGTGTGATGGATGATGAAACATACGTACTGGCAGACTTTTCTCAACTTCCTGGTCAAGATTTTTATGTTGCTGATAAACGGGGCAATGTTCGGCAAGAGTTTCGCACAAAAAAAACAAACAAAATTCCCTAAGAAGTTTCTCGTGTGGCAAGCTATTTGCAGTTGTGGCAAAAGAAGTAAAGTATTTGTGGCATCTGGCACAATAAACACAGAAATTTATATAATGGAGTGCCTACAAAAACGGTTGTTACCCTTTTTAAGAGAGCACAGAGTGACTACATTTTTTTGACCCGATTTGGCATCATGCCCTTATGGAAAAAAGGCGCTTGAGTGGTACTCAAAGAATAATGTCATTTTTGTACCACGAGAGGCAAATCCACCTAACTGTCCAGAACTTCGGCCTGTGGAAAGGTATTGGGCTCTGGTAAAAAAGGAATTGAAGAACACAGGAAAGATTTCCAAGAACATGTCCGATTTTAAGCGCAGGTGGAACACATGCTCCAAAAACGTATCAGAAGTAACTGTAAAACCTTTAATAGGAGGGTTTCCGAAAAAAGTCGATAATTTTTCAAAACCCGAGTACTAAGTAAACATTTTAATGCTAAATGATTTTGTATAATATGTCATTATATTTGCGTATTTTGTAGAGTTTTTATATTAAAAGGTTTGATTTTTATTTAAGAAAATCCAACTACAAATTTTATTTAGAGCACTCTTTAGGACGATTTTGTCTTACAAAAAGACCATTGGTTTAAGTTGGCTAACCTTAATCATGCCATTTATTTAAAGATCTGCTTGTAAAACCGTTTTTTATTCATTCATTCACAGTTTCCTTTTTTTTTGTTTCAACATATTTTTTTTTTTTTGTTGCATGTACTTACGTTACGTTCTGCTTACAAAACGGATTAAAAGGTTGCCCCAAAGCCAAATACACACTTCAAATAAGTATCTGTGTAATTTATATGTTTGATTATGTGACTCAAACATGCCATGATGCCAGATTATTAAGGGCAGTGTTTTAAAGGAATAATATGATTTTTTAAATTGCAAGGAAAACTAGCAACGGCAGAAAAAAAGGAAATCTGAAATAAACTAGGCTCAAAAGCAAATCATCGACGGCAAGCCTAAAGTAATATTTAACATGCCGTCGATGTAAAAGTAAAAAAAATTGGCTGTAGAACAAAAGCTTTAACAATGCGTCTTAATAACAACAAACAGCGCAACTTCACTGTTCTAAAAATAGATACGTCGTTGAATTACAGCGTTGAATACCACCCTTTACCACTCTACTATCAACTTTTCCAAAGGAAGGTAAAACAAATCGTTTTACTCTATATAGAGTTAGTACCTGGTTAACCGAGCCTTGCTCGGAGCTTTATGATAAGCATTTTGCGGCAAATTTTAAAGTTTTTATATATTTTATTTTATAAAGTTAATTTTGAATTATTTTATTTATTTTGTCCGACCAACACATAGTTTGCATAGTTTACAGTTTAACTTATTTTAATAATTTTGGAAATTGGTCATACCAACAGAAACCTCCGTCGACTCATGCGCAACAACTTTGCTAAAAATTATAGTCTGATCAAATGCAAAGTTTATGATTTAATTCGTTTTGAGTAGTTTTCAGTGGCGCCACCTGAAGTCGTAACAACTTTGCTTATGATTATAACATGACCAAATGCATAGTTTAAGATTTAATTCACTTTGAGTAATTTTCTGTGGCGCCACCTGTCGGACTTTACTCATTCCAATTCATAAACCTTCGTCGGCTTATCAGCAACAACTTTTTTGAAGTTTATAGCCTAATTAAATGTACCGCTTTTTGAGTAAATTTCAGTGGCGCCACCTCTCGAAATTTCTTCATACCAACTAAGAAACCTTCGTCGGCTCATGTGCAATAACTTTGCTAAAGATTGTAGCATGATTAAATGTACAGCTTACGATAAAATTGACTTTGAGTAAGTTTCAGTAGCGCCACCTGTCGAAAATAATAAAAGAGCATAATATGATCAAATTCATAGTTTAATATTCTATAAAGAACATACATACAGTCAAAGATTCATTTGTTTAAAAAGGTATAACATTACTAATTTTTCCCCTTTTTATCCCCCAATTTCAGAAAGTTAAATATGCATATTTGATACTTCTTTGGTACCAATTGAATTCGGTACATTTTATTAGAACGCAGTTAACATAATGTTCCTATTCATATTAATTTTTGAGATGTTAAGCTATCATTTTATCCCTTTTTTACCCATTTTGGACCCAAAATCAAAAAAGTACCAAATACGTGTTTAATTTTTCTTTCACATCTATTGATTGCAGTACAAAGTTTCTTTCTATATTCTTTAGTTTAAAATAAAAGAGTTGGTTAAAAAGGTACCAAAAAAAAACTATTTTCACCCTTTTTTACCCTCTATCGGACATAGTTTCCGCTTATTTTCATAGCTTTTTAAAACGTAATTTTACAGGTATGTGATGGACATTTTCCGTTTTCAAATCGATCGATTTTAGACATATTTTTTAGCTAATTTTCTGTTATTTCCCCCAAAAAAATGAAAATTTTATCTTTAATCCTTTTGACTGACATTTTATCATCCATTTGGCTTGACTTTTTTGGGAAAATAACCGAAAATTATCTCAAAAATATATCTGAAATCGATCGATTTGAAAACGATCGTTTTCCATCACATACCTGTTAATTTTGTTTCTATACCTATTACTTTACCCGTTTTTACCCTCTTAGAGGCAAAGGTTCCAAAAGTCGCTTCTTCTTCGCCCTATACATTGAAAAAGATACCCACTGTCTAAATTTTATCAAAATCGTTAGGGTCGTTTTCCAAATAGCCATTCTATATATATATATATGTATATATATATATATATATATATATATATATATATATATATATATATATATATATATATATATATATATATATATATATATATATATATATAGATATATATATAAATACAATTATTGCTCGTTTAAGAATATAAGATATAGCCAATATTTACCCAAAATATATGAAATAATACAATTCCATTGACCGAGTCATTGACTTCGGTTGTACAAGTTTAGATTTAAGTATTCTTTGGATGACTTCATTCATTTATATCTAGTCTTTTTTACAACAACTATTTAGTATTTGTTGTTGTCATTATGTTGCATTGTTTGAATGTTTGTTGCAACTACAGCATGCTGTAAGTAAATATGTATGTGTGCATGAATTTGAACAATTTTTTTTGGTTGCTGCAACAACAGCAACACAATGAAATCCAATGAAACTACAACACGCAATCATATGTTAGTCACGTAATTTTATTGCAGTAACAAGAACCAGCAGCAGTTGCAACAAAAAAGCTACAAAAAAACACAACCAACAACATTTAAAGTAACAATCTACTAAAGACTACCAACCACCATCGGCATAACCGGCAGCAGCAATTTACAGCAAAAACGAAGGAAAAAAAAAACAAATAACATGCAACAGCATCTTTATGCAGCATCAGTAAGTAGTAGCATCATGAGTAATAACAATAACAGCAACAACATCAACAGTAAGTACATACAACAAAAAACAAGAAAAACATTTTTAAAAAAATTACATGAATGTATAAAATTTGCAACATTAATATCAACTAAAATGTGTAAGTAAGTCCGTCCGTCCATCTGTCCTTATATCTGTCTGTCTGTCTGTCTGTCTTTCCATCCGTCCGTCCGTCTGTCCTTCCTTGTCTCTCGTGTAAACTTTCATCTGTTGGGATTTTAATTCTTTTTTTTTTTTTTTAATTTTTTACTCTGCATTCAGTTTTTGTGACAGTAGATTACTTTTTTTTCTGCTCTTACTGTTGTTGTCAGTTTCCTTTCCCAGTTGTTGTATTTAGTTTAAAATTTCAAACCATTAATTCGTGAGGTTTTCATTATTTTGTTGCATGAAAACTGCAATTTATGTTGTCTTCTGTTACTGTTAGTTTTTTTTTTTTGTTGTTCTGTTTTATACATTGTAATCTAAATCCGTTTTTTAGAATTTATAAGCCCTTCTCTTTTAAGAAGAGTTGAAAGTTCAAACTTTAGCTTTTTTTTTTTTGTTATTTAAAAAGTTTGGAATTAATTAATGAGATATCGCAGATGATGCAAAAAGAAAAAGGCAATCACAAAATAAAATCAAATCATCTGAAAACGTATCTGCTACACAGACTTAAGGTTTATATTTAGACTTCTAAGGCTATTGTAAGATAAGTAATAAATTTTCCATAGAAAAGTATCAGTTGTGATAAATTTTCTACAAAAAATATCATTAGTGATGAATATTCTATAAAGAGTACCATCACTAATGATATTGGTATAGAAAATAAGCGCCAGTGACAAATTTACTGTAGATAATTATCAACAGTGATAAATTTTCTACAGAAAATTATCATCAGTGATGAACTTTCTACAGAAAATTATCATCAGTGATGAATTTTCCATAAAAAATTATCATCACCGATAAATTTTCTATAGAAAATCATCATCAGTGATGAATTTTCTAAAAAAAATTATCATCAGTGTTAAATTTTCTGGAGAAACTTATAATCAGCGATGAATTTTCTATATAAAATTATCATCAGTGACGAATTTTCTATGGAAAATTATCATCAGTAATGAACTTTATATTTTCAAAAAAAAATTATCACCAGTGATAAATTTTCTATATGAACTTTCATCAGTGATGAATTTTCTATAGAAAATTATCATCAGTAACGAATTTTCTATATAAAATTATCATCAGGGATGAATTTATATAGAAAATTATCATCAGTGATAAATTTTCTATAGAAACATATCATCAGGGATGAATTTTATATAAAAAATTATCATCAGCGATAAATTTTCTATAGAAACATATCACCAGAGATGAATTTTCTATAGAAAATTTTCATCAGTGATGAATTTTGTATAGAAAATTATCGTCAGTGATAAATTTTCTATAGAAACTTATCATCAGCGATGAATTTTTTTATAGGAAATAAAAGTGATAAATTTGCTATAGAAAATTATCATAAGTGATAAATTTTCTAAAAAAAATTATTATCAGTGGTAAAAATTCTCTAGAAAGCTATCATCAGTGATGAATTTTCTAAAGAAAATTATCATCGGTGATATATAATATCTATAGAAAATTAGCAACAGTGATGAATTTTCTATAGAAAATTTTCATTAATGATGAATTTTCTATAGAAAATAATCATCAGTGACCAACTTTCTATTGAAAATGATCATCAGTAATAAATTTTGTATAGAAAACTATCATCTGTGATGACTTTTCTATAGAAAATTATTAGCAGTGATGGATGTTCTATAGAAAATTATCTATAATGATGAAATTTTTATTAAAAATTATCATCAGTCATAAATTTTCCATAGAAACATATCATCAAAATTGAATTTTCTATAGAAAATTTTCATCAGTGACAAATTTTCTATATTTTATTATCATCAGTGATGAATTTTTTACATAAAATAATCATCAGTGATACATTTTCTATACAATATTATCATCAGTGATAAATTTTCTATAGAAAATTATCATCAGTGATGAATTTTCTATAGAAAATTATCATCAGTGATGAATTTTCTTTAGAAAATTATAATCAGTGATGTACTTTCTGTTGAAAATTATCATCAGTGATGAATTTTCTATAAAAAATTATCATCAGCGCCGAATTTTCTATAGAAAATTATCATCAATGATGAATTTTCTATAGAAAATTTTCATCAGTGATACATTTTCTAAAAAAATGTTTCATCAGTGATAAATTTTCTATAAAAAAATTTGCATCAGTGATAAATTTTCAATAGAAAATTATTATCAGTGATGTAATTTCTGTTGAAAATTGTCATCAGTGATGAATTTTCCATAGAAAATTATCATTAGTGATAAACATTTTTATAAAATGATCATCAGTGATGAATTTTCTATAGAAAATTATCATCAGTGATGAATTTTCTATAGAAAATTATCATCAGTGATGAATTTTCTATAGAAAATTATCATCAGTGATGAATTTTCTATAGAAAATTATCATCAGTGATGAATTTTCTATAGAAAATTATCACCAGTGATGAATTTTGCATAGAAAACTATCATCAGTGATGAATTTTCTATACAAAATTATTATCAGTCAAGAATTTTCTATATAAAATTATCATCAGTGATGAATTTTCTATAGAAAGTTATCATCAGTGATGAATTTTCTATAGATAATTATCATCAGTGATGAACCTTCATTAGAAATTTACCATGATGAATTTTCTATAAAAATTGTGATCAATGACGAATTTTCTACAGAAAATTATCACCAGTGATACATTTTTTATATAAAATGATCATCAGTGTTGAATTTTTATAGAAAATATTCATCAGCGATGAACTTTTTATAGAGGATTACCATCATTGATGATTTTTTTATAAAAAGTGAGTTTTCTATAAAAAATTATCATCAGTGATGAATTTTCTATAGAAAATTATCATCAGTGATGAAATTCCTATAGAAAATTATCATCAGTGATGATTTTGCTATAGGAAATTATAAATAGTGATGAATTTTCTATAAAAATTATCATCCGCGATGAGTTTTCTATAAAAATTTTATCACTAATAAATTTTCTATAGAAAATTTTCATCAGTGATAAATTTTCTATAGAAAATTTTCATCAGTAATAAATTTTCTATAGAAAATGTTCAATAGTGATAAATTATCTATAGAAAATTATTATCAGTGATAAATTTTCTATAGAAAATTTCATCAGTGATAAATTTTATATAGAATATTTTCAGCATAAATAAATTTTCTATACTAATTTTTATCAGTGACAAATTTTGGAGATAAAATTTATTTTTATCAGTTATAAAATTTTTATAGAAAATTGCCATTAGTGATGATTTTTTATAGAAAATTATCATTAGTGCTGTTTTTTTTATAGAAAATTGTCATCGGCGATTAATTTTCAGTTATAAATTTTCTCTAGAAAATTATCATTAGTGATGATTTGTTATAGAAAATTAACATCAGTGATGATTTTGTATAGAAAACTATCAGCAGTGATAAAATTTGCGGTAGAAGATTTTCATCAGTGATAAATTTGCGGTAGAAAATTTTTATCAGTGATAAATTTTCTATAGAAAAATTTCATAAGTGATAAATTTGCGGTAGAAAATTTTCATCAGTGATAAATTTTCTATAAAAAATTTTCATAAGTGATAAATTTGCGGTAGAAAATTTTCATCAGTGATAAATTTGCGGTAGAAAATTTTCATCAGTGATAAATTTTCTACAGAAAATTTTCATCAGTAATAAATTTTCTATAGAAAATTTTCAATAGTGATAAATTATCTATAGAAAATTATTATCAGTGATAAATTTTCTAAAGAATATTTTCAGCATAAATAAATTTTCTATAGATAATTTTTATCAGTGACAAATTTTCTAGAGAAAATTTTCATTCATTTTTATCAGGGATATAATTTAAAAAAAAAATTACCATTAGTAATGATTTATTATAGAAAATTGTCATTAGTGTTGTTTTTTTTTATAGAAAATTGTCATCGGCGATTAATTTTCAGTTATAAATTTTCTCTAGAAAATTATCATTAGTGATGATTTGTTATAGAAAATTATCATCAGTGATGATTTTGTATAGAAAACTATCAGCAGTGATAAAATTTGCGGTAGAAGATTTTCATCAGTGATAAATTTGCGGTAGAAAATTTTTATCAGTGATAAATTTTCTATAGAAAAATTTCATAAGTGATAAATTTGCGGTAGAAGATTTTCATCAGTGATAAAATTTCTATGGAAAATTTTTATCAGTGATAAATTTTCTATGGAAAATTTTCATCAGTGATAAATTTTAGAAAATTTATCACGGATAAAAATTTCTATAAATATTACAAATTTTAATTCATTTTTATTCCAAAACATTTTGTTTCGTCCCATTGTGAATTGAACTTTCAGCTAAAAATTTTAAACACATTTAACAAAAATTCGTCTAATTTGCATGCACAAGCATTTCTGTCTATAAAAATTGATTTCATTTCCATATCAACCGAACACCCCTACAACAGACCAAATTGGCTTCTATTGTTTAACTTTCAGTCTACATTTAGGCCTAAATAATAATTTTAACTGTCTGACATTTAAATGGGCTACTGTCAGTCAGCTGCTTCATAACAATATAAAGAAAAAAACTTATTTTATATTCGAAATGCAAAAATTGTATTAAGAGGTTCTCCCTTGGAATGTTAAATATTTATTCATTTATTTTAATTAAGTAAAATTTAAATACGTCATTAGTATTTCAAAAAGATAACAACAACAAACAAAACATTTGACATAATATTTATTTTGGTTTTCGCTTAATTTCGAATTGAATTTGAAATTTCGCCTGTTTTACATTATTTTTGGGTCTGTTCACAATTTACATACCATTAACATTAACATTAAGTTAAGTATTTGTGTGATAATGATTTTCGGATTATGAACGGAATATTAATGTTAAGACAAAATAAAATAAAACTACTTTTCTTGCGATTTTATTTAGTATCAAGACAAATATTTAAAGACTTGTTTAAAATTCATTCACTTGTTAGAAGACCATAAATTGAGGCTGAATGGGTTTAGTTTTAATTAAACTTTAAAGACAAGAAAATTTAAACGATTTTTATATATTTCGTAAATTTTAATAAAATTGAATTTATTAGAAAATTGGTTAACTGACTTTAAATTGTCTGTCATCTTATCCACTTTCCTAAAAACTTAAGAATATTCGCTATATCCAAACAAAAATATCCTCTTTAATCCCCTAAAAATTTATTCAATTAAATACCCAAAACTTAATGTTTCGCTTTGATAATTTAAATCTACCTTTTTTGGCCTTAATCCCTCAACAACTGTTGCCAAACAAATAAATAGAGGCTGAGTAATTTTTATTAATCATTAATGGCCCTGGCGATTGCCTCGCATTTAAATTAATGCCTACAAATTCTACCCCTTTCAGGGCCCCTTAAGACTTAAATTTGTTAAGCCTTTTCGTAAAGGCAGTCTAAAGACATAAATAACCATTATCATAAACTAAAAGATTATTCGACTTAAACTGATAACAGTTTTTTTTTTTTCGTTATTATAAAGTCAGTTCGATAGTTTGAGTTTGTTTTTTTATGATTATAATAAATGTTGGCCATAATTTAAACGTTTACCTCGCCATGCCACCCTTTTTTGGTGAGTGGTACTTTTTTGCCTTTAGTTGTTGTAAAGTATTTTCGGTTTTTGGCTCCTTCACATTTCTTACAAAATAATCGGATTAAAATCTGTTTTCTGTTTAGTTTACAATATTTTCGTTTTTGCTTTAAAACCTACAACGAAAAATTTTTGAGAAGGCAAGAAATTTTGTTGTAGGAAGCAAGAATCTTGGCAAAATTTAAGCTTCAGCTGAAGGCAATATTTTGTTGATTTTCCTTAAGATTTTATACCCTACACCAAAACAGATTGAAATACTGTTTTTCAAAAATTTACTATTTTTATAGGAAATTTTTCAAAAATTTACTATTTCTAAAATTTTCAAAAATTTACTTTTTTTATAGGAAATTTTTCAAAAATTTTCTATTTTTATAGGAAGTTTTTCAAAAATTTTCTATTTTTATAAGAAATTTTTCAATAATTTACTATTTTTATAGGAAATTTTTTAAAAATTTACTATTTTTATAGGAAATTTTTCATAAAAATTTACAATTTTTATAGGAAATTTTTCAAAAATTTACTATTTTTATAGGAAATTTTTCAAAAATTTTCTATTTTTATAGGAAATTTACTATTTTTATAGGAAATTTTTCAAAAATTTACTATTTTTATAGGAAATTTTTCAAAAATTTACTATTTTTATAGGAAATTTTTCAAAAATTTACTATTTTTATAGGAAGTTTTTCAAAATTTTACTATTTCTATAGGAAATTTTTCAAAAATTTACTATTTTTATAGGAAATTTTTCAAAAATTTACTATTTTTATAGGAAATTTTTCAAAAATTTACTATTTTTATAGGAAATTTTTCAAAAATTTACTATTTTTATAGGAAATTTTTCAAAAATTTACTATTTTTATAGGAAATTTTTCAAAAATTTTCTATTTTGATAGAAAATTATTCAAAAATTTTCTATTTTTATAGGAAATTTTTCAAAAATTTTCTATTTTTATAAAAAATTTTTCAAAAATTTTCTAGTTTTATAGGAAATTTTTTATAAATTTTCCATTTTTATAAGAAATTTCTCAAAAATTTTCTATATTTATAGGAAATTTTTCAATAATTTTCTATTTTTATAGGAAATTTTTTAAAAATTTACTACTTTTATAGGAAATTTTTCATAAAAATTTACTATTTTTATAAGAAATTTTTCAAAAATTTACTATTTTTATAGGAAATTTTTCAAAAATTTACTATTTTTATAGGAAATTTTTCAAAAATTTACTATTTTTATAGGAAATTTTTCAAAAATTTACTATTTTTATAGGAAATTTTTCAAAAACTTTCTATTTTTATAGGAAAATTTTCAAAAATTTTCTATTTTATAGGAAATTTTTCAAAAATTTACTATTTTATAGGAAATTTTTCAAAAATTTACTATTTTTATAGGAAAGTTTTCAAAAATTTACCATTTTTATAGGAAATTTTTCAAAAATTTTCTATTTTTATAGAAAATTTTTCAAAAATTTTTTATTTTTATAGCAAATTATTCAAAAATTTTCTATTTTTATAGGAAATTTTTCCAAAGTTTTCTATTTTTATAGGAAATTTTTCAAAAATTTTCTATTTAATAGGAAATTTTTCAAAAATTTCTTTTTTTTATAGGAAATTTTTCAAAAATTTTCTATTTTTATAGAAAATTTTTCAAACATTTTTCAAAAATTTTCTATTTTTATAGGAAATTTTTCAAAAATTTTCTATTTTATAGGAAATTTTTCAAAAATTTTCTATTTTATAGGAAATTTTTCAAAAATTTTCTATTTTATAGGAAATTTTTCAAAAATTTTCTATTTTATAGGAAATTTTTCAAAAATTTTCTATTTTATAGGAAATTTTTCAAAAATTTTCTATTTTATAGGAAATTTTTCAAAAATTTCTTATTTTTATAGGAATTTTTTTTTAAATTTACTATTTTTATACGGAAAATTCTCAAAAATTTACTATTTTTATACGAAAAATTCTGAAAAATTTCCTGGTTTTCATTCGAAAAACTCAAAAATCTTGTATTTGACATTGACAAATTTTATATCTTTGACTGTTGCTTTTATAGAATGTTCGAAATAATTATTTTATTTCTTTCTTATTCTAAATAATTCTGTAGCTGAAGGTACCTTAAAGTCGGGTGTTACTGACAATAAATCCTTCTTTGGGTTTTCTGGGTTTTTTGCATGAATAACTATTTTTCATGTTTATCTGCTAAATATCAAGGTGGTGCTTAAAGTTGCCTTGTTATTTTGTTTTTTTTTTCCAATTTTGCTGCAACTTAATGAATTCCTAGCATTTTGGCAACGAGTGTAATTGCAAAATAGTACAACAATTACTTTGTTGCCAGTTGCTGTAAGCAGTTGCCAATTGACCCTTAAATAAACTTTTCGAGGAAATTTATAATTTCCTTGAATTACAAAATAAAAATTAAATTGTATAATTTACCCATAAAAATTTAGGTATATTAGCATTAAAGGAAAATAGTGATGAAATCTTTAATAATAAAAACGGCAATATATTTTCTGGAATTGCGGACATTTACTCATTTTATTATTAAGAATTATTTTATATCCCCATAAAATCTCAAAATATTTACTAAGTTTTTAATTAAGTGTTTCGTATCAATTTAGAACACATATCTTAAATTTTTCTATAAACATAGGAAATTTTTGAAAAATTTCCTATAAAAATAGAAAATTTTTGAAAAATTTCCTATAAAAATAGGAAATTTTTGAAAAATTTCCTATAAAAATAGGAAATTTTTGAAAAATTTCCTATAAAAATAGGAAATTTTTGAAAAATTTCCTATAAAAATAGGAAATTTTTGAAAAATTTCCTATAAAAATAGGAAATTTTTGAAAAATTTCCTATAAAAATAGGAAATTTTTGAAAAATTTCCTATAAAAATAGGAAATTTTTGAAAAATTTCCTATAAAAATAGGAAATTTTTGAAAAATTTCCTATAAAAATGAGAAATTTTTGAAAAATTTCCTATAAAAATAGGAAATTTTTGAAAAATTTCTTATAAAAATAATAAATTTTTGAATTTTTTCTGTAAAGATAGAAAATTTTTGAAAATTTTCCTATAAAAATAGTAAATTTTTGAAAAATTTCGTATAAAAATAGTAAATTTTTGAAAAATTTCCTATAAAAATAGTAAATTTTTGAAAAATTTCCTATAAAAATATAAAATTTTTGAAAAATTTCCTGTCAAAATAGGAATTTTTTGATTAATTTCCTATAAAAATAGTAAGTTTTTTAAAATTTCCTATAAAAATTGGAAATTTTTGAACAATTTTCCATAAAAAAATAAATTTTTGGAAAATTTCCTATAAAAATAGTAAATTTTTGAAAAATTTCCTATAAAACTAGGAAATTTTTGAAAAATTTCCTATAAAAATAGGAAATTTTTGAAAAATTTCCTATAAAAAAGGAAATTTTTGAAAAATTTCCTATAAAAAAAGGAAATTTTTTTTTCCTATAAAAATAGGAAATTTTTGAAAAATTTCCTATAAAAATAGGAAATTTTTGAAAATTTTCCTATAAAAATAGGAAATTTTTGAAAAATTTCCTATAAAAATAGGAAATTTTTGAAAAATTTCCTATAAAAATAGGAAATTTTTGAAAAATTTCCTATAAAAATAGGAAATTTTTGAAAATTTTCCTATAAAAATAGTAAATTTTTGAAAAATTTTGTATAAAAATAGTAAATTTTTGAAAAACTTCCTATAAAAATAGTAAATTTTTGAAAAATTTCCTATAAAAATAGGAAATTTTTGAAAAATTTCCTGTCAAAATAGGAATTTTTTGATTAATTTCCTATAAAAATAGTAAGTTTTTGAAAAATTTTCTATAAAAATTGGAAATTTTTTAACAATTTTCCATAAAAAAATAAATTTTTGGAAAATTTCCTATAAAAATAATATTTTTGAAAAATTTCCTATAAAACTAGGAAATTTTTGAAAAATTTCCTTTAAAACTAGGAAATTTTTGAAAAATTTCCTATAAAAATAGGAAATTTTTGAAAAATTTCCTATAAAAATAGGAAATTTTTGAAAAATTTCCTATAAAAAAAGGAAATTTTTGAAAATTTGTTTATAAAATATTAAATTTTTAAAAAAATTCTTTTTAGAATAAGAAATTTTAGAAAAATTTCCTATAAAAATAGGAAATATTTGAAAAATTTCCTATAAAAATAAGAAATTTTTGAAAAATTTTCTGATCTGACCTCGTATCTCAATCAAATTATATTTTATATTGAACAATTTTTTAAATTATTTGCAGCAATTTATACTATAAAAATGGTTGGTAAATAATTTCCCTTCCAAAGTAAATCACACCAAATTATACCCATATTTCTTTGTTCAGCTGATGAATTGACTAGCCCTCCCTGACAGTCAGTCACTGCATATTTTTATCATCCATTTGTAAAACTTTCCAGCATTTAATTTTGCATTTCAAATCATATCATTCATTACTTTTTTTTGGATTTTGATTGCCATCATAAAACGAAATAAATAATTGTAGGGTGTGTTTGAGACACACACGATTTCACCTTATGGTAAACCCAGTTCTGTCGGTCACAGCCTGTAAATTCATTTCGAATTTTCATATTTTATTTATTCATTAAATCACAGCAACGAAAGACTGAGATCATAAATTTTCTGTTTAATGTGGCAAATATTTAATTTGTTGTTGAATTATAAAAATCTACAAAATGAAAGAAAGAAGAAAAAAATTCCTTAATACCAGGAAACCTTGTAGTTTATTAATGAGAAAAAGCTTTAAAGAATTTTTAAGCGAATTTTAGCTAAAACCTAGAGGAAACATTAAGTAAAATAAACATTGTCATTTTCTTTAATTACCTTTAAATACAAAAAAAATACAAAATTTCTAAAAATATTTAACGAAACAATGAGAATGGAAAAAAATCACACCTTAATATCTTTAGCCAAAAAGAAAAAAAAAACGTTAATGAGGGTTTATTTTAGAAATGTTTCTTTCTACCTTCAGTTAAGCAATCGATAGGGGATTGAGGTAAATGAAATATTTCACCTGTATCTCATTTGTCTAAGTACTTAGACGTTCTAAAACATCCGCCTTAACACATTTCTTTAATTTAGAATTCCACAAATTATGATATTTCTGCTTGTGAAGCCATAGAAAAGAAAAAACAATTAAAAAACTATGTCAAAATCATTGGAATGTTTTGTTATAGCAAATGTCAGATTTACACCCATTGACATCGAAAAAAGTATGAAATCTCTTAATACGATGAGTTTGAAGAATCTTAATGTATAAGCACAAAATTAACTGACAGACAGGCCGACGGACGGACGGACAGATAGGCAGGTGGAAATTAAGATGTTTAATATGATTTTAACGAATCAGGATAGTATTCGCTAAATATTTGGACCCGTTGTTGCCCGTCTTGTTTTTAAAGATTCAACTTTGTATGAGGGCGGGTCAATAAAACAATATCTATTTAACTTTTTCGTCTCTTAACCATTTCATGTTATTTGTTGCTTATAAGCAACATTGCAAATTTTTAGATTTGATTTTTAACTAAAATTAACATTTGTGAGTATTTTTATACAGAGATGCCTTTTAAAAGCTTGATTTCTGAGCTAGCTGAAGTGGTGTCTAATCATGGGTAACAAATTTGTAAAAAGTTGTTTTAAAAAAATTCAAATAAAAACTTAAAGTGAGAGGATTTTCTTTCAAAAAAGTAAATTTTGTTATAAATAACAGTTAAGAAAAGGAGATAAACTAGGTAGAACTAAAAAGTAGTTCTTATTGCCATATCAGGATTTTTATAAACACAATGTTGCTTATAGGCAACATTTCTCAAAAGTGGCAATATTTATGACACTAGAAGTTAGTTTGAAAAGTAGAAACAAGATCATTAAAAGAAAAAAAATGTTTCTAGAAGTCAAATTTCCAATAAAATATTTTACTAAGTTCTTTGATAATGAAGTTAGTACCTGGTTGACCGAGCCTTTCTCGGATCTTTAAAATAAGCATTTTGAGGCAAATTTTAAAGTTTTCAATTATTTTATTGTATAAACTATTAGCCAAATATTCAATTTAAAGGAAAGACATCGCACACAAATATCCAATTAAGTCATTTTATTAATTTTGTCCGATCAACACATGATCAAATGCATAGTTTACAGTTCAATTCATTTTGAATAATTTTTTTACTTTGAGTAATTTTCAGTGGCGCCACCTGTCGGTAATTGGTCATACCGACTAAAAAAACTTTCATCGGCTCATGCGCTACAATTTTTCCAAAGATCATAACATGATCAAATGCATAGTTTACTATTCCATAAAGCACATACAGACAAACAATCATTAATTTGTTTCAAAGTTATAATATTACCAATTTGTTCCAATTTTTGAATATTTTTTTACTTTGAGTAATTTTCAATGGCGCCACCTGTCGGCAATTGGTCATACCAACTAAGAAAATTTTCATCGGCTCATGCGCTACAGCTTTTCTGAAGATCATAACATGATCAAATGCATAGTTTACTATTCCATAAAGCACATACAGACAAACAAACATTAATTTGTTTCAAAGTTATAATATTACCAATTTGTTCCAATTTTTATCCCCTAATCTTAAAAAAGTTCAATCTGCATATTTGGTACTTCTCTGGTACCAATTGAATTCGATACATTTTATAAAAATGCAGTTAACATATTGTTCCTATTCATATTCATATTAATTTATGAGATTTTACGTTATCATTTTATCCCTTTTTTACGCCCGAAATCAAAAAGTACCAAAAACGTGTTCAGTACTTTTTTCACATTTACTGGTGCTAGTACAAAGTTCCTTTCTCTATTTTTTGGTTCAAAAGATAAGTGTGGGTTAAAATAGTATCAAAAAAACTACTTTCACCACTTTTTATCGCCTATCGGCCATAGTTTCAAAAAAGTACCAAACACCTGTCCACTTATTTTTATATAGTTCTTCCAACCGAAATTTTAATTCTGTTTCTATACCTATTACTTTAGGAGATCTAACGTTTTCGATTTTTTCACCTTTTTACCAGTTTTTACCCCCTTACAGGCAAAGTTTTCAAAAGTCCCTTCTTACTCGACATATACATCAAAAGAGTTACCCAGCGTTCAAATTTAATCAAAATCGTTAGAGCTCGTTTAAGAATATAAGATATACCATTTAAGTCTTGACGAAATAGGGCACTCTTATGAATGCATGTGGCTATATGGATAGACCATGAATCGAAATATTGATATTGAACACGGATAGTTAAAAAAAAACTGGGACAGGTAGAGGAGTCATCTGTGAAAAATTAGACAAAAGAAGTCTTGCAGTGACCGTTACCGATATTTTAAAGCTACTTTTAAGGCACTTTTAAAAATGTATATTAGGTCCAGTGAGGCCAGCCGTAGTCGCGGAAAGCTTCTTCAAACAATACATTTCAAAACTCTGCTGTGTACCAGAACATTATAACAAAATTGCGAACAAATTGGAACGTGGAAAATTTTGGACCCTTACTGTACGGGAAATGAGGATTACTTTATGAGCCCGTCTCAAATTTAAGGTACACTTTTGTTGGTACCTACAAAATAAATAGTTTTGTTTTTTATCACATATAAAATCAATGAAATCAACATAATATATATATATATATATATATATATATATATATATATATATATATATATATATATATATGTATTATATATGCCCAATGTTGCTTATAAGCAACATCTCACAATGGTAAAACCAGAAGTGCTCGAGACCTAAAATTGATATCAGTTTTTATTTAAGGCTCACATAATGACCTAATATAATAAAATTATTTAGACCTCTAACGCAGTAAAAGGGTTAATGTTTACATAAAAGGGTTAACTGGATAATATAAAATGCAATTGTCAGATGACGCATGTTTAAATTTGAACAATAGTTTATGTTTGAGCACCTAGCGTTTTGAGGAAAGGTTGAAGCAGTGAATTTCGTGAGCTCATTTGTTATAATTTGTTGCGAAAAACCATAATTTAAATTTTAAAACAAGGCCATTCTCAATAAATATTGCACCATCCATTTCCATAGTAATAAAGTGGTTTCTAAATTTCGATGTGGCATATAAGCACGGAAGATGCCAAACGATCAGGACATTCAGCTGAGGACTCTACGATATAGTTTTAGCCAATCGGAGATTAAAAACAAATAAGAAAGTGCTATAGTCGGTCAAGCCCGGCCATACGATACCCCTTACCACTAAGGTCAAAGGTGTTATTTTTGCTGCATAAAGACAAATATTTGCTAAATTTTACCATCATACAAATATTTTTTCAAAACTTATATATTTATTTGGACTTACATGAGAGCTAGGGTCAAATGTGGACCGATTATCTAGAAATTTGACAAATTGATTACAACTTTTACAAAAATTATGTATGCAAAAAATGAACTTAAATTTTCCATTATCTTCAGATTTATGGGCGTTTTAGAGATTTCTGGCTCATATTGCTCGTTTTTATAGAAGAGTTTGTATGGGAGCTATGGTCGAATGTGGACCGATTTTAACGAAATAGTTTTGTTTTTTATCACATATAAAATCAATAAAAGCAACATGAAATATATATATGTATTATATATGCTCAATGTTGCTTATAAGCAACATTTCACAACGGTAAAACCAGAAGTGCTAGAGACCTAAAATTGATATCAGTTTTTATTTAAGGCTCACATAATGACCTAATATAATAAAAATATTTAGCCTACTCACTTTAATGTCGGTATGACGAACAAACAGGTTTTTTGCAAGTTATGCACTCAGTAAATACGCATTGGGTCATCAAAAGACCTCTAACGCAGTAGCAGGGTTAATGTTCAGATGACGCCTGTTTAAATTTGAACAATAGTTTATGTTTGGGAACCTAGCGTTTTGAGGAAAAGTTGAAGCAGTGAATTTCGTGAGCTCATTAAGTATAATTTTTTGCGGAAAATCATAATTTAAAACAAGGCCATTCTCAATACATATTGCACCATCCATTTCCACAGTAGCACGATCTGGACATCCAGCTGAGGACTCTACGATATAGTTTTAGCCAATCGGAAATTGAAAGTGAGAGAGATTGTGTATATTTATCTCTCATAACTCAGTTTTTTCGATATTGAACGATATAAGAAAGCTTTCCGCGAAATTGCTGCCGCATTTGCTGAAAATCAAGTTCAAACGCAACAATTAGAAAATCTTAAAGGAATATATACGAGTTTTTTCACCTTGTCGTAATCGTGAACGAAACGTGTATCCACCACATCATACTGAAGACCAAACAGTCTATTTCTCGTCTGATTTATTACATCGATTTAATGAAGAATTCAGAAAACATGACCCCATTTCACCAAAAAAAAATATTAAACAACTGGCGGAAAGTGTATACATGTGTAGTTTCCATATAAAAAATTGATTTCTTGCTTCTATAAAAATGACTTTTTGATTATCCCGAAAATCTACTGAAGGGATACACAAGTTGGAGAAACGTTGAAAAAATCAGCATATTTTTCAAAAATTAAAAATCGGCAAAAAAAATCGGAATTGTCAAAAATATATCACCAATATAGCCGAATATTAAAAAAATGTTCATTGAAAATTTTTCTATAGCAAAAACTTTTATTGCAAATTATCCTATAGAACAAATTTCATATTAACAAGTAAGAAAGTGCTTTAGTCGGTCAAGACCGACCATACGATACCCTTCACCACTAAGGTCAAAGGTGTTATTTTTCCTGCATAAAGACAAATATTTGCTAAATTTTACCATCATAAAAACATTTTTTTCAAAACTTATCTATTTAAGCTGTTTCCGTCATTTGGACTTATATGAGAGCTAGGGTCAAATTTGGACCGATTATCTCGAAATTTGACAAATTGATTACAACTTTTACAAAAATTATGTATGCAAAAAAATAAACTCAAATTTCTCATTATCTTCAGATTTATGGACGTTTTAGAGATTTTTGGCTCATTTGGTGCGTTTTTATAGAAGAGTTTGTAGGGGAGCTATGGTCAAATGTTGAGCAATTTCAACAAAATTTGATACAGTGATTTTAATTTACATAGTCAGTTTATGCTTTAAATTTTATGACAATATATAGATATTTGTGGCCAAAATATCAATTCCGGTAAGTGGGACCTATGGAAGGTACCATAAATAATAGACCGATTTTGACGATTTTCAATAGCCATGGTCACTATCAAAAAATCATCAAATTACCTTATGAATTGCGATCTGTAGTTTGATTACATGGGTCCAGGTCCAGCCAGACGGACGGACGGGCTGACATCGATAAATCGACTCAGAAAGTGATTCAAAGTCTATTGGTATACTAAAAAGGTAGGGGTAAGATAAATATTTCTTTGCATTACATACAACATCACAAACTTATAATACCCTTTCCCTATGGTGGTGAAGGGTATAATTAAAAATCTTAATATGTTGAATGTACCACCGAAACTTTTTGATTGTATTTAGATATAAAAATTATAGCCAAATATTGACCGATAGTAACAAAATTGTATACACTGGCTGGTATTAATCTAAGGCTTATTTTTTCAGAATTTAGTGGTCATAGCTTTCATAGTTTATAATTAAATAGCTTTTAACTGGCGATTTGTTATTTAAGTGGTTTTCGGGAGTGGTTTTTATGTAAAAGCTATGGTCAAATATGGACCATAAAATTTGAAATACTGAACAATAGTTGCATAAAACTTCTTTTATCTAGATTTTGTCGTCATAGCTATTACAATTGTATTCAATTTATCAGCATTAATGTGATTCTCGGGCCGGGGTTATATGGGAGCTCTAATTAAATGTGAACCGATTTCGCCCTTTATCAATACAGAACTTTTTAAGGATATCAATAGTACTTCTGTAAGATTTTCTCCCTCTAGCTCTTTTCATTAGGGCGCTTTTATCTGACGGACATTAACCCCATTTTCTTTTTGTATTTTTGTGTTTCCGTAAGTTTTTTATATGGAAGCTATGGTCAAATGTTGACCGATTACGACAAAATTTTGCACACTGGCTGGCATTGACATAACCTTCCTTGTGCTAAATTTAATGGTCATAGCTATTACAGTTAATCGTTTATTCGCATTTAAATAAGTGTATTTTTGGTGGAATTAAGCCTTTTTCCTTAAGTATTTTGTATGGGAGCTATTACTGAATATAAGCCGATTTCGATTGCTTATGTAAAACTTTAACGTACCAAATTTTATCAACGTATCTGTTATAATTTGTCAATTATTAGCAAATATGTAATTAGCCTGGACGATGTTATACGGGAGCTATGGTCAAATATGAACCAATTTTGCCCAAATTTCAATTTTCAGTGCCAACATTTTCAAAGAAAATTCTTCATTTCTTGGAAATCTTTGCCAAGTCTCAGTGAACTAGCTTTTTTCGTTTAGGCGTTATCGTGATTTGAACAGACAGACAGACAATAATAATTTCTTTTTTTTTTTTTTTGTCTAAAGTTTAAATTATTATTTTAATTTAAGAATTTAAGTCTTAAAAGTACCCACATAAAAACAATGACTGGACAATTGCAAAGAAAAACAAAACAATTTTTCTTAAGAAATTCCGCTTTAAAAATATTTTAAATATTTTTCCAACATTAAAAAACACCTCTTCAAAAAAACATTAAAAAAAAACTAATCTTAAAAATATTTGTCTGCAGTAAAAAAAAAACCTCTAGAAAAAATATATAATTTTTCGGCAATTTTGGAGTTAAGCCAAAACGGAAAATGTTTCAAAGGCATTAAAAAAAATGTTTTTCATTTTTTATTTTTTTCTTGTAGATTTTGTTATTCTTCATTTAAATCTTAAATTAATGCGGACATTATGCTCTTTGGGGAGTCTTCTTTTATGATGATGTTGATAACGTCGAAGACCAAAGAAAATCGCTGCTGTTTGAAAGAGGAGGTTTTTTTAAATTAAAGAACGAGCAAACAACTTTTACGTAGGATGTTTAAGTGATTTTACACATTTTTACCTGTAAAAAAGTATTTTTTGCCAAATTATTGAGAAATGATGTATTTTAAGGAAATTGTAAATAACACATTTTAAATGGAGGCTAAGAAAATGAAGTGGGTAGTTGGAGTAAGTAAAAGAAAGAAAGCCGAAGACAACCTAGAAAACAGGCGATTTTGGATGACATAAGTGTCATATGGTGTCAATAATTAAGAGCATCATGAAATATGTTGCCTAATTAAAAAAAAAAACATGTTTTGACTTAAAAAAATGGACAATGGGCGATTTTCTAATTTAATGCTTTATTTAAAAAAAAATTTAAGCAACATTTCCGTAGTTTTGAGTAAATCAAAGAAACCTTCCTTCCTAGCAACCTTGATAATCATTTTAAAAAGCTTATATTTTTTTCTGTGAAAGTTAAAAATATTTGTAATTTCTTGGTATGCATTAAATCTTTTTTTTAGTATTAACATAATTTTGGAAAATAATAAAAAAAATTGAACCTGGCACGTTTTAAAACTAAGCAACCATCACCATTGTCGATTTCATGTTAAATGTTACATTTCTATAAGGAACTTCAATAGTAACAGAAACAAGTAAGAAATTGCTATAGTCGGTCAAGCCCAACCATACGATACCCTTCACCACTAAGGTCAAAGGTCTTCTTTTCCCTGTATTAAGACAAATATTTGCTAAATTTTGTCATCATACAAATATTTTCTCAAAACGTATATATTTAAGCAGTTTCAGGCATTTGTACCTATATGAAAGCAAGGATCAAATATAGACCGATTATCTTGAAATTTTGTGGCCAAAATATCAAATCCGGGAATTAGGACCTATAGGAGGTACCATAAATAATGAACCGATTTGGACTAATTTCAATAGCCATGGTCCCACTATCCAAAAATTAACTGTGTCAAATTTCATCGAAATATTTTAAGAATTATGACCTGTACTTTGAGTACATGGTTTACATGGGGGTCCAGACAGCCAGCCGTCCAGACGGACGGACGGACTGACATCGCTATATCGACTCAGAAGTGATTCTAAGTCCATTGGAATACTAAAAGTTGGGTCTAAGACAAATATTTGTATGCGTTACATACATCAGCACAAACTTATATTTATATATATATTTATATATATATTTATATATATATTTATATATATATTTATATATAATAATTTCCTATAAAAATAGGAATTTTTTGAAAATTTTCCTATAAAAATAGGAAATTTTTGAAAAATTTCCTATAAAAATAGGAAATTTTTGAAAAATTTCCTATAAAAACAGGAAAATTTTGAAAAATTTCCTATAAAAATAGGAAATTTTTGAAAAATTTCCTATAAAAATAGGAAATTTTTGAAAAATTTCCTATAAAAATAGGAAATTTTTGAAAAATTTCCTATAAAAATAGGAAATTTTTGAAAAATTTCCTATAAAAATAGGAAATTTTTGAAAAATTTCCTATAAAAATAGGAAATTTTTGAAAAATTTCCTATAAAAATAGGAAATTTTTGAAAAATTTCCTATAAAAATAGGAAATTTTTGAAAAATTTCCTATAAAAATAGGAAATTTTTTAAAAATTTCCTATAAAAATAGGAAATTTTTTAAAAATTTCCTATAAAAATAGGAAATTTTTGAAAAATTTCATATAAAAATAGGAAATTTTTGAAAAATTTCCTATAAAAATAGGAAATTTTTGAAAAATTCCTATAAAAATAGGAAATTTTTGAAAAATTTCCTATAAAAATAGGAAATTTTTGAAAAATCTACTATAAAAATCGGAAATTTTTGAAAAATTTCCTATAAAAATAGGAAATTTTTGAAAAATTTCCTAAAAAAATAGGAAATTTTTGAAAAAATTCCTATAAAAATAGGAAATTTTTGAAAAATTTCCTATAAAAATAGGAAATTTTTGAAAAATTTCCTATAAAAATAGGAAATTTTTGAAAAATTTCCTATAAAAATAGGAAATTTTTGAAAAATTTCCTATAAAAATAGGAAATTTTTGAAAAATTTCCTATAAAAATAGGAAATTTTTGAAAAATTTCCTATAAAAATAGGAAATTTTTGAAAAATTTCCTATAAAAATAGGAAATTTTTGAAAAATTTCCTATAAAAATAGGAAATTTTTGAAAAATTTCCTATAAAAATAGGAAATTTTTGAAAAATTGCCTATAAAAATAGGAAATTTTTGAAAAATTTCCTATAAAAATAGGAAATTTTTGAAAAATTTCCTATAAAAATAGGAAATTTTTGAAAAATTTCCTATAAAAATAGGAAATTTTTGAAAAATTTCCTATAAAAATAGGAAATTTTTGAAAAATTTCCTATAAAAATAGGAAATTTTTGGAAAATTTCCTATAAAAATAGGAAATTTTTGAAAAATTTCCTATAAAAATAGGAAATTTTTGAAAAATTTCCTATAAAAATAGGAAATTTTTGAAAAATTTCCTATAAAAATAGGAAATTTTTGTAAAATTTATATCTTTATTATTCTTGTCATTAGTGATTTTTTATTTTTTCGCTAAAATATTAGTTTTTGTCTAAAAACATTAATCGTGTGAATTGAAATGGAATTAATTTGAAGTTTTTTTTTGACGATTTTGAATTTATTTATCTTCATTACCTAAAATTTATTTATTATATACGTGTTCAATTTAAGAAATAATTTTGCATAATCTTAAGATATAGAAAGCATTTATCAAATACTTTTAGAGTGACAAAAAACTCATTAAAATTTTGTAAGAAAACAACATAAATTTCTTTAAATTGATATTTTTAAGGGTTTGGTTTTCTTAAAGGTCGTCAGTGAAATACACATAAATACACATGTATAATGGCATCGAAATTTAATGGAAATATATTAAAAACTATAAAATCTATAAACAAAATTATAGAAGATTATATTGTTTTTAGAAAAAAATTCTTCATAAAATTGGAAATTTAATCAGACGTTAAGACCACCACCAGCAGCCGCATTAACTAAAATGGATCTAATGATTTATGATCTATTAAGTGGAATTGTGTTAAATATTATCACATGTAGGTGGGGCCTAACATTTTTTAAGAACAATATTGTTTTCATACTAATTGGATTTATGAATATGACCCGAAATTTTTAATAATTTATGTTAGAATTTTAAACAATTTCATCATTTTATGTAAAACTAAAAAAAACTATAGAAAATGTGTTCCTATCGTCAACTTTTCTCGTCAACTTTTCTCTTTTTAAAGAAATGTCTTCCTATTGTCAACTTTTTTTAAGAAATGTCTTAATATCGTCAACTTTCCTCAAGAAATGTCTTCCTATCGTCAACTCTTCTTAATAAGTGTCTTCCTATCTTCAACTTTTCTTAAGAAATGTCTTCCTATCGTCAACTTTTCATAAAAAATGTCTTCCTATCGCCAAAAGAAAAGTCTTCCTTTCGTCAACTTTTCTATAGAAAAGTCTTCCTTTCGTCAACTTTTCTATAGAAAAGTCTTCCTTTCGTCAACTTTTCTATAGAAAAGTCTTCCTTTCGTCAACTTTTCTATAGAAAAGTCTTCCTTTCGTCAGCTTTTCTATAGAAAAGTCTTCCTTTCGTCAACTTTTCTATAGAAAAGTCTTCCTTTCGTCAACTTTTCTATAGAAAAGTCTTCCTATTGTCAACTTTTCTATAGAAAAGTCTTCCTTTCGTTAACTTTTCTATAGAAAAGTCTTCCTTTCGTCAACTTTTCTATAGAAAAGTCTTCCTTTCGTCAACTTTTCTATAGAAAAGTCTTCCTTTCGTCAACTTTTCTATAGAAAAGTCTTCCTTTCGTCAACTTTTCTATAGAAAAGTCTTCCTTTCGTCAACTTTTCTATAGAAAAGTCTTCCTTTCGTCAACTTTTCTATAGAAAAGTCTTCCTTTCGTCAACTTTTCTACAGAAAAGTCTTCCTTTCGTCAACTTTTCTATAGAAAAGTCTTCCTTTCGTCAACTTTTCTATAGAAACGTCTTCCTTTCGTCAACTTTTCTATAGAAAAGTTTTCCTTTCGTCAACTTTTCTATAGAAAAGTCTTCCTTTCGTCTACTTTTCTATAGAAAAGTCTTCCTTTCGTCAACTTTTCTATAGAAAAGTCTTCCTTTCGTCAACTTTTCTATAGAAAAGACTTTCTTTCGTCAACTTTTCTATAGAAAAGTCTTCCTTTCGTCAACTTTTCTATAGAAAAGTCTTCCTTTCGTCAACTTTTCTATAGAAAAGTCTTCCTTTCGTCAACTTTTCTATAGAAAAGTCTTCCTTTCGTCAACTTTTCTATAGAAAAGTCTTCCTTTCGTCAACTTTTCTATAGAAAAGTCTTCCTTTCGTCAACTTTTCTATAGAAAAGTCTTCCTTTCGTCAACTTTTCTATAGAAAAGTCTTCCTTTCGTCAACTTTTCTATAGAAAAGTCTTCCTTTCGTCAACTTTTCTATAGAAAAGTCTTCCTTTCGTCAACTTTTCTATAGAAAAGTCTTCCTTTCGTCAACTTTTCTATAGAAAAGTCTTCCTTTCGTCAACTTTTCTATAGAAAAGTCTTCCTTTCGTCAACTTTTCTATAGAAAAGTCTTCCTTTCGTCAACTTTTGTATAGAGGTGTCTTATTTTCGTCAACTTTTCTATAGAAAAGTCTTCCTTTCGTCAACTTTTCTATAGAAATGTCTTCCTATCGTCAACTTTTCTATAGAAAAGTCTTCCTTTCGTTAACTTTTCTATAGAAAAGTCTTCCTTTCGTCAACTTTTCTAAAGAAAGGACTTCTTTTCGTCAACTTTTCTATAGAAAAGTCTTCTTTTCGTCAACTTTTCTATAGAAAAGTCTTCTTTTTGTCAACTTTTCTATAGAAAAGTCTTCTTTTCGTCAACTTTTCTATAGAAAAGTCTTCCTTTCGTCAACTTTTCTATAGAAAAGTTTTCCTTTCGTCAACTTTTCTATAGAAAAGTCTTCCTTTCGTCAACTTTTTTATAGAAAAGTCTTCCTTTCGTCAACTTTTGTATATAGTCTTATTTTAGTCAGCTTTTCTAAAGAAATGTTTTTTTGATAGAAATATCTTCCTTTGGTCAACTTTTCTATAGAAATGTCTTCCTTTCGTCAACTTTTCTATAGAAATGTCTATCTATTTTGGTAATTTCTTTTTCGTACACAACCTTTTACTGGCTCATATTGCAGAAAGTTTATAAAAGTAACCACTTTTAAGTTTTTCATGCTTTATTTTTAAATGTTTCCTTTTTTCCTGGGAAATCTTTGATATTAGCCATGATATCTAGCAAAAAAAAAAAAATATGAAGAAAAATTGAAGAAAACAATTTTTTAAATTTCTCTAAAAAAAGTAAGACCTTAAATTATTACAATAAAAGGTCATATTAAAGATTTCCAAGGGAGTCATTGGCAATTTTCTCAGGAAAATTAAAATTAATTTTAACTCGCTTTATGAAAGTTACAAATATTTTTGGAAAACTTTTTTTTATAAGAAAGTTTATAAAAAGTTCAGCTTTTTTCAAAGCTCATTTCCTTCCTTCATTTATCTTGCTTAAGAAACTGATAGAGCCGAACAAATTGATTGTATTTTGCAAAAAAAACCTCTATAAATTGAGTTTTGCTCATAGAAAGATGAAAAAAAATCTGCAGTCCTCTAGTCGATTGGAGGGAGATATTGGAAAAACAATAAAAATTAGCTACTTTTCGTAACTAATTGCAAATGAAAGACAATATTGGAGAAAAATGTAATAAAAGTCGAACTGAAACTTAACAAAATAATAAATTTTCCTTGGGGATATAACAACAAACTAAAATTATTGGAAAGATTTTTATTCAATGTAGAAACTTAAGTTCATAAAGCTACAAAATCGAAAAATATATTTTGTCCTTATTACTCATGCTATTTAACCCCTTAAGATACTTTTGAAAAATTTCCTATAAAAATAGGAAATTTTTGAAATATTTTCTATAAAAATAATATTTTCTTTAAATATAAAAATAAAAAATTTTTGAAAAATTTCCTATAAAAATTGGAAATTTTTGAAAAATTTCCTATAAAAATAAGAAATTTTTGAAAAATTTCCTATAAAAATAGGAAATTTTTGAAAAATTTCCTACAAAAATTAGAAATTTTTGGAACATTTCCAATAAAAATAAGAAATTTTTGAAAATTTTCATATAAAAATAAGAAATTTTTGAAAAATTTCCTATAAAAATAAGAATTTTTTGAAAAATTTCCTATAAAAATGAGAATTTTTGAAAACTTTCCTACAAAAATGAGAATTTTTTGAAAATTTTCCTATAAAAATAAGAAATTTTTGAAAAATTTCCTATAAAGATAAGAAATTTTTGAAAAATTTCCTATAAAAATGAGAATTTTTTGAAAAATTTCCTATAAAAATAAGAAATTTTTGAAAAATTTCCTATAAAAATAAGAAATTTTTGAAAAATTTCCTATAAAAATAAGAAATTTTTGAAAAATTTCCTATAAAAATAAGAAATTTTTGAAAAATTTCCTACAAAAATAAGAATTTTTTTAAAAATTTCCTATAAAAATAAGAAATTTTAGAAAAATTTCCTACAAAAATTAGAAATTAGAAACATTACCAATAAAAATAAGAAATTCTTGAAAAAAATCCTATAAAAATAAGAAATTTTTGAAAAATTTCCTATAAAAATGAGAATTTTTTGAAAAATTTCCTATAAAAATAAGAAATTTTTGAAAAATTTCCTATAAAAATAAGAAATTTTTGAAAAATTTCCTATAAAAATAAGAAATTTTTGAAAAATTTCCTATAAAAATAAGAAATTTTTGAAAAATTTCCTACAAAAATAAGAATTTTTTTAAAAATTTCCTATAAAAATAAGAAATTTTAGAAAAATTTCCTATAAAAATAAGAAATTTTTGAAAAAATTCCTATAAAAATAAGAAATTTTTGAAAAATTTCCTATAAAAATAAGAAATTTTTGAAAAATTTCCTACAAAAATAAGATTTTTTTTTTAAATTTCCTATAAAAATAAGAAATTTTAGAAAAATTTCCTACAAAAATTAGAAATTAGAAACATTACCAATAAAAATAAGAAATTCTTGAAAAAAATCCTATAAAAATAAGAAATTTTTGAAAAATTTCCTATAAAGATAAGAAATTTTTGAAAAATTTCCTATAAAAATAAGAAATTTTTGAAAATTTTCCTACAAAAATAAGAATTTTTTTAAAAATTTCCTATAAAAATAAGAAATTTTAGAAAAATTTCCTACAAAAATTAGAAATTAGAAACATTACCAATAAAAATAAGAAATTCTTGAAAAAATTCCTATAAAAATAAGAAATTTTTGAAAAATTTCCTATAAAAATGAGAATTTTTTGAAAAATTTCCTATAAAAATAAGAAATTTTTGAAAAATTTCCTATAAAAATAAGAAATTTTTGAAAAATTTCCTATAAAAATAAGAAATTTTTGAAAAATTTCCTATAAAAATAGCAAAATTTTTGAAAAATTTCCTATAAAAATAGTAAATTTTGAAAAAATTTACTATAAAAATAGGAAATTTTTGAAAAATTTCCTGTAAAAATAGTAAATTTTGAAAAAATTTCCTATAAAAATTGAAAAATTTCCTATAAAAATAGTAAATTTTTGAAAAGTTTCCTATAACAATAGTACATTTTTGAAAAATTTCCTATAAAAATAGTAAATTTTTGAAAAATTTCCTATAAAAATAGTAAATTTTTAAAAAATTTTCTATAAAAATAGGAAATTTTTGAAAAATTTCCAATAAAAATAAGAAATTTTTGAAAAATTTCCTATAAAAATGAGAATTTTTTGAAAAATTTCCTACAAAAATAAGAATTTTTTTTTTAAATTTCCTATAAAAATAAGAAATTTTAGAAAAATTTCCTACAAAAATTAGAAATTAGAAACATTACCAATAAAAATAAGAAATTCTTGAAAAAAATCCTATAAAAATAAGAAATTTTTGAAAAATTTCCTATAAAGATAAGAAATTTTTGAAAAATTTCCTATAAAAATAAGAAATTTTTGAAAAATTTCCTACAAAAATAAGAATTTTTTTAAAAATTTCCTATAAAAATAAGAAATTTTAGAAAAATTTCCTACAAAAATTAGAAACATTACCAATAAAAATAAGAAATTTTTGAAAAATTTCCTATAAAAATAGCAAAATTTTTGAAAAATTTCCTATAAAAATAGTAAATTTTGAAAAAATTTACTATAAAAATAGGAAATTTTTGAAAAATTTTCTATAAAAATAGTAAATTTTGAAAAAATTTCCTATAAAAATTGAAAAATTTCCTATAAAAATAGTAAATTTTTGAAAAGTTTCCTATAACAATAGTACATTTTTGAAAAATTTCCTATAAAAATAGTAAATTTTTGAAAAATTTCCTATAAAAATAGTAAATTTTTAAAAAATTTTCTATAAAAATAGGAAATTTTTGAAAAATTTCCAATAAAAATAAGAAATTTTTGAAAAATTTCCTATAAAAATGAGAATTTTTTGAAAAATTTCCTATAAAAATAAGAAATTTTTGAAAAATTTCCTATAAAAATAAAAAAATTTTGAAAAATTGCTATAAAAAAAAATAATTGAAAAATTTCTTATAAAAATAAAAAATTTCCTATAAAAATAAGAAATTTTTGAAAAATATCCAATAAAAATAAGAAATTTTTAAAAAATTTCCTATATAAATAAGGAATTTTTAAAAAATTTCCTATAAAAATAAGAAATTTTCGAAAAATTTCCTATAAAGAAAGAAAGCTCATAAAAACCGCAAAAACATCTATTTATGTATCAAGTTTTAGTAGGGGCTAAAAGTCTGCTTCATTTTATACAATTAGATATAAGAGACCCCATCAAAAGTAATAAATAACGTTAAATAAAAAAGGGCTCACAATATGTAGCGTCCTTCACAGAAATACATTTTTTTTTAATTTGACTAGTGCAATTTTTTTTTCTTCATTTGAACTTGGTTCTAAAATAGAACTTATAGTAAGCTTTACATTAGGCTAAAAATATATTGATGCTAATATAGCATTTTACGGAATAATATGTAAAGGAAAGTGTGTAGCGTCCGTCACAGTATATAATTTTTCCAAAATGATATTTATTATACCCACCATCAAAAAGAATGGGGGGTATATTGAGATTATCATTCCGTTTGTAATTTCCTTAATAATGGCTCAAAAATCAAAAACGATATATATTCTGAATCCCTACGAAATTCTAAGCGATGTCCGTCTGTCTGTTTATCTGTCTGTCTATCTGTCTGTTTTCTTTCATCTCTAAGAAATTTTTGGTATTGAAATTGGGCAAAATCGGTTAACATTTGACCATAGCTCCCGTATAACCTCGCCTACGCTAATCGCTTATTTACTAATAAATAACAAACTATAATAGCTATGATAACAAAATTTGGTATATAGAAATTTTTCACAAGCCCTAGGTAGCATATAAAATTTCATTAAAATCCGTTCACATTTAGTCATAGCTCCCATACAAAAAACTTACGGAAACAGCCAAAATTTCAAATAGAATACAATTAAATGCCAATAAATCTTATAATCTATAACAGATATAACCACAAAATTTAGCACAAGGAGGTCTTATGTCAATGCCAACCAGTGTGCAAAATTTTGTCACAATCGGTCACCATTTGACCATAGCTCCCATATAAAAAACTTACGGAAACACAAAAATACAAAAAGAAAAGGGGGTTTATGTCCGTCTGTCTGTCAGATAAAAGCGCGATAGCGCCTTAACGAGAAAAAAATGTACAAAAGGTGGTTTTACGTGAATGCAAGACAGTGTGCAAAATTTTGTTACAATCGGTTACTGTATGACCATAGAAAGGAAAGACTGTTTATGTCCGTCTTTTCGTCAGAGAAAAGCGCGACAGCTCCTTAACTACAAGAACTAGAGGGACAAAATTTAGCAAAAATATTTTCAATATGTTATAGAAATTGTGTGCTGAAATTGGGTAAAATCGGTTCACATTTATTTAGAGCTCCCATATAACCCTGCCCCGGGAATCACATTTACGCTGATAAATTGAATAAAATTGTAAAATCTATGACTACTAAATTTAGAACAGAGAAGTTTTATGCAATTTTCAGTCAGTATGTCAAATTTTGTAGGCATCGGTTCATTTTTGACCATAACTTTCATATAAAAACCGCTCCCGGTAACCACTAGAATGCTACATACGCCAGTTAAAAGCTAAAGCCAGTATATTAAATTTTGTAACAATCGGTCAACATTTGTCTATAGGTCTTATATATATAGGATTCCCTTTTTATATCTACAATCAAAAAAAATTGGAGGTACAGACTTTATATGCGATATTAGGAACTCCCAACAAAATATATGGACCTGTCGTATTACTATCAATATGTTTATCCTAACTAAATTTTAAGCTAAACGAAAAATATTTAACAGACTATTAATGCTAAACTACACCAGGTTATGAGATTCAATTTTATGCAAAGTAAATACTAGGGAAACCACTTACATGCTTTTAAATATTGAACTATAAAGCTCCTGCAACCGAATTTAGTCCAAATATTTTGCTTTTAACTTACCTTTGCTACATTTTTTGTTGGTTTCCGGGAGTGTTTTTTATATGAAGCTATAGTCAAATATGAACCGATACTGACCAATAGTTGCATAAAACTTTTCTATTCTAAATTTAGTCGTCATAGCTATCACAATTGCACTCAATTTATCAGCATTGATGTGTTTTCCGGGGCGAGGTTATATGGGAGCTAAATGTGAACCGATTTCAGCCATTTTGAGTACACAACTTCTGTTACATATCAGAAATACTTTTGTAAAATTTTGTCTCTCTAGCTCATGTAGTTAAGGACATATCGCGCTTTTATCTGGCGGACAGACGGACATAAACCATCTTTGTATTTGTATTTTTTATATGGGAGCTATGGTCAAATAGTGACCGATTGTAACAAAATTTTTCACACTGGCTGGTATTCACATGAGAGTTTCTTTTGTAAAATGTTGTTGCTGTAGCCCTTTAAGTTAAGGCGCTATTGCGCTTTATTCTGACGGACAGACGGACATAAGCCCCCTTTTCGTTTTGTATTTTTGTTTTTCCGTAAGTTTTTTATATGGGAGCTATGGTCAAATGGTGACCGATTGTAATAAAATTTTGGTAATTGGCTGGCTTCACATAAGACTTCCTTTTGTAAAATTTTGTAGCTGTTGCCCTTTAAGTTAAGGCGCTATCGCGCTTTTATCTGACTGACGGACATAAATCCCCTTTTCTTTTTGTATTTTGGTGTTTCCGTAAGTTTTTTTTTATGGGAGCTATGGTCAAATGGTGACCGATTGTGACAAAATTTTGCACACTGCCTGGTATTCACATAAGACTTTCTTGTGCTAAATTTAGTGGCCAAAGCTAGCACAGTTTATCATTTATTGGCATTTAAGTGAATTTCAGGTGGAATTTAGGCTGTTTCCGGAAGTTTTTGTTATATGGGAGCTATGGTTAAATGGGAACCGATTTCGATGAAATTTCATACGCTGCCTAGTGCTTATATAAAACTTCTAGATACCAAATTTTGTCATTATAGCTGTTATAATTTGTCATTTATTAGCAAATAAGCGATTAGCCTAGACGAGGTTATACGGGAGCTATGGTCAAATGTGAACCGAGTTTACCCGATTTCAATACCAAAATTTTCCAAGAAATGAAGAATATTTGTGCCAGATTTCAGTGACCTGTATCCTTGCGTTAAGGTTTTATCGTGCCGACAACAGACAGACGGACAGACGGACAGACAGACGGACAGACAGACGGACATCGCTCAATCGTCTTAGAATTTCATAATGATTCAGAATATACTGTTTTTGAGCCAATATTAAGGAAATTACAAACGGAATGACAATCTTTCATTCTTTTTGATGGTGGGTATAAAAATATGAAATATGATTTTTTTACCTTAAAAAAAATGCAAGTAAAAACTGTATCGTCCCTCACGTAGCGTCCGCAATAGTTCATTTATAGATTTTTGGTGAAACTGGAAGCCTTTAAATATTTTTTAAAAACTATTTTGTAATCCTCTGGTTCTCATCTATCTTTAATGTATTCACAATTTTTTTATCACTATGACCGATTTGATGAAAATTACAGAAACAAGTGTTCGAAATAAAAGTCACTTGTACTTTTTGTGTAGCGTCCGTCACAGCACTTTAAAGGCGAATATCTTTTTCCCCCAAAACAAATATGTAAATTAACAAATGCCATTCGAGAGCACAATCGATGGGCTAATATCCTCGGAGATCTAATGTCCCAGTATGAACAGTGTCAAACGTTTGAAATAAAATTGATATCAAACGTTTTTTTTTCAAACCTGAACAGATGTTTGAGATTCACATTCATTTTCAAATGAATAATAAAACGTTTGAGAATAAACGTTTGAGAAATGCTAGTTTCTCAAATTGAGAATAAAGGTTATTCTCAAATCATTATCAAACCCCTAAGATGATTTATGTTAATATCCACATTTAAAAAACCTTTGAGAATGAGGTTTGATAATGATTTGAGAATTAAGGCATTTCTCAATTTGAGAATAAAGTCCCCTTTTTGTTGAGAACGCTATTATTCTCAAATCAGTATCAAACGTTTAACCTTTGAAAAAGGATTTATTTTCAAATCATCATCAATTTGAGAATAAACCTTTTTTCTTACTGGGGTAGAACGACATTTAAGTACAACAACATCCATACAAATATATAGTCCGTCACGCAGGATTTGGCCATATCCCAAATGTAATATTCATTTACTAAATATCTTTTTACATTAGGACTTCAGGTTGTTTACTATTTAATTTATACTAAAATTAAATTTCCTCTACTTTACGAAAACAAGTCATATATTAAGAAAATTCTACCATGTAAATAATATTTTATTACCTTTAACTATTTTAGCTTCACTTCCGTTTCCTGTATCCTTAGACAAATACATACACATTTATATAAATATTAAATTTATTTCCCTTTACAGCAAAAATTATTTATTTGTATTATTTGCTTTGTAAATAAAAATTCCCTATATCATTTCCTTTATACAATATTTTCTTCTCCAAATAACTTTTTCATTTCCTTTGTCGCTGACTTAAAACGAAAAAAACAACAAACAAGGATCCTCCTCGTCTACAAATAAAGAAAAGGAATTTTGCCAAAAATAACTTAACTCAGCAAAATTTACTAAAAATATTTCAAATATGAAAAAAAAAACGAGTAACAGAAAAATATAATGTCGAGGAAAAGAACTTAAATCTTTTTTGGCTGCATGATTTAACATTATCTTCTTACACGTTCGAAATAAATAAGACAATGTTTTATTGAAAAAATTTCTATGCAAGCGGATGTTTTTTGAAAATAAATTAAGACAAAATAACTAAAAAGAAACGAAAAAAATTCTGCTAAATGAAATAAAAAGAAAAATATTTAAGTAATTTGAAATGAAAAGAAAAAAATATCTTAAAACTCTTTTGATGTCATTGACTAAAAACGCCCCTTGTGCTTTTTTTTTGCCGTAATTTATCTTATAAACTTGAAAGGAAATCGAATACAATCGTTAGCATTCATGGCTCATGTTTTTCACTAAATAGTCGTACAATAGTAAATGTCTATTGACTGGAGTTCAATTGCCAGAGAAGTTTAAATTGAAGGCTTGTGATTAATTGCAGAAATAATACAATAACTCTTTTTGTAGCAATAGATTTCTTTGATTTAATTTAGAAGTTGACCATGTTTTGAGAAAAGATTATTATACACACCATCAAAAAGAATGGGGGGTATATTGAGATTGTCATTTATTTTGTAATTTCCTTAATATTGAAGTATATTCTGAATCCTTATGAAATTACCTGTTGAAATTACCGATTGAGCGATGTTCGCCTGTCTGTCTGTCTGTCTGTCTGTCTGTCTGTCTGTCTGTCTGTCTGTCTGTCTGTCTGTCTGTCTGTCTGTCTGTCTGTCTGTCTGTCTGTCTATCTGTCTGTCTGTCGGTCTATCTGTCTGTCTGTCTGTCTGTCTGTCTGTCTGTCTGTCTGTCTGTCTATCTGTCTATCTGTCTATCTGTCTATCTGTCTGTCTGTCTGTCTGTCTGTCTGTCTGTCTGTCTGTCTATCTGTCTATCTGTCTATCTGTCTGTCTGTCTGTCTGTCTGTCTGTCTGTCTGTCTGTCTGTCTGTCTGTCTGTCTGTATGTCTGTCTGTCTGTCTGTCTGTCTGTCTGTCTGTCTGTCTGTCTGTCTGTCTGTCTGTCTGTATGTCTGTCTGTCTGTCTGTCTGTCTGTCTGTCTGTCTGTCTGTCTGTCTGTCTGTCTGTCTGTCTGTCTGTCTATCTGTCTGTATGTCTGTCTGTCTGTCTGTCTGTCTGTCTGTCTGTCTGTCTGTCTGTCTGTCTGTCTGTCTGTCTGTCTGTCTGTCTGTCTGTCTGTCTGTCTATCTGTCTGTATGTCTGTCTGTCTGTCTGTCTGTCTGTCTGTCTGTCTGTCTGTCTGTCTGTCCGTCTGTCCGTCTGTCTGTCTGTCTGTCTGTCTGTCTGTCTGTCTGTCTGTCTGTCTGTCTGTCTGTCTGTCTGTCTATCTGTCTATCTGTCTATCTGTCTGTCTGTCTGTCTGTCTGTCTGTCTATCTGTCTGTCTGTCTGTGTGTCTGTCTGTCTATCTGTCTGTCCGTCTGTCCGTCTGTCTGTCTGTCTGTCTGTCTGTCTGTCCGTCTGTCTGTCTGTCTGTCTGTCTGTCTGTCTGTCTGTCTGTCTGTCTGTCTGTCTGTCTGTTTGTCTGTCTATCTGTCTGTCTGTCTGTCTGTCTGTCTGTCTGTCTGTTTGTCTGTCTGGCTGCCTGTTTGTTTGTCGGTTTGTGTGTCTGTCTGTCTGTCGGTCTGTCTGTGTCTGTTTCTGTGTCTCTGTCTGTCTGTCTGTCTGTCTGTCTGTCTGTCTGTCTGTCTGTCTGTCTGTCTGTCTTTCTTTCTGTCTGTCTGTCTGTCTGTCCGTCTGTCTGTTGTCGGCACGATAAAACCTTAACGAAAGAATATAGATCCCTGAAATTTGGCACAAATATTCTTCATTTCTTGGAAAATTTTGGTATTGAAATCGGGCAAAATCGGTTCACATTTGACCATAGCTCCCGTATATCCTCGTCTAGGCTAATCGCTTATTTGCTAATAAATTACAAAGTATAATAGCTATGATGACAAAATTTGGTATTTAGTTTAATTTTACATAGGCAGCATATAAAATTTCATTGAAATCGGTTCACATTTAACCATAGCTTCCATACAAAAAAACTTAAGGAAAAAGCCTAAATTCCATCTAAAATACACTTAAATGCCAATAACTGTAATAGCTTTGGCCACTTAATTTAGCACAAGGAAGTCTTATGTAAATGCCAGCCAGTGTGCAAAATTGTATTACAATCGGTCACCATTTGACCATAGCTCCCTTATAAGAAACTTACGGAAACACAAAAATTCAAAAAGAAAAGATGATTTATGTCCGTTTGTCCGCCCGATAAAAGTGCGATAGCTCCTTAACTACAAGAGCTAGAGAGACAAAATTGTACAAAGTATTTTTGATATGTAACATAAGTTATGTACTGAAAATGTGTGAAATCGGTTTACATTTAGTTAGAGCTCCCATATAACCCCGCCCCGGGAAGCACATGAATGCTGATAAATTTAATACAATTGCAATAGCTATGACGACTAAATTTAGAATAGAGAAGTTTTATGCAACTATTGGTCAGTATATCAAATTTTATAGGAATCGGTCCATATTTGACTATAGCTTTCATATAAAAAACACTGCCGGAATTCAAAAAAAAAATGTAGCAAAGTCCAGTGTGTAAAATTTTGTTACAATCGGTCAATATTTGGTTATATATATATATATATATATATATACATATATATATATATATATATATATATATATATATATATATATATATATATATATATATATATATATATATAATATATATATATGTATATATATATATATACATATATATATATATTACTATCCCCTTTTTTATATCTACAATCAAAAAGATTCGGAGGTACAAGCAGCATATTAAAATTGCACCAATGTCCAGATTTTATATACGATATTAGGAACTCCTAACAAAATATATGGACCTGTCATATTACTATCAACATGTTTATCCTAACTTAATATTAAGCTAAACGAAAAGTATTTAACAGACTATTAATGGTAAACTACACCAGGTTATGAGATTCAATTTTGTGCAAAGTAAAAACTAGGGAAACCACTTATATACTTTTAAATGTAGAACTACAAAGCTCCTGCAACCGAATTTAGTCCAAATATTTTACCAACAATACCAACAAGCGTTACAACTTTTTTCGAATTTGGTCCACATTTTGAATTAGCTACACCCTCGTAGATATATAAGAGATATTGCTAAATTTAACACAACTTGATGGTGGGTATATAAGATACGGTACAGCCGAATATGACACTCTTACTTGTTTTGTAGTGGAATTTTCCATTTAAAATTGTTTCTATTGTAAATTTTCCTATGTAAATTTTTTTGTAAAGAAGAAATTTTCATATAAAGTTTTTGAATAGAAACTTTTTTCATTAAAAACTTTATCTGTAGTGTATCGCACTAAGATTCCAACTTATTACAATTAATTATTACTGAAATAACTGGTTTTTGGTTAGAACCAAAAAATGTTGGTGGGGAAACCTTTCCTCGACGCGTTTCGAGGATTATCATATACAATTTTTTGTATATAAAATATATTCCATTTTTTTTGCCGATTTCTGAAAATTTGCTGCCGATAATTTAGATTTTTTTTTTTCAAAATTTCTGGCAGCCCTGGCGAAAAGCAATGTTAGTTAAAACAATTAGTTGGCAACACACATTACCTTTTTAACAATTTCACTGTGCACTGGTTCAAATTTACCAAAAAATGTACAATTGTAACATGTTCGCTATCGATGTTAGAAATATAGCCCAGTCTGCTCAACAAATTTCTTATATATCCCAGTAACATAAAATCTCAAACTGCTGATTAAGTCATCTCATCCTGCCCAATCATCTGAACCTCTTGATATATATAAAACTGTTTAATCATCTCGAACCGCTAAGTATTCTTGAACTACAGAGTCACCTCTCAGTCATTTCTGAGTCATCTCAAAGTGCTGAGTCATTTAGAACTGCTAAATTGTATTAAAATTCAAGGGTTATGGCAATCCTGAGCTTATATTGACTTTGGGACCCCACTCTTTATATTAATTACAGGAAGACAGAATCCAGAGACTTAACGACAGTTAATCTAGAGGACATTACATCCGAGCTAATCTGTCCAAGATATATTTATTTGACAATTTAAAATAGCAAAAAATCTCTTTAGATAACAAAACATATATTAAATATCGCACTCAAGAATGTAGACTTATGGTAAAAATAAAATTACTATGTATAGGGCAAAATTGGAGTCTATAATAATTCATCACTAAAAAGACAATTTTTGGTGTGGATTTTGGCCTTGCGGGGTTATCGCTACATATTTTTTGAGCACGACGTTGCCCTAGCAATCTTTGTCAACAGCAAGCCCAATAGATTCCACGAGGAGATGATGTGAACTACACACTGTGATCGTGCGATTAGAGCCCGTTAAACTTTTTATGAGTACTCAAGTATACAATATAATACCCTTTACGACTGAGGTCACATGTGAACCGATTAATGTCTAGAAACATATCGAAATTTAAATAATTATAATAAACCTCAATAAAAATTAGGATGACAACCAAATGTTTAGAAGTCGTAAACATTTCTGACATGGGCTTTATGTGGACAACGTCATCGCTAGTTCCTGTTAGTCCGCTTATTACTAGAGTAAGTTCAAAATCGGAACTTAGAATGTCTCGTTCATCCAAATTCTTCTATTCTATTCTTCTATTTTTCTTCTGTTATCTTTGACTCCTAGTGGAGCATAGGGCCTCATCCAAACCTCTATATCGTTTATGAATTGCACAAAGAATATAAATAATCCGATGTTAAATAAGTTCGAAATCATCAAGGTCGCTTACACTCGTATATAAAGGGCTAATTAAATCATGTAAATTTTAATTTATATCATAGAGAAAATTTATATAATAGCACATTGGGATGGTGGAAAAAAAATAATGGAAATATAAAATAATTTTTGGTGCATATAGCAGAGTTTGTTATTCTTTTTTAAGAAAACTTTAAGTCCAGAAAATCGGGTTATATAGTAAAAAATCGGTGCAGTATGGGATAAAAATTGAAAATTTTAATTTTTGAAGTCAAATATCTTTCAAACCGAAGGAGATAAAATATGTATGTAGCAATGTTTTTTGTAGATCTTCAGTATTTATTATATGGTATTATTTTTCAAATCGGTAGGGAAATGCCAATTATATATCGTTTTAAGGGAATTACGAGTCTGAGGTGCCCTAATTTGAGTATCGAATGTACCGACCCAGTAAAGGCTTGGCTTTCCAGTTTAAAACTTAACTTAATGACAATTATCAGGGGTGTCATAGAAACCAAGTCAGTTTTTAAATTTCTCGGTTTTGAAAACCAATACCGGTTATATTTGGTGTCATGAAACAAAGTCGGTTTTGTTATTATTGGTTTTAAATCAAACAAAATGTTCGAATCAATTGTTTATTATTTCATTTGAAATTTTTTTGAAACATCAAAAATCAAATAAAAATAAAATAAAACTTATTGAAGAAAAACTTTCAATTTTTTGCGATGTTTGTGGTACAGGTATAAAGAAAACGGACAAATGAAACTTGTATACCCCAACATCATGAAATGACCGAATTGCGGACTGGAAATAATGCAATCTACCTACACCAAAAAACAAACCACAGCCAATCAAAGGACGATTGTCACTTACATGGGATATCCGTTAAATTGATATGCATTTGCTTCGCCAGTACCTTTACACAAAGAATATTCTAGCCTTGCAATTTTCCCCATTTTTTAAATTTTTTATGTTTGTCGATAAGGTTCACTAATTCCAAAGACACAAAAAAGTACCAAAACTTGCTTTTATCTTATTACATGATAACAAATTCTATGTGAACTTTCCACCCATCTCTTTTTATTTGAAAGTTAAAGCTAAAAAGTACCAAAAATAATTTTTCTCTTTTTCTCCCCTTTTTTTCGAAAATTACTTACCAATTGTACTGTTATTTTTATAGCTGATCCAAACTCGATTTAAATTTTAGTTCTATTGTTTTTAGTTTGGGAATCATATCGTTACTGAATTTACCCTTTTTTATCCCCCACAAGGCCGAATTATCAAAAATCCGTTCTTAGTGGATCTTTAAATCGAAAAAGGCACCAGCTGGCCAGTTACGCCTTTGTTTTAAATAGATATACCAATTTTGGAATGAAATCTATTAACTGTAAGTTGCTTGGTTTATTTCCAATACTAAACCAATAATATTATTTTCTGTGACACATAAAACCAATAGCAAATGTAGTTCGAACATTAATATTGGAATTGATGACACCAATTTAATTTTTTTGTCGTTTTCAAAACCAATACCAATGAAATTGGTTTCTATGACACCTCTGACTAAATTTACCCTTTTTTATCCCCCACAAGGCCGAATTATCAAAAGTCCGTTCCTAGTGGATCTTTAAGTCGAAAAAGGCGCCAGCAGGCCAGTAACTCCTTTGTTTTAAATAGATATACCAATTTTGAAATGAAATCTGTTAACTGTTAGTTGCGTGGTTTATTTCCAATACTAAACCAATAATATTATTTTCTGTGACACATAAAAACAATAGAAAATGTAGTTCGAACATTTATTTTGGATTTCATGACACCAATTTAATTTTTTTGTCGTTTTCAAAACCAATAACAATGAAATTGGTTTCTATGACACCCCTGTATATATCGCTTTAAGTGATTTATGATTCTGAGGTGTCCAAATTTGAGGGCCAAGTGTACCGCCTAGGGTGTTCATTTTACTCGACTTTTAATTGTTTGAGTAATCAAATAACTTGAAAATTGTGTTTTTTAATTACTCGGAAAATCGATTAATCGTTAAAAATTACTCGAGTTAATCGAGTAAAAAATTCATCTTAAAATTATTCGAGTAAGACTTTCCTGTAAGCTTTTTATATATATATATTTTTAATACAAAGATTTTTTTAATAAAATTATAGTGCTTTATTAAAAAAAATTTTAACAATTGGCAATCAAAAACATAAACAAAAATAAAAAAAAAATATTTTTAATACACATTGACATTTGTAACATATTGTCACCCTAAATATTTTAAGTGAGTTTATTTACTTCTATATATAAAAAGCAATCTTTCGATTTCATAAATTCTGAGTTTGGTCTAATAGATTAGTATGGTCTACGACTACCTTTTACCTATGTTTGCAATGGGATCTTCAACTGGACCAAAGTAGGATCTACGATTACATTGCGTCCTTTAACTGAACTATAGTAGGACGTATTGTTACTATAGTAGGACCTACGATTACACAGGGATCTTTTACTAAACTATAGTAGTATCTACGAATACATTGGAAACTTCAACTGGACTATAGTAGGTTTTATGATTGCAATGGTACCTTCAACTAATCTATAACAGAAGCTATGATAACATTAGGACCTTTAAATAAAGAATAGTAGAAATTATGAATACATTGGATACCACAATAGGTCTATGGTAGACTAGGCTATTTATATCTGAAATTACATTGACTTTATATATACTATGGACTTTATACATACAATGGACTATATACAAACAATGGACTATATTACGAGTTGTAATTTACAAGTCTCGATTATTGCTTAGAATTGACAATGTTAAAATCTACGATTATTTCATAAATGGAAAATTAACTATATTAAAACCCTCGATTATTGCTTTAAATTAACTATAGTAGAACCATCAATTATTGCTTAAAATGGACCATAGAACGGTAGATAATTGATTTAAGTGGTCTTCATTTGAACCCTTGATTATTGCATGAAATGGAATACGAGTATGTCATTAGTTGCAGCAAATAGTCGTTTTATTTTAAAAATATACTTACAAAATTATTGAAATAATTTTACTCGAGTAACTCGATTACTCGTGGAAAATTACTCAAATAAATCTTTATTTGAAATTAGCAATTTTATTTTACTCGAGCGATTAATCGATTTTATTTTTCCGATTAATCGAGCAAACATAACTCGAGTAAACACGATAGTACCGCCTCAGTAAAGTCTTGACTTTCCAGATTAAAACTTAAGCTCCCCAACACTTCTGGTATATGCACCTAAAAATCGGAGCAACGGTTTAGAAGTTGTGGACTTATTTCCACTTTTTTACCACTATCTCACTGTTCATAGTGATATAGTAGTACCAGTCTCTGATTGTAAGTATAAAAAACTAAATCGGCGTCGGATTCTTGCTATATTGAAAAGTATAGGCACTTATCTAGGTAACACTCTTGAAAATATATACATAAACATTTTAAAAACGCAGCCATGGAAATCTCTTAAATATCCATTAAATAAATTTTTATTTAATAATAAAAATAAACTCATGTTTAACCCACATGATGATGTCTCTGACTGCTCTAAAAAGAAATATCAAATAAATAAAAAATAATGGCAACAATTTTCACACACAGTAAAATTAAATTAATATCAAAAAAAGAAAAAAATCCAAACATCATCTTTATCTCGTAAAGTTTTATATGAAAGACTTAAAATTATGTTTTTTTTTCTTATTTTGAGGATTTGTCTTTGGCACTTTTTTTTTTGATATCTCGCTTTTTATAGCTGAGTGGGCGCTACTGTGTCTCATTTCCTTCGCTTTTACGACCAGCAGAAGAAACCTAGACCGAACAAAAAATGTCACAAATCATAACGTCATTGCAAGACTAAAATATTTCCTTAGATCTTGTTTATTTATTATATTGGGGGTAGTGCTTTTACGATATTTTGGATACAAACATTATTTTTTTTTTTTTCTAAATCCGCTATCTCAGACATTTCATTTCAAAAATTGTTCATGTTACTTTAAAAGTTCGTGTTTGCTTTTTTGCAGATAAAATATTTGTTTGTTTGTTAGAGAAAAAAATATATAAATTATCACAAAAAAAAGATAAAGCAAATAAAATGTTATAAACTAAATATGCACATGGACATCGTTTGTGCGCTAATATTTAAATGGGCGTATACACTCGAGAGCACAGAGTTTGGGAATTTGATAAATTTTTATGTAGAAATAAAAAATATCATAATATTATATTATAAGCATTCTTAGCAGTTGATATCTTCGGCTTCATAGATATTTTTGAGAGTTTGCTTATATCTAGAAAATCTGTTTCAATTGTGTTTCTACTTAACTTTGGACATGGTCCTTCGAACCGGACACTTTTTGACAGCTCCAACCTAGTTTAATGCCCAACCTTGGAGATGAAACTTATACATCAATGGCGGAGAATTCAACTGTTAGTAGGGTCCTCCAGGCTTGGAAAGCCGTTTGTAGTCCATTAGTCCAATATGGGTTATTCATTTTGTGGTTTCAAACTAAAACACATATAAAATATATATTTTTTTTCATGATATTTATTTTTTATTATAAAGTTTGAACGTTGATATTATGTGCGAAACTCTACATCATTTAAATGACCACTACGCGAAATGTTGCAAATATTGATTCTTTTGAGGTAATTTTCGACCACTTTTTGTCACATATTGGGCAGTATTTCAGCCATAACTTGAAGAATGTTGGTTTTTAAGTCCTTAAGAGTTAAAGGTTTATCTGCATAGACACGGTCTTTCGCGTAACCCCACAAAAAACTCTAATGGTGTCAAATCGCATGATCATGGTGGCCAGTTGATATCGTCACGACGAGAAATTACGAGTCCAGGAACTGTCTCTTGAAACAAAACCATATTCGCTATTTAAACTTAAATAGGTATTTTTTTAATGTATTATTCTAACGTTTAAAACAAAAAAAAGTTTTCTACTCCATTTTTTTAATGTTTTTATCAAAAATTTTTTTTATCAAAAATTTTTCTTAGCAAATTTTTTTATTAAAATGTTTTCTATAGAAAATCTTTTTATTTAAAATTTGTATAGAAAATTTTCTTACAAAAATTTTTTTATAGAAATTTTTTCTATAGAATTTTTTTTTTCAAAATTTTTCTATAGAAAATTTTTTTATTGAAAATTATTTTATCAAAAATTTGTGATAAAAAATTTGTAGAAAAAAGTTTTGATAGAAAAATTTTGATAAAAAAATTTTCTATAGAAAAATTTTTTATAAAAAGAATTTTCTATAGAAAAATTTTTGATAAACAAAAAATTTTTGATAATTTTCTATAGAAAAATTTTTGATAAATAAAAAATTTTCTGTAGAAAAATTTTTCATAAAAAAATTTTCTATTGAAAAATGTTTGATAAAAAAATTTTCATAGAAAAATTTTTGATAAAAAAATTTTCTATTGAAAAATTTTTGATAAAAAAAAAATTTCTAAAGAAAAATTTTTGATGAAAAAATTTTTTATAGACAAATTTTTGATAAAAAAATTTTCTATAGAAAAATTTTTGATAAAAAAATTTTCTTTAAAAATTTTCGATAAAAAAATTTTCTATAGAAAAATTTTGATAAAAAAATTTTCTTTCTATCAAAAATTTTTCTATAAAAATTTTTTTTATCAAAAATTTTTCTATAGAAAATATTTCTATCAAAAATTTTTCTATCAAAAATTTTTCTACAGAAAATTTTCTTACAAATATTTTTTCTTTAGAAAATTTTTTTTATCAAAATTTTGCTATAGAAAATTTTTTTATCGAAAATTTTTTTATCAAAAATTTTTCTATAAAAATTTTTTTTATCAAAAATTTTTCTTTAGAAATTTTTTTTTATCAAAAATTTTTCTATAGAAAATATTTCTATCAAAAATTTTTTTATAGAAAATTTTCTTACAAAAATTTTTTCTTTAGAAATTTTTTTTATCAAAATTTTTCTATAGAAAATTTTTTTATCGAAAATTTTTTAAAGAAAATTTTTATATCAAAAATTTTTCTATAGAAAATTTTTTAATCAAAAATTTTTCTATAAAAAATTTTTTTATCAAAAATTTTTCTTTAGAAATTTTTTTTATCAAAAATTTTTAAATAGAAAATTTTTTTATCAAAAAATTTTCTATGAAAATTTTTTTATCAAACATTTTTCAATAGAAACTTTTTTATTTATCAAAAATGTTTCTATAGAAAATTATCAAATTATCAAAAATTTTTTGTTTATCAAAAATTTTTCTATAGAAAATTCTTTTTATCAAAAATTTTTCTATAGAAAATTTTTTTTATTAAAATTTTTCTATCAAAACTTTTTCTATAAAAAATTTTTTTATCAAGAATTTTTATACAGAAAATTTTTTTCAAAAAGTTTTCTATAGAAATTTTTTTTATCAAAAAGTTTTCTATAGAAAATTTTCTTACAAATATTTTTCTACAGAAAATTTTTTTTACCAAAAAATTTCCTATAAACATTTTTTTTACCAAAAAATTTGCTAGAGAAATTTTCAATAGAAAATTTTTTTATCAAAAATTTTTCTATGAAAATTTATTTATCAAAAATTTTTCTATAGAAAATTTTCTAACAAAAATTTTTCTATGCAAAATTTTCTTACAAAAATTTTTATATAGAAACATTTTTTATCAGAAATTTTTCAATTGAAAATTTTTTTATCAAAAATTTTTCAATAGAAAATTTTTTTATCAAAAATTTTTCAATAGAAAATTTTCTTATCAAAAATTTTTCAAGAAAATTGTTTTATCAAAAATTTTTCTATGAAAATTTTTTATCAAACATTTTTTATAGAAAATTTCCTTACACAAATTTTTCTATAGGAAATTTTCTTACAAAAATGTTTCTATAGAAAATTTTTTTATCAAAAATTTTTTTATCAAATGTTTTTCAATACAAAATTTTCTTATCAAAAATTGTTTTATCAAAAATTTTTCATAGAAAATTTTCTTACAAAAATTTTTCTATAGGAAATTTTCTAACAAAAATTTTTCTATAGAAAATTTTTTTTTTATCAAAAATTTTTCAATAGAAAATTTTTTATCAAAAATTTTTCAATAGAAAATTTTTTTATCAAAAATTTTTCGATCGAAAATTTTTTTATGAAAAATTTTTCAATCAAAAATTTTCCAATAGAAAATTTTTCTATCAAAAATTTTTCAATAGAAAATTTTTTTTATCAAAAATTTTTCAATAGAAAATTTTTTTTATCAAAAATTTTCCAATAGAAAATTTTTCTATCAAAAATTTTTCAATAGAAAATTTTTTTATCAAAAATTTTTCAATAGAAAATTTTTTTTATCAAAAATTTTTCAATAGAAAATTTTCTTATCAAAAATTTTTCTATAGAAAAATTTTTAGTTATCAAAAATTTTTCTATGAACATTTTTTTATCAAAAATCTTTCCATGAAAATTTTTTTATTAAAAATTTTTCAATAGAAAATTTTTTGGATCGAAAATATCTAGTTTTATTAATGATTGTATTATTTACGAATATTAAAATAATTCATCGGCTCCTGGTGGTATGGCCTGCCTACTCCTGGTAATCATATAGAACCCCCAATACTACAATTTTGTTTATTAACATACCCACCGAAAAATCGCCGTCCACCGCCTATTGTTCAAGCACTTGTGAATGGTCAGCTTGCTTCAGTTGTTGTGTGAGCTAGACTTTATATGGATGTTGGTGTAGATCTAAATGCAAAATACGCCATAACCGTCCTAATTTCTGAGAACGACGAGGAATCGAAACATTCGGGTCTTCGGTTACACTTTCACTTACAGCAGCAATATTTTCAGCGGAACGAGGCCTTACAATATTTGTAACCGCTCCAGTCTCTTTAAATTTCTACATAATTTTTACTTTAGAATTTCTTTTTTCTAAAGTATTAATGAAGTTATTGAGAATTAAAGTAAAAAATCAGATATTTTGCAAATTTTAAGCGGATCATGGACACGCTTTTCCCTTATCCGTTTGAACTCAAAACTTCAATGGACTTTTTTTTTAGCATTTTGAACAAATATGGGGGTTGGTCTCATATAAATTCCAACTTTGAAAAATAACTGACAAACTAGTACTACCTATCCCAGTCGTCATATGCCAACACAAAAATCTTATTCATCTTTGTCTAAATATTTGCCATGGCGCTGCATTCGTACATAAATTTTTTTCTGCCTTGTTTAACTTTGTAAATTTCGTTAGATACGCTTCCGTTCTGAATTAAAATTTTTTATTGTCATTGCAGTTGTTGTCAAAAAAAAAAAAAATCTGAAATTTTTTTGTGAACTTCTTCCTAGAATCATCATAGCTGTTGTTGTTGTTGCCGCTAACGTTCAGTTGGCCCACAGTCTGTGGGGTGTCAGACTTTTAGCGTTTCTACACTCTGTTTGCCTCTGTGTCCACACACAACTTTTTGGTAGTAGACAAAAAGTGTCTAATGTTGAAAATATAAAAAAGTTTAATATTTTTCTTTGTTTATTTAATTAAATTAAAAGATATCGCTTGGGGACTATGAGAAATAGGTATGAGTATTAGGAATATTTTTTTGACAACCGTATTTTTTAATTTGACTAAAATATTGTGTGTTCGAAAAAATTTGGTTATAAATTACTGAAGAATACACGGTTTTGGATCTTATAAATAAGAACCTGTTTAAAAGGTTATGTAGGGCGGTAAGGCCGTATCTACACTACGTTATTGGCATGGGTTCCAGTTTTCAAGATGTAAACTTAATACATTTTTTAGAATTTTTAACAATTAATCTCCATTTTATTCATGAAAAAATTTTGATTTATAAATATAGGGGATGTTGGAGACCAAGCAACGATTCTTAACTTCTTAACACCGATTCTTAACTTGATAAGTAAAGACTTAAATTGGTTATCCTTCATCTCAACTGTAGACACCGATCACCTAGTGATATCACCCTGGGAACTACGCTGACACTCGTTAATATAGTGAGGTAACATGTGCCTCACATAAGAAATATAAAACAAGTAAGAAAGTGCTAAAGTCGGTCAAGCCCGACCATACGATACCCTTCACCACTAAGGTCAAAGGTCATCTTTTCCCTGTATTAAGACAAATATTTGCTAAATTTTGCCATCATACAAACATTTTCTCAAAACTTATATATTTAAGCTGTTTTCGTTATTAAGACTTATATGACTAGGGTCAAATGTGGACCGATAATCTCAAAATGCGGCAAATTAATTACAGTTGTTACAAAAATTATGTATGCAAAAAATAAACTTAAAATTCCCATTATCTTCAGATTTACGAGCGTTTTAAAGATTTTTGTCTCATTTAGTGCGTTTTGACAGAAGAGTTTGTATGGGAGCTATGGTCAAATGTAGACCGATTTTGGTACAGTGATTTAAGTTTACATAAGCAGTATTTGCTTTAAATTTCATAAAAAAATATTAATATTTGCGGCCAATATATCAATTCCGAGAAGTGGGACCTATGGGAGGTACCATAAATAATGAACCGATTTTGACGAATGATCCCACTATAAAATGATCCGTGCCAAATTTCGTCAAATTATCTTTAGAATTGCGACCTGTACTTTGATTACATGGGGGTCCAGCCAGCTAGCCGTCCAGACGGACGGACTGACATCGCTAAATCGACTCAGAAAGTGATTCTAAGACTATTGGTATGCTAAAAGGTGCATCAGCACAAACTTATAATACCCTTTCCACCTATGGTGGTAAAGGGTATAAATATAGGTTAGGATGTCGGGCTACTAACCCACTCCTGGAATGAACAATACTATGAAAAAGCTAATATTAAAATAAAAATTAAATCTTGGTATAGTTTATCTCCTTGCCCTTCGCTTGTATCACCCAGATTTTCAGGGAAACATTCGTGATGGAAATGACATTCTAGCTCCAATTTTGCAATTATTTTTTAACAAACTCTCGATTATCTGCTTGAAATCTGGGGATTTTCGGTTACCGAGAACATTCTGAACAACATAGTGAAATAATACCCATGCCGCTGCTTCATTTTGAAAAATTTTTTTCGGCTTCTGTCGGTTTATATAATGTTTTTAGCGACTCCAACAGCTGACTGACATTATGATAAAGCAGTGCTGCCAACATGTGCAGACTAACAAACTATAACTAATTTAGAAAAGCAAATCCGAATCAGGGGCAATGATGGTACAATTGTAATTTTTCTGGTACGTTTTGAATAAATATTGAGAAATCGGAAACTCTTGATGTTCTAGGCATGAAAATTCAGTGTGATGTCCGTTGGACTAATCACGTTTTTCATGTGTCGAAACTGATCTCCTTAATATCTATACTACTTATATCCGACAGAAAATGATATACAACTCTCATGCATGGGCCGGTGCTTCAAAGTCTATTTTGGAGCTTTTCGACCGTGTACAAGAGAGGGCGAAGGTGCTTATCGGTGCCAGTAGCGTAGCCAACTCTATTGCCTCATTGGAGCATCGTCGTAATGTGGGTTGCGTTTTACTGTTCTATCGCTACTATAGTGGCATGTGGTCAAGCTAAATTAGGGTTCTTGTTCCTGAAACCCGTACATTTCTTCGTAGCACACGCAACTCATCAAGGGCTCATCCCTTTGTAGTCGATTTTCCAGTGGATCGCACTAAAGAGAAAACTCGTTTTTTAGCTGCACAGCACGAATGTGGAATAAACTTAATGCATCAGTCTTCCCCTCTAATTATGATATTTAAAGGTTCAAACCGAATATCCATAAACACTACTCCCTCTATACTTCTTCCCATTACCTCTTTTCCTGATACCTAGGGTAATTCCATGAGTGTTGGTTCAATACAAAAAAAAAAATTATGCTGCCAGTTGCAATATAGAATAGTTAAGGTGAGTTCTTTACAAATACTACTTCATCTATCCTGATTTTGATATAAGACCAAATTATACATAAAAATTCGTTGTGCAAAACATTTCCGCTGCCAGTTGCAATGTAGAAAAGTTTAGGTGAATTTTCACAAATAACGGGTGTCCGCCAGAAAGTTTTGCCGCCATAGTGGTAAACATTAGCCTTGACAGTTCATATTTAGCAAACAGTAAACCAACATGTTTTAATCGCTAAAACATTTTATCGAAATCAATTTTCAATTACTGTGACGATGAGAAAGTTCCGAGAAATTTTTGGAAGACAAAACGTGCCAACAAGACGCACAATGTAGTAAATAATTTCGATGGAAGGGGGATTGTAGCTGATAGGCCTTAGTAAGGTCGGCTGAAAAAATTACTGCTGATCGAGAAAGTTTTCAAAACAATCCATCAACCTGAATTCGATGCCGTGATTAGGAGCTTAGTCTTTAAACAACAAATTTGGCCACAATTTTGCACAAAGATTTGCATTTGTTTCCGTTTAAGATTTAGCTGACACAAGAGCTTCTTCCATTAGACCAGTTATGCTGCTGTACATATGTCAATAGGATGCTACAACTCGACCATGAGAACTCCGATTTTCATAGTGAGTGACGAGGCACATTTTCAATTGAATGTATATAAACAGATTAATTGGTTCTGGGCAATCGAGTGACAGTCTGGTGTTCAATTTGCTCAAGAGAAATCATTAGATATTACTTACTTAAAACGGAGTAACGCTAACTGTGAATGGGGAGCGATATCGTGAAATGATTGAAAACTTTTTAACGCCACAACGGCATGCTTTGGACTTGATTAACATATGGTATCAATAAGATGGTGCCACATCGCTTAAAGCCAGGATTACAATGGAATTACTAAGATACCTCTTTCAATAACAAGTTATTTCAAGAAATGGCGATTTTTATTGGCCTCCACGGTCACCTGATTTTAATGCTCCGAAATTTTTTTTGTGGGAATATCTAAAAAGTAAGGCGTATGCGAACAAACCAGAAACGCTGGAGCAACTTAAACAAAATAATCGTGATGAAATTAATGAAAAATCGCTTGAAATGTGAGAGAATGTAATGAAAAATGTGGTCAAGATATATTCTTCTTCTTCTTCTCTTATCCTTGGCTCCCAGTGAAGCATTGGGACTCAACCATTCTTTTATATCGGACTCAATTGCGAGATGTTATTCATACATCATTCCATGAATAATTTGCTGCTTGTAACTCTGCATCAATTGACCTGCTCCACGTTCTAGCTGGTGCACCAACACGACGGCCGCTTTCTTGTGGATTCCAACGAAGCGCTTGTCAAGCAATGTTGGTATTTGGTCTTCGAAGTGTGTGGCCTATCCACCACCATTTCTGTTGACATACCTCTGGGGAAGCACTATTTGGTTTGTCGCATTAAGTAGATCTTCATTCCTTATGCGATTTGGCCACCATATAGAATTTGCTTTAAGCATTTGTTTGTAAAGGTTTGCAGTCGTTTATGGATGGCATTTGTGCGTTTCCATATTTCACAGCCGTAATACAGGATGGACTTGACATTGGAGTTGTATATTCGTAACTTAGTTGTTGTTGATATTTACCGAGATTTCCAAATAGCTCGGAGAAAGCCGAATGCAGATTTTGCCTTATTAATAAGCGATTTAATATCATCGTCCGCACCACCTTTTGTAGTTACTAAACTTCCCAGGTAATTAAAGGTATCTACACGTCCAATAACCTCGTTATCCACATTGATGTGTGTCAACGGGTTTGCGCCATAGCCTCCGGGCATAATCTTTGTCTTGGAAATATAAATTTCCAGACCAGCTATACGAGATTCAGCAGCGGTAGCGTTTTCTTGAAGGTAGCCAGAGCTTTGGCTTAGAAGACATACGTCATCGGCATATTCCAAGTCCTCAAGTTGTTCAAAGGGCGTCCATTGGATACCGTGTCTAACATTTAGAGCCGTGCGCATAATGTTGTCGATGACGAGGATAAATAGTATAGGTGAATATATACATCCTTGCCTTACTCCAGTGGTAACATCGAACGGATCTGATAGTTTACCCTTGTGTAGGACTCGACATTTAAAATCAACGTACATTGCCCGGATTAAGTTGAGAATTTTCGTCGACATGTTACGATTTTCTAAAATTCTCCATAGATAGCTCCAACTGACACTGTCGGAGGCCGATAAAAGCTATGTAAATGGGAGTGCGGAATTCATTACATGGCCCATTGCAAGAACGATTTTCTCTAAACCCAAACTGATTTTCGCGGAGTGTAGAGGAAACTTCGTCGGATATTATGTTCAAAATTACACGACTTAGTATTTTGCTCGGTATTGGGAGTAGTGTTGTACCCCTGTAGTTATTGCAGTCTTTGGGGGTCAGCCTTTTTTGGTTTTTTGACTAGTATACCTTCATTCCAAGAGGTTGGCAGAGCTTCTTCTTCCAATACTTTACACACAAATGGGTGCCACAATCTAGACGATCCTTCAGCATCACATAAAAGCGTCTCTGCTGAAATATTGTCATTGCCCGGGGCCTTGTTGCGTTTAAGGATTTTAACAGCGTTCTTCACTTTTTGTATTTTTGCGGACTTTCAGAAATTCCACTTAAATTCTACTGTCATGGTTGGTTCCTTTATGCACTTTAGCCAGTGGTGTTAATCCAATAGGGTTGTTCATCCGGAGTTGAAAGAAGTGTGCCAATACTACTCAAGATGGGACTGTTTGTGTAAGTAGGTTTGCCACACAACACCCTTGATATGTTATACAAGGTCTCATATCGCCTTAATATAATCGCCGACATTAAATAAATTATTTATCAATATAAGATCCACTCTCTTTTATTTAATCTAAAATTATAAGTAAACAATACAGTATACCTTCCCGGCGGACACCCATTATATAGTAAAATTTGTTTTGGGAATGAGGCTAGATAGGGTAGCATATCTATCCTCATTCCCATAACCAATTTTAGTATTCATATTCCCCGAATGCTGACCCTTTTTTACTGCAGATTTTTTCTTAAAGGGCTTTATAGAAATTAGTTCGTTTAGGTCAAGGGTCATGCTCCAGAATAATAAGACATTCAGTTAACTAGAAAATATTTGTAGCATTATTTGCATTATTTAATGGTTTTAGAAGCGAAAAATTAGAATTCCATTATTTTTACTTCACAAATTAGAAAATTATTTTTTTATAAATTGATTTCTCTAAGTACGAGTAGTTAATTTTAATATAATTTCTAAATTATGTTATTTTTTTAAATAAAATAAAAAAAGTTGAATGAAGTTGCCTCCTGTGAGGATTGAACTCACGACCCCTGGTTTACAAGACCAGTGCTCTGCCACTGAGCTAAAGAGGCTTATAATATTCCCACGTCAAATGCTAAATATAAATGAGAACAAAAAATAAAAGCAAAATGTGCGAAAGAAGAGGGAAGAAAAGAACCTTTACTCGTGAAATAAACAATCAGCCAAACTCAAGCAGCCAGCGAGCGAACAAGCCAAGCAACAAACCAACCATCCAGTCAGGCCAGCCAACCAACCAACCAACCAACCAGCCAGACATACAGATAGACAGACAGTCTGTCTGATTGTTATATAGAACTTGTTAAACAGAAACAACCAAATAAATGAAATTTGATAAGAACATTCCCTCGTTCAGTTTAAAAAACAAGAAAAATCATTTAGACCCAAAAAATATTATAACAAGCAAAAGTTCAAATAAGTTACGCCGATATCGTTGTCGTTTATATGTTAATATCTGAAAAGATTCGAATTGTTAGATAGTGGTGAGATGGAGACAACTGTTTAAAAAGTATTTAATATGATGTAGAAAAAAGTGTATGGGGGTTCTTTGTTCGAAATTACAATAATAAACAGCTTAAGTGCTGTGTACTTTGGAGATTTTTGTTTGTAAAATATTTATAAGAATTAGAATGTTGTGAAAAATACAGTATAGAAATCGCTGGATTATACCTTAATATAATTACATATCGACGCTTAATATTCAAAAAGTGCTATCTACATTTTTGACCAAAATGGTTTTTAATGGAAACGTGTTCCTTGGCTTATTTGTCATATGTTATATAAATTTTAAGGAAGAAAAATAATTTAAAAACATTTTTTTTTTATAAATTGTAATTGTGCTATCTACACATAATCAAAAAATAGTGCTATCTACATTAAAAATATTTGTGGAAATAATAACAATTGTTATAAAATATACATTGTAATTTGTGATAAACCAACAAAATGGACCACAATTCCCTGCAACGTACTGTAATCATGGATTTCTAAGATATACTCGGCCATTGACCTTAACAGATTGTAAATAAACGTCATATAAGAAAGATAGTACCCTGAATTCTATTGACATATTTATAATAAATCTTGTTTTATTCAAAAAACTTGTTATTTTAATTGAAATTCGTGATATTTTGATAAAAGCTTCAATTTTCGTTATATTTTATTTTTTTCTTGTTAAAATAATGCTAAATTAAAATTTGATCGTTTCAAGTACTAAAGCAAGTAGGCTTTAGTACTTGAAACGATCAAATTTTAACTCGTAAAAAGTGCTATCTACTATAGAACCGAAAATATAAGGAGTTAATAAAAAAACTTAATTTGTACAAGATCTTAGCCCCGATTTGTATGGTATTGTAAAACAAAGTTTATTTATTTCTCTTATAGTTAATGACAAAAACAGTTTTTTCCCTCTCCTGTAAAATTGTGAATTTGTAGATAGGCCTTTTTGAATATAAACCCTCGATATATTTTTTTTGATTCTTACACAGCTTCAATTCAAAAATATGATACAAAACATATAGAATTCAGTCTTAAACTAAATCTACTTTTACATAAGTCAGGTTTGGCTAATCAAGTCTTGAATTTGTATAAGAAAAAACTGACAGAATTAAAATTGAGCAAACCTGACCGTACTATCAAGTTTACGAAAATTTTGAAAATTTTAATGAAATTTAAGGAAAATAAAATGAAAACTGATGAAGAAAATGTTTGTGTGTGAACGTGAATGCAGCTTCAAAAGAAATTTAAAGAAAAACTGATCAAGCAAAGCTGATTCTATGAAATGGGACTAAGGTATCTTTTCTAATCAATCAAGGGATGGAAAACATGGTACTATAGTACCACTACTTGGTACAAATTAAAGACCTTGAAATATTTATATTTCAATTAACAACGGAAATTCGTTCGTTTAAGTTGTAAATAGGGTTAATAATGTAACATGATATATCTTAATCCAACAAAGATATCGGACATGTATTTGTTTAAAACAAGTCTTTTAAGATTTATAAAATATCAATAACTAGATAAAAAGTACATTTTGGTGTTGCTTCATATATATGTTCTTAACCAAAGTATATATGTATGTATTTACGTGTAATAACTTTAGAATTTTCGCATAACCTTACCTTTTTTCAACGCCACTGACCGAACAATCCCTTTATAGGTATACAGCAAGGTTTCTTTGCCCATTTCCCAAGTACTGCCGGCTAGTGCTTTAAGAACATTGTTTCTACAATTTAAGACTGTCGAGTGTGACTCCCAGGATTCTCAGGTGGTTCACGGTCGAAATTGATGCACCATAGACCTCGACGCCAAGCTGTAGTCTTACTTCATTTGTCTAGGTGGCAAATAGGGTCGCTGAAGATTTAATTGGTTATATCTACAAATTACGTTCAGTGAAGAAATTATGGATAATATTGAGATAACGATTCTCTTTACCGCATAGGTCTACCACATTATGGCCAGTCGTCATTATCGTGGAGTCTAGAAGTTTATAGAGATAGAAGTTAAACAGAAGTGGCGACAGGACTCCGCCTTGAGAACTCCTTGTCTGACTCTACACTGCAGTATTTTGATAGTTGGTCTCTAAACTCTACGAACGACTGATGACGACCCAGAAAATTTACTATCCATATCTTCAAATTTGTTGATATTGCGGACAGCAGGATGTCCGATGTCGGCATGTCTTACCGTGTCAAAGGCTTTTGACAAGTCAAGCACCACAAGGACCGTTCTTTCACAAGGGTTCTGTTGGCTTAAGCCTTGTGCGATTTGAGTGGTAATGGCTGTTAATACTGTGTGAATCCATGTTGAAGGAGAGCTGCTGGTAGCTGGTTGGTCAGATAGGGAAGGAGTAGATCCTTGAGTGTCTTCGCTACTTCGGAGAGATATTGGTCTGTACGACGATCCTATATTCGCAGGTTTCCTAGGTTTTAGGATTGCGATCACTTTACCCATTTTTCTAGATATTGCGTTTAAAGAGGCTAGTCATAGAAAGATTTAAGATACCTGTCTAGAACTTTACTTACCAGAAGGTTTAGCTGTACAGATGGCCTTTGCAACTTTAACCGGCCTAAAAAGTTGTGGTGGGTTCAAGATTGGGAGATCATGCAGCTTGCGAACAATACTCCTTTTCATCTTGTCTTTCTCAGGGTACTCAATATGTAGTCGGCTAAAAGCACGCTAATACTCATTCGGGTCGGATGTGGCGTTGTCAGCAAGCTAATCGCGACCCTATCATCCTATTTCATAGAGATTGAACAGTGGACCACAACTTACTTATTCGTTCGCCAAGGGTGCAGTTCTTCGAATTATCAAGCCAACGGTTTCGCTTGTCCTCATTTACCAACCTGCTGACATCACAGTTCAGGTGGACGATCCCAGGATTATCAGGAATAAAATTGCGAATCGCATTGCGCTCTTCTGCTAATTCCCACTGCTTCTTTTAGCAAGTGCGCTCTCACTACTGGTATTCTTCCATCAGGGATGAAGAAAGTGTCTGCAGCGTTGAAGGTTTCGTGAATTCTCTGAAGCCATTTTAGTCTGTTTTTTCTGCTTTATTTACGTACGGCATTCAGTGACGATTAAATCGTTTGGTTGCTTCAGTCTAAATATTATCGGCAGGTTAATCAGACCAGGACTTGCTATTGTGGTGTCAGGAGAACAGGCGCAATAACCCATAATCCGACTAGGAACATCGTTAGTTAAAGTGCAGAGGGTGGACTCGCCAATCTGTTCCGCTAACGACTCAACTCTTTGCTGTTCCCAAAGAACTGAGTGACAAAGATCACGATGCGCGTTAAAGTTTCCCATAACCAGCCGTGTTTCTCCTTCTAAAGGGGTTCTGATGTCGAAAAGGTAAAGAGTAGAACAACTGGTTACAGGCGGAATGTAGACATTATAGATTTCTAACTTCTTGTCCTCTGATCTGACAGAACTGAGTTGTAGATGATAAATGCGATGCCTCCACCGTAATTTCTGGTGCGGTCTTTTTGGAGAACGTTGTACCCGTTACAACTTTGCAGACTGGAGCTGATGGGTGCTGCATTGTTGCATAAATCGCGTTATCTTAGATATTTTTTGGAGACCATTGCAGTTGAACTGCGGAATTATATCAACCCAGGAACTCGAACCGGCAATGGGTTGTGCTGTTAATGTTGATGCTACCATGGTTGTTGCGATTGCTATACGGACGGTGGGAGAGTTGTCGACAAAGATGATAATGTCGAATAAGACGCTGATGTTGTTGGGCACGGATCAACGAAACTCTCCAACCACTCCCTGTCATGCTAAAGTCCTGAACAGTTCCTGAGTTGGAACCAGCCCAAACAAGTGTGGCACAATAGCTGGGTTTGCATATGGTGCAAGCAGTTTTGGCACGCTATGCAGCTTCATGGTCCTGGATATGTTTCGACTCCGGCACGGACCAAAAAAATGAGGAGCAGCACTGGCGAAATTTGTTGCTTTAAAATTAAAATTTGTAAATATGTTGTTGATGAGTTGGCCGAGATGCATCGATTCATTGTGGCACGTAGAATGCCACACGAAGACCTCGCCTTTTGGCGTAGCGAATTAGTTTCTGGATTTTTTGTTATTACGCCAGATTCTGAATGCTTTTTCTGTGGATCTGACTACATTTTTGCAAATCGAATTAAATCAAGATTTCTTTCTGAGCTTCATGTCAGAATTTTTTTGTTTGGGCTGAAGGCTTTTATTCCCAGCATTATCACATTTTCGGGCATTTTAACCATGACATTGTCATTATTATCTAGAAAACAAAAGAAATCGTTAACTGAAAGGCTCTTTAGGTTAAGCTCAACCCTAAAGAGTCTTCCAGTAAATGAATCTAATCCGTTTCGGAGCTGGTCGTGAAGTGGTATGAAGTTCCGAGAATGCAAATGAGACAGAAATGGTAGCGACACGAGTAAGGGTGCGAAGTTAAAACAGGTCTAGTGTATTGTTTTGGTGCATTTCAACATACGAGGTATTAGTTGGATCCTTCATTAGTTGGGCAAGGTGGTTATGTTCTGCGAATAACTTTCCATATTAGCTTTCGGAGTTGTATGGCTGGAATGGCGAAGCCAAGAGGAGTTATATATATATATATATATATAAAATCTATGTAATTAACCTAAAATTTAATGATTACAGCTTGAGTGGGTATATCAGTGATGGGTTAAACAATTACAAATTATATGTATGTGAACAACAATTAATATAGAAATGGTCCCATTTGCTGGTCTTTATCGCTATATTCAGGATTTAAAGAGGATTGACCTATATATATTGAACTATACGACTTAAACTGGAATAGTGTTGAGTAAAGTTTTCTTATTCTCAGACTTTCATCCAATTTAAAGACAAATTATGAAACCAAATGGGTCAAGGGTATTTTACAATCGACTATAACTACGATTTTCTCACTATTTGCCTTGTGGCGTTTATGTTATTTATTTTTTCTTTCATTTAAAGTTTAAAAATGATAAATATTTAAATAAAAATTAACGTGAGAAAAAACCAAGCATAGACAATACAAACAACATTATTTAGAAAAAAAAAAATACATACACATCCACTAATTAAAATTTAAATACGAGTATTGAAGATTTAAACATTGACTTGTTTCTAGTCAGCGTAAACGGGTTCTATTTATGGTCTGTGGGGTCTAGCCCCCATTCCTAATTATATTATTTTATAAACCCAACCAAAGTAGTCAGTCGGTCATTAGTAGTAGCAGTCTTATTATATTGTAGATGATTCATATTTTAGAATTATATTTGCATGACAAGTCATTAATTAAATAAAACAACCCAACTCGACTGAATTTAATAAATTAAACTTGTGTCATAGAACAACTTAATGTTGCTCGTATGTACATATTTTATTAGTAAATTTCAAAAGGAATTCTTATAAAATTTGTTTAATTGTGTATTTGGTATTTTGGTTTGCTTTGTCTGGTTTTACAAATAAATTTAAAATTAATTAAATATACAAAAAACAACAACAATTATAAAAATAATGAAATATTTATTTAAATATAAACGGTTATAGAGCAGAAATATACAAGTTTTGGTTGAAACAACCAACCGACCGACTTTCCGTTCACATTCTAAATAATAAATTAAATTTAAATTATTCATAATTACACTCAAGGAAAATCAAAATTCGGAGTGAGGTCAGTTTTAATATGAACATGATTTCAAAATTAAAGCTAGGAAATTTGTGAAATTTTCTTGTTTTCATAGGAAATTTTTCAAAAATTTCCTATTTTTATAAGAAATTTTTCAAAAATTTCCTTTTTTTATGGAAAATTTTTCAAAAATTTCCTATTTTTATAGGAATTTTTTCAAAAATTTCCTATTTTTATAAGAAATTTTTCAAAAATTTCCTATTTTTACAGGAAATTTTTCAAAAATTTCCTGTTTTTATAGGAAATTTTTCTAAAATTTCCTATTTTTATAGGAAATTTTTCAAAAATTTCCTATTTTTATAGGAAATTTTTCAAAAATTTCCTATTTTTATAGGAAATTTTTCAAAAATTTCCTATTTTTATAGGAAATTTTTCAAAAATTTCCTATTTTTATAGGAAATTTTTCAAAAATTTCCTATTTTTATAGGAAATTTTTCAAAAATTTCCTATTTTTATAGGAAATTTTTCAAAAATTTCCTATTTTTATAGGAAATTTTTCAAAAATTTCCTATTTTTATAGGAAATTTTTCAAAAATTTCCTATTTTTATAGGAAATTTTTCAAAAATTTCCTATTTTTATAGGAAATTTTTCAAAAATTTCCTATTTTTATAGGAAATTTTTCAAAAATTTCCTATTTTTATAGGAAATTTTTCAAAAATTTCCTATTTTTATAGGAAATTTTTCAAAAATTTCCAATTTTTATAGGAAATTTTTCAAAAATTTCCTATTTTTATAGGAAATTTTTCAAAAATTTCCTATTTTTATAGGAAATTTTTCAAAAATTTCCTATTTTTATAGGAAATTTTTCAAAAATTTCCTATTTTTATAGGAAATTTTTCAAAAATTTCCTATTTTTATAGGAAATTTTTCAAAAATTTCCTATTTTTATAGGAAATTTTTCAAAAATTTCCTATTTTTATAGGAAATTTTTCAAAAATTTCCTATTTTTATAGGAAATTTTTCAAAAATTTCCTATTTTTATAGGAAATTTTTCAAAAATTTCCTATTTTTATAGGAAATTTTTCAAAAATTTCCTATTTTTATAGGAAATTTTTCAAAAATTTCCTATTTTTATAGGAAATTTTTCAAAAATTTCCTATTTTTAAAGGAAATTTTTCAAAAATTTTCTATTTTTATAGGAAATTTTTCAAAAAATTTCCTATTTTTATTGGAAATTTTTCAAAAAATTTCCTATTTTTATAGGAAATTTTTCAAAAAAATTTCCTATTTTTATAGGAAATTTTTCAAAAAAATTTCCTATTTTTATAGGAAATTTTTGAAAAAAATTTCCTATTTTTATAGGAAATTTTTCAAAAAAATTTCCTATGTTTATAGGAAATTTTTCAAAAATTTCCTATTTTTATAGGAAATTTTTCAAAAATTTCCTATTTTTATAGGAAATTTTTCAAAAATTTCCTATTTTTATAGGAAATTTTTCAAAAATTTATAGGAAATTTTTCAAAAATTTCCTATTTTTATAGGAAATTTTTCAAAAATTTCCTATTTTTATAGGAAATTTTTCAAAAATTTCCTATTTTTATAGGAAATTTTTCAAAAATTTCCTATTTTTATAGGAAATTTTTCAAAAATTTCCTATTTTTATAGGAAATTTTTCAAAAATTTCCTATTTTTATAGGAAATTTTTCAAAAATTTCCTATTTTTATAGGAAATTTTTCAAAAATTTCCTATTTTTATAGGAAATTTTTCAAAAATTTCCTATTTTTATAGGAAATTTTTCAAAAATTTCCTATTTTTATAGGAAATTTTTCAAAAATTTCCTATTTTTATAGGAAATTTTTCAAAAATTTCCTATTTTTATAGGAAATTTTTCAAAAATTTCCTATTTTTTAGGAAATTTTTCAAAAATTTCCTATTTTTATAGGAAATTTTTCAAAAATTTCCTATTTTTATAGGAAATTTTTCAAAAATTTCCTATTTTTATAGGAAATTTTTCAAAAATTTCCTATTTTTATAGGAAATTTTTCAAAAATTTCCTATTTTTATAGGAAATTTTTCAAAAATTTCCTATTTTTATAGGAAATTTTTCAAAAATTTCCTATTTTTATAGGAAATTTTTCAAAAATTTCCTATTTTTATAGGAAATTTTTCAAAAATTTCCTATTTTTATAGGAAATTTTTCAAAAATTTCCTATTTTTATAGGAAATTTTTCAAAAATTTCCTATTTTTATAGGAAATTTTTCAAAAATTTCCTATTTTTATAGGAAATTTTTCAAAAATTTCCTATTTTTATAGGAAATTTTTCAAAAATTTCCTATTTTTATAGGAAATTTTTCAAAAATTTCCTATTTTTATAGGAAATTTTTCAAAAATTTCCTATTTTTATAGGAAATTTTTCAAAAATTTCCTATTTTTATAGGAAATTTTTCAAAAATTTCCTATTTTTATAGGAAATTTTTCAAAAATTTCCTATTTTTATAGGAAATTTTTCAAAAATTTCCTATTTTTATAGGAAATTTTTCAAAAATTTCCTATTTTTATAGGAAATTTTTCAAAAATTTCCTATTTTTATAGGAAATTTTTCAAAAATTTCCTATTTTTATAGGAAATTTTTCAAAAATTTCCTATTTTTATAGGAAATTTTTCAAAAATTTCCTATTTTTATAGGAAATTTTTCAAAAATTTCCTATTTTTATAGGAAATTTTTCAAAAATTTCCTATTTTTATAGGAAATTTTTCAAAAATTTCCTATTTTTATAGGAAATTTTTCAAAAATTTCCTATTTTTATAGGAAATTTTTCAAAAATTTCCTATTTTTATAGGAAATTTTTCAAAAATTTCCTATTTTTATAGGAAATTTTTCAAAAATTTCCTATTTTTATAGGAAATTTTTCAAAAATTTCCTATTTTTATAGGAAATTTTTCAAAAATTTCCTATTTTTATAGGAAATTTTTCAAAAATTTCCTATTTTTATAGGAAATTTTTCAAAAATTTCCTATTTTTATAGGAAATTTTTCAAAAATTTCCTATTTTTATAGGAAATTTTTCAAAAATTTCCTATTTTTATAGGAAATTTTTCAAAAATTTCCTATTTTTATAGGAAATTTTTCAAAAATTTCCTATTTTTATAGGAAATTTTTCAAAAATTTCCTATTTTTATAGGAAATTTTTCAAAAATTTCCTATTTTTATAGGAAATTTTTCAAAAATTTCCTATTTTTATAGGAAATTTTTCAAAAATTTCCTATTTTTATAGGAAATTTTTCAAAAATTTCCTATTTTTATAGGAAATTTTTCAAAAATTTCCTATTTTTATAGGAAATTTTTCAAAAATTTCCTATTTTTATAGGAAATTTTTCAAAAATTTCCTATTTTTATAGGAAATTTTTCAAAAATTTCCTATTTTTATAGGAAATTTTTCAAAAACTTCCTATTTTTATAGGAAATTTTTCAAAAATTTCCTATTTTTATAGGAAATTTTTCAAAAATTTCCTATTTTTATAGGAAATTTTTCAAAAATTTCCTATTTTTATAGGAAATTTTTCAAAAATTTCCTATTTTTATATGAAATTTTTCAAAAATTTCCTATTTTTATAGGAAATTTTTCAAAAATTTCCTATTTTTATAGGAAATTTTTCAAAAATTTCCTATTTTTATAGGAAATTTTTCAAAAATTTCCTATTTTTATAGGAAATTTTTCAAAAATTTCCTATTTTTATAGGAAATTTTTCAAAAACTTCCTATTTTTATAGGAAATTTTTCAAAAACTTCCTATTTCTATAGGAAATTTTTCAAAAATTTCCTATTTTTATAGGAAATTTTTCAAAAATTTCTTATAAAAATAAAAAATTTTTGAAAACTTTCCTATAAAAATAAGAAATTTTTGAAAAATTTTTCAAAAATTTCCTATTTTTCTAAATTTTTGAAATTTTTTTTATAAAAAAAGTAAATTTTTGAAAAAATTTCAATTTTTTGAAATTTTTGAAAACATTTTTCAAAAATATTGAAAGGGAATACTAACATAAGAAATTAAAGAATACCTTTTATATAAATTTCATTTAGTGTATACTTTGTATAACCTCTTTCAATTATGATGTCAATTTAATGATGACGCAAAAGCATGAATAAAAGGCAACCACTTTTGCATGGCCTTACAAATAAGATGTTTATTTTTAAAATTGTGACATAAACCGCAAATGCAATAAAAATATTTAAATTTACAAATTCCTACATATCCAACACAAAAATTTCAATTTCGTAATAACAATTTTTCTTTGTGATAAAATTCAAAATTCCTTGTCATCAATATATCTATATCTGAGAGTCTAAAGTAGTAAAAGTCTCTGGGAAAGTTGTTCTGTTGATCTTTTAAGAAATCAAGTTCAAAGATCGTACAGAGGTTTCAAGTTATTGTAGTAATTGCGTCTTTACTAAAACTTTAATATCTAATCGAAATGCTTCCTCATTCATTTAAATAAAATTACATATTAATACCAGTTGATTGAGTTGGATTATCATGTAGAAAAAACCCGAAAGATTATTTTAATTTTAAAATATTTCTTAAAAAAATAGATATCTAGTCAATTTAGTTTTATTGGATAAAACGAATTAAATTTTGCATGTGATGTATTCGATGTGTAATTTCCATTTATAGTATAACTTTTTCATTAAAAATTTATTAGATAATCCAAAGCCTTAAGCTTTTAAATATTAAACCAGTTCCTTTGTTTAATTTTTTTTTTATTTTTAAATTGCATAAGTAATTTGTACATTTTAATTAGTTTATTACCTTATTTGAGCTTTGGCTTAGGAAAATATAGACTAATACTTTAATTGTAAAAAAAAAAAATTTAATATGTTGCTATAAAAATTAAATTTTATATATAGATTTTCATAACAAGCTTATCAACTTAAGTCTGAAAGCTATTAAATTAACTTGATTAGTAATTTTTGATACCCTACATCAGCAGATTTTTAAAGGGTATAAGAGGGTTTGAGTGAAAGTTTGTAACGTTGAGAAATATTGAAGCGATTGACTCAAGTTGACTTTATTTTCCTATCCATGTTATCCATATTTACATATCAAACAAGTAAGAGTGTTATATTCGGCTGTGCCGTCTCTTATATACCCGCCATCAAGTTGTATTAAATTTAGAAACATATCTCATATATCTCCGAGGGTACAGCTAATTCAAAATGTGGACCAAATTCGAAGAAAGTTGTTACGCTAGTTGGTATTGTTAGCAAAATATTTGGACTAAATTCGGTTGCAGGAGCTTTATAGTTCAACATTTAAAAGTTATTGTGCTTTTATCTGAAGGATAGACGGACATAAATCCCCTTTTCTTCTTGTTTTTTTGTGTTTCCGTAAGTTTTTTATATGGGCGCTATGGTCTAATGGTGACCGATTGTGACAAAATTTTGCACACTTGTTAGCGTTGACATAAGACTTCCTTGTGCCATATTTAGTGACCAAAGCTATTACCGTTTATCATTTATTGGCATTTACAGACAGACGGACAGACAGACCGAAGGACAGACAGACGGACATCGCTCTTAGAATTTCATAAGGATTCAGAATATACTTCAATTTTGGTTTTTAAGCCAATATTAAGGAAATTACAAACGAAATGACAATCTCAATATACCTCCCATTCTTTTTGATGGTGGGTATAAAAAGGGGATGCTATATATAAGAATTAAAGCCAAATGTTGACCGATTGTAATACAATTTTTTACACACTGCCCGCTTTTTATATGAAGCTTATTCTTAAAAAATTTAGTGGCCATAGTTTCTAATTTAATAGCTTTTAACTGGCCTTTGCTATATTTTTTTGGATTCCGGGAGAGTTTTTTATATGAAAGCTATAGTCAAATATGGACCGATTCCTATAAAATTTGATATACCGACCAACAGTTGCATAAAACTTCTCTATTCTAAATTTAGTCATCATAGCTATTACAATTGTATTGAATTTATCAGCATTAAAGTGTTTCCCGGATCGGGGTTATATGGAAGCTCTAACAAAATGTGAACCGATTTCGTCCATTTTCAATACACAACTTTTTCAAGATATCGAAAACACTTTTGTAAAACTTTGTCTCTCTAGCTCTTGTAGTTAAGGAGCTAGTGCCAGGGACCGTAACTGTTATAACATTTATCATAAAAGTCGGAAATAAAAGTTATTTTTTGACTTTTATTATTTCGAGCAGAAATAAAAGATATTTTTTGACTTTAATTTTTTCGAGCAGAAATAAAAGTTATTTTTGTTTAAGTTCATGATAAATTAATTGAAAATTTTTGTCAAACAAAGATAATTTTTAGTGAAAATTATTTGCATATGCTCAAAAATTAATGGAGTTGAGTTTCGCAATCATAATTAGGGTTGAAAACACAAAAATAACTTTTATTTCTGCTCGAAAAAATAAAAGTCAAAAAATAACTTTTATTCATGATCGAAATAATGAAAGTTAAAAATAACTGTTATTTTTGCTCGAAAAAATAAAAGTTAAATTTAACTGTTATTTTTGCTCAAAAAAATAACAATAAAAAAATAACTGTTATTTTTTTCTAAATCAGATTTTTAAAAATCATCGCATTTTATGAAAATTTGGTCCAAGACTATCAAAATGGTATACTTAGTTTTATTCTCCGAAATTTTCTTGCGGTTTCTTTTTTTGATCAAAAATTCAAAAATAACAGTTATTTTCGGTCCCTGGCTAGCGTGCTTTTATCTGACGGACATAAACCGTCTTTTCTTTTTGTATTTTTGTGTTTCCGTAAGTTTTTTATATGGGAGCTATGGTCAAATGGTGACCGATTATGACACAATTTTGCACACTCACATAAGACTTCTTTTTGTAAAATTTTGTTGATGTAGCCCTTTTTGTTAAGGCGCTATCGTGCTTTTATCTGACGGACAGACGTACATAAACCCCCTTTTATTTTTGTATTTTTGTGATTCCGTAAGTTTTTTTATATGGGAGCTATAATTTGACCGATTGTGACAAAATTTTGCACACTGGTTGGCATTGACAAAAGACTTCCTTGTGCTAAATTTAGTGACCGAAGCTATTACAGTTTATCATTTATTGGCATTTAAGTGAATTTCAAGTGGAATTTAGGCTGTTTCCGTAAGTTTTTTATATGGGAGCTATGGTTAAATGTGAACCGATTTGGATGAGATTTTATATGCTTCCTATCACTTATGTAAATGTATAAAAAATTTTATCCTCATAGCTGTTATAATTTGTCATTTATTAGCAAATAAGCAATTAGCCTAGACGAGGTTATACGGGAACCATGGTCAAATGTGAACCGATTTTGCCCGATTTCAATACCAAAATTTTCCGAGAAATGGAGAATATTTTTGCCAAATTTCAGTGAACTATATCCTTTCGTTAAGATTTTATCGTACCGACAGACAGACAAACGGACAGACAGATAGAAAGACAGACAGACAGACCGACAGACCGACAGACAGACAGACAGACAAAAAGACAGACAGATAGACAGACAAAAAGACAGACGGACATCGTTCTATCGTCTTAGAATTTCATAAGGATTCAGAATATACTTTTGATTTTTGAGCCAATATTAAGGAAATTACAAAAGGAATGACAAACTCAATATACCCCCCATTCTTTTTGATGGTGGGTATAAAAATAGTATGTATTCCTATTTGCATAGTATTGAGTGGTACAGGGTGTCATATAATCGGACTTCACGGACCAAGACTTTTACTTTTGCTTTAATTATAATTCTATGAAATATAAAAAATTAATTTCTTTTTGATTTAATAGTATTACGAATATATAACACAAATCTGTTGACTAAGGCATTGATTATTCAAATGATGACCCATAGACCGATCCTCACAAACTGTTAACGAACGCATTAATTCATAATTAAAAAACAAAAATTTTCAAATACAAATTATTTCACAAAGTCTCACACAATTCTCTGGCATTTAAGTGTATGTACGTCAAAAATTGTGAAATATCAAGATGTTGACGATCGTTTCCTTAACAATTAAATGACTGATCTTTTCAATTATAAATATGAACTGCAATAATTTTGAAAATTATGAAAAAAAAGTCACATGGCCCTGTCATTAAACAAATATCGTCACGTAAATGTTTATATATGATTTAGCAATTTTTATTTTTTTTTTTTTTTGTTATAACAAAATTTTTAATATTAAATGACTTAAATATTTAGTACTTTAGCTACTACTTATTTATTAGTGGTAATCAAACTATAAAATAAACACTTGAGGGTTATCTCAAGTGGTCTATAAACGAGTAATCGAGTTTTCGTACGAGTATTTTCATCATCATTATATTGATCGTCATATCACCAGGCAACTTAAACATATATACTTGCATTTCACATATACATAAAGATTGCCAGCGAAGAAAAATTTACCTTTTCAAATGAACATAAATCAGTTCTTGTTCTTGGTACCAGAAAGTAGCGCAAACAGCGACTCTTTAGTAGAGTCGCTAGGTCGATTTATATATTTCAATGTTTAAATATGATTTCGTGTAAATGAAATCATCTTTAAATGGTTTATAAGCTGGGTCCAATTTTGGCACACTCACTCCAACGTATCGGTTGGTATCTCGCAAATTAATTCTAAAATATTGTCCAACAACCGTTGAATGCTTGTCACTATAAACATGAGTCGTAAAATAGCCCCATAAACTACCTAGTCTAATAGCGTTAACCTTCTTCCAATAACGAGAAATATACTAAGTCGAGTAATTTTGAACAGAATACCCGATGCCGTTTAGGCTACACTTCGCGAAAATCAGTTTGGGTTCAGAGAGAATCGATCTTGTGTTGACTTAATCAAGAGTAATGTAATGAATTCAGCACCCCCATTTACCTAGCGTTTATCGACTTTATGAAGGACTTTGACAGTGCCAGTTGGAGCTATCTATGGAGAATTTTAGAAAATCTTAACATGCCAACGAAAAGTCTGAACTTGATTCGTGAATTTTAAATGTCGGGTCCTACGCAAAGGTAAACTGTGAAATCTGTCCGATGTTACTACTGGAATGAGACAAGGATGCATTTTAACACCTATACTTTTTATCTTCATCATCGACAATATAAGGCGCACGTCTCCGAATGTTAGACACGGTATCCAATGGACACCCTTTAAACTCCTCAAGGATTTGGAATTAGCTGGGGACTTATGTCTTCTAAGCCAAAGCTCAGGTCACCTTTAAGAAAACACTAACGACATCACTGTTGAATCTCGGGAAATCAATATTTCCAAGACAAAGATTATGGAGGCTATGGAGCAAACTCGTTGACACACATCAATGTAGATAACGAGGTTATTGAATGGGAAGGTACCTTTAATTACCTTGAAAGCTTGGTGTCTACAAAAGGTGGTGCCGACAAGGATATCGCATATTAATAAGACAAAATCTGCATTCGGCATTCTCCAAGCTTAAGTTACGAATATGCAAGTTCATCTTGTATTACGGCTGTGAGGCTTTGAAATGCACAAATCCCATCGATAAGCGCCTACAAAACTTTACAAACAAATGCTTGCGGCAAATCCTTAAGATAGGATGGCCATATCGCATAAGAAATGAAGATATACTAAATGCAACAAACTAAATCGGGATGTAAATGGGATGCAGTTGTTGCCTGGGTTTCCTGCTAACAGGTAATAACTGTATTCAATTCCTACTCGCACCTCCTCGTGGTACATACTGGAAACCTGAGCAACCTAGTTGGAGATGCGGGAAACAACCCGAGTGAGATTCTAGGTCAGGACTAATGTGAGAGGGTGTTATCTTGGAGCCATACCGTATTTGGTCTAAGGGTCTAATATAATTGTACTTCCTAAAGTACAAAACTGTTGCGGCTACAAGCTGGCGTTAGTCTCGGATCGAGCGGCTCGCTTTACAAACCTGGCTCTTGTCTTTGGACTCATCATCTATCGACTTAGCTTTTTACGGTGTTTTAAGCATGAAAAGAAACAACATTATAGAAAATACTATTCCAAGGGGTAATCATGCGAGAAATCTCCCCGCTACGGCATCTGGCACAAGGATTTTGGAGATGCCTAATCTATGCAAGAACATCCTGATGAATGACACCATATTTATCCGAAGAAATCGGACTGAAGCCCTATGCTCCACTGGGAGTCAAGGATAACAGAACAAACCAAATCCCTGCTTCTACAGAGATATGTCAACGGAAATGGTGGTAAATAGCCCAAACATTGCTCGATAAGCGCTTCGTTAGTTGGTGCACCTGCTAGAACATGGAGAAGATCAATTGATACGGAGTTGCAAGCTTTTCATGGAATAACGTATGCCTTACATCTTGTAAAAGAGTTCGATATAAAAGGATGGTTGAGCCATATACTCCACTGGAAGTCAAAAATAACAGAAGAAAGGCTTTAAACAGTTCACGGAACTCCTCTTCTTCCAAATGGGTTATTGTTTGCGAGCTGTGTGGCATGACATGAAGCACCGTTTTGTTAAAATATTATATCAGCCAAGTCTAGGTCTTCCGTTTTAGCAAAAATTAATAGTTATTGTGAATGGTACAATTCGCAATAACTTTCCTATCTTGGTTGCCTATAAAAAAGAATGGTACGGTGATGCCACCGATCCATAAACCACAACAAACTTTCGGAATTGACCAATACCTAATGGTGTCAAATCGCATGATCTTGGTGGCCAGTTGATATCGCCACGACAAAAACTGTTAAAACCACACATTCTTCAAGTCGTATTCTTTAAGACAGTTATTCCTGAGAACGACGAGGAATCGACACATTCGGGTCTTCGGCAATACTTTCACTTACAGCAGCGATATTTTCAGCGGAACGAGCAAACGATGATGCACAGGCCTTACAATATTTGTAACCGCTCCAGTCTCCTCAAATTTCTACACAATTTTGCCAATTGCTTGCGCAGATGGACGATTATGAAACCATATTTTCCTCTTAAAGCACGATATGTGGCTGTTGCAGAATCACAATTTTTGTAGTATGTTTTGATAATTTTAATGCGTTGTGTGAAACTTAAGCTATCCATTTTCGTCAATGTCAGACTTTCAATCGAAACGAAAATAATTGATTTAACAATTTAGTTTGACAGATGTCGAATTTCACTCCTATACTTTTGAAACCAAGAAATGTATAACCCCTTAGTTTGTATATTCACACAATAAATCGACCTTTTTCTAAACATTAAAAATCAATTAGTTTACATTTGACCTCAGAGGCTTAGAGTATCATGGAGCGAGGCTTGACTTTTATCGTTTTTTTTTTCGTTTCCAACCTTTATAAATACATTGTTTACTAACCCATAATCCCAATACTATCACTATATATGGAAACTACAAAAACAAGACAAGGTCCACTTCATGGAATTAGTTCAAAAAATAAAACCACATTTTTTTATGAATTATTAAATTTAATACCAGCTCTTACGTCTAGTTTTACCTTATCAGCTGCTATGAATTATAGTCTATAAAGCGAAATTAAAAACCCCAGTATCTTAATTACTCACTTAGATTGATTACCTTTTAGACTTGATTTGACTCGTCTACAAAAATAAATGTATTCTTAATCAGCCTCGAACACAAGTTTTGTTTTTTTTTTGTTCTACGTCAGTCATAAAATGGGTTTTAAAGTATAAAACATTTGCTATCAATACTTTAAAATCATTTAATTGATAAATATAAATGGAAACTTGGAAAAAATGAAATAAATTAAAACCCAAGTAACTGGAATTACTGTGATAGGAATGTTAAATATAATAAAAATAATATTAATGATTAAGTCCATTTTTTTGTTACTCATATCATATCGGTCATTTGGGGCTAAGTGGTCGTAATTGATTGATTAAGTGCAACACAAATATTTAGGTATTTTTTGTACAAATATCTAAAAATAACTTAAAAAGCATGGAATTGAAAACTGAATAGATCTGAAATCTAGCAACTAAGAACGTTTAGTTTGAGAATTAAAGTGTCTAAAAGTAGCTGTGTACCTTTTTTAATGTCAGATTTACAATTTTCCAAAAAGCTTAACTTTTATTTTTGGAAAGATTTTGAAATAAAAATTTACATTAAATTTGTTAACTCTAAGATGGAAAAATATGTATTTCTATAGTTACTTACTTTTTAAATTTGTATTTCAATTTCCATTTTTTTCTTTTTATTTCTAATTTTACATTTCTCTTAATTTATAAACTTCCGTTTTTATTTTTATCACTTTAACATAAATTTAAATTTAACAAATTTTAACACATCTGATTATTTTACAATTTTACGTGATAATTTACACATTTCCTAATAGGTATTATTTACAATATGGCAACTCTTCTTATTAACGTTTGTCTTCATCTGCTCTTTTCGAACAACAACAAGAATAACATTGTAAACAAATGCACACAAAAACTTTAACTAATTCTCATGCCACTAATTTTTGCTTTTATTAAAATCTAAGTGCAACCTTGATTTTTCATCTTAATTTAATATCACTTTCAAACTTTATTAATTCCACTTTAATTTAACACTAACTTCATTGAAATTGATTAACTTTTAATGCTAAAATTATTTAATTTAAATTGCACTAATTTATTGTGACGACCGGTTGCGACCTTTCAAAAGAATTAATGAAAAACGAAACTAAGGAGAAGGAATGAAATGAAAGAGAATTATTGTTAAGAGAGTGGGGGGATTGACAGAGCAATGTTTATGTAATTTAGTTTTACGTTACGTTTTATAGAAAAGTAAAGTAAAAAGTTGGGGCTTTATGGATTTTGCATTTTCCGAAATTGTTCAGATTTATGAGCGCCTCATCAAAAATTTTTGATGAGGCTCTCAGAAAATCCATAAACAGTCTTCAAAAACTATTACTTCCAAAGTGGCCATATTGTTCGGTTTGTGATCATGCGGCATCAATGGCCCATATTTTTCCGGAAATTTGCAAGAAAAATCCATCTTCATGAATTCTTTGTACTACCAAACCCATGACAACAGATTATTTGTGGCTACAATAGGCCATTGTTGATATATTTCAAGTTCCTTTACCCTTAAGCGAATACCAAAAATGTATTTACATAAGCGAACCCCGGGGCCTGGCTGGGACTTCATATATTTTGTATAGACTTAATAGAATTTTTACAAAATTTGCAAAAGAATTTTGTGTTGCGTTTTACATTATCATTGTCTTTACAAATAGCATACTTGGATTTGTTTTTTAAGACCTCAGGACCGATTTCTTGATTCAAAATGGGTTTAGGTTCCCATACAAATTAAAAGCTATTATATATTCTAATTAATTTCCTTCGATTTGCTTTACCTAAATCTTCTAACAAAATTTGCCGTAACACTTTATGCAGCTCTCCAAGACGATTTAAAAATTTATGTACTTTTATCATATATTCAGCCTTATTACGGTTGTCGAATCTATAATTTTGACTACGACAGTTGGTACTAGATCAATGAAATTGTGTTGTTGTTTTCTTTATTCTAGTAGTAACTGTCGTAGCCGAAACGTATATTCTACAACCGTAATAAGACTAATATAGTAACAAAGTGCCAACGTTCATTTGTTCGATTTGTTTAAGGGTATATTTTTCAAGCATTTTGTGAACTGTCGACAATGATATCATAGAATCCGAATTCACTTGATAATAATTCACGTTTCGAATGTTTGCTGTGGAATACGCCGCTTGTACAAACAAAACTAAGACCAATAGCCAATTATCTACTACATAAATCTAAAGTTGTAAAAAAGATATCAAAGATGACTGTTCTTCCAGATCCCTTGTATCGCGCTGCAAGACGCATGTGTATGTTTTCTCCCTGCTTTTCTGCTCGAATTTCTCCATTATCTTGTGTATATATTACCTGCCTATCATATTTTTTTTCATATATATCAGGTTTCGATAGAATATACTGGGTGAACGAAAACTCATTCACTGTAAAATGTTAAGTGCAGTTTCAAATAATTCGTATAGGTGCTGTTATGTCAGACTAATATAGAAATGACTTAGTACGGCTATCGTATAAAGCGAAGTGGTGTGTTAAATCAATGACATTGTTGCGCGAAATAATGGCATATTTGTTGATTTCTGTTCTCTAAGATAGGATGTGTATTGTTGTGAGTTGCCCGCCGCAAATTTATATACCTTTGAAACCATCCAGCTCTTCCATAGTCATTGGACTAGAAATCTGCTGTATCTCCTCATCATTTTCATTTAATAAATCATTAGCTTTTTGATTTTATTTGCTGCATTCTCTACATAATAGTATAGGGCCTGGCTGGGCCCTGGTGTTACAAACATAAACAAAAATTTTCAGAGAGTAGTTACCACGCCGACAAATAAAAAGTTGCAGGTTTTTTGAATTTGTTTTTGTACAAAACACCTTCATTGAGGAACTCATAAAAGGCTATCGCGCTCCGCCTAAGATATCTGAGTAAAAAAACAGAAAAACCTTCAAAAATGCCTGAGCAGGCCCTGGTGTTCGCTTAAGGGTTTAACAAGATCCATGCTCTTTCCTTTAATATTCGTTCGAACCCTTTCCATTTTCTAGTATTTTTTTTGACGATCGTTGACTCCCAGTGGAGCATAAGGCCTCAACCATCCTTTTGTATCGAACTCTATTACGAGATGTTAGGCATACGTCATTTCATTTAATAGTTTGCTGCTTGCGACTCCGCATCAATGGACCTTCTCTAAGTTCTACCAGGTTCAAAAACAAGCTTCCCTGTGCACGTTGCGTCGATTCTCTGTGGATTCCAACGGAACGCAATGTTGGTATTTGGCATTCGAAGTGTTGCCTATTCATCGCCATTTCCGTTAACATTCATCTATCGAAGAGGGAATTTGGTTTGACGCGTTTAGTAGATTTTCATTTCTTATGCGATTTGACCTCCATATATTAGGATTTACCGCAAGCATTTGTAGGCGCTTATCAATGACATTTGTGAGTTTCCAATTTCGCAGCCGCAGGATTTAACAACTCGACTTCTATAATTGTACATAAGTTCTTGTTAATATGTGTTGAGATTTCCAAATAGCTCGAAGAATGCCAAATACAGATTTTGGTTTATAATCGTCGGCGCCACCTATTTTAGATACCAAACTTCCAAAATAGTTAAAGGTATTTACCTACACATCCAATAACCTCGTTATCCACATTGATGTGTGTCAACGGATTTGCACCATAGCCTCCAGGCATAATCTTCGTCTTGGAAATATTGATTTCCAGCCCAGCTGCCCGAGATAGCGTTAGTGTTTTCTTGAAGGTGACCTGAGCTTTGGCTTAGAAGACATATGTCATTAGCATATACCAAGTAGTCGAGTTGTTTAAGGGTATTCATTGGATACCATGTCTATTACTCAGAGCCTTGCGCATTATGTTGTCTATGTCAAAGATAAAAAGTATAGGTGACAAGAAACCTCCATATCTGACTCCGGTAGTAACTTCGAAGGGATATGACAATTTACCTTTGTGTTGGATCCGACATTTAAAACCCACGTATGTACATTGCCCGAATTAAGTTCAGAATTTTCGTTGGCATGTTACAATTTTCTAAAATTCTCCATAGATAGCTCCTACTGACGCTGTCGAAGGCCTTCATAAAGTCGATAAACGCTAGGTAAATGGGGGTGCGGAATTCATTACATTGCTCTTGTAATATTCTGTAGTTCATAAATATCTATCGCCCATTTCGAATAGTTTTTTGATCGGCTTAATGAAATCTGTTAAATGCTAAAAGTGGTAATACTAGGCCTAACTAGCATATTATATCTTCCTCCAGTACCGTTACTTTTACTGAATCCACTGATGTAGAAAACCCTATTGCCATCATTTGATAAGTTATGCTTTTGAGGAATGAATCCCAAAAAATTCACAGACCGGCTGATTGAGTGCTCACATTTATTTTTCTGACACTAGTCATTCACCCAATTTGGGTGAATGTTGTTATATATTTTCATAGTCAGGCGTCGTTATTTATTATAGTGATAAGTGGTCATTTTAATACCCCCCAACACTAGAGCTACGGTAATTAGGTGGGATTTATAAGTTTGTGCTGATGTTTGTAAAGCATAGAAATATCGGTTTGACACCCACGGACGGGCTTTGTTAAATCGATTAAGTACTAAGTACTAATATTTCTATGTTTTAAAACATCAGCATAAACCCAATATATTTCGGACACACATTTCAATTTACTAGACCAAAATTGCGCACATATAATGCATACTTTATCCAAAATCACAGCGGAAACTTGCTGGACCAAATGGTCAAAATTTGATCGTAAGTCTAAAAGAACACCCGTATAAGTCCCCAAAAGTCGCCTACATGCTCCAAACTTTATTGGAAACAATTTTTGAAATTTTCTATAGAATATTTTACGATATTTGAAATTTTCTATTGAAAATTTTACGATATTTGAAATTTTTTAACAAAAATTTTACGATATTTGAAATTTTCCATAGAAAATTTTACTGTATTTGAAATTTTCTGTAGCAGATTTTACACTATTTGAAATTTTCTATAGCAAATTTTACGATATATAAAATTTTCTATAGAAAATTTTACCATACTTAAATATTTCTATAGAAAATTTTTCGATATTTAAAATTTTACGATATTTAAAATTTTCTATAGAAAATTTTACGATAAAAAATTTTACGATATTTGAAATTTTGTATATAAAATTTTACGATATTTGAAATTTTCTATAAAAACAATTTACGATATTTGAAATTTTCTATAGAAAATTTTACGATATTTGAAATTTTCTATAAAAAAATTTACGATATTTAAAATTTTCTATAGAAAAGTTTACGATATTAAAAATTCTCTATAGAAAATTTTACTACATTTAAAATTCTCTATAAAAAATTTTACGATATTTAAAATTTTCTATAGAAAATCTTACGATATTTAAAATTTTCTATAAAAAGTTTTACGATATTTAAAATTTTCTATAAAAAGTTTTACGATATTTGAAATTTTCTATAGAAAATATTACGATATTTGAAATTTTCTATAAAATTTTCTCGAGAAAATTTTACGATATTAAAAATTTTCTATACAAAATTTTACGATAATTAAAATTTTCTATAGAAAATTTTAAGATATTTGAAATTTTCTATAGAAAATTTTAAGATTTTTAAAATTTTCTATTGAAAATTTTACGATATTAAAAATTTTCTATAGAAAATTTTACGATATTTGAAATTTTCTATAGAAAATTTTACGATATTTAAAATTTTCTATAGAAAATTTTACGATATTTAAAATTTTGTATAGAAAATTTTACGATATTTAAAATTTTCTATAGAAAATTTTACGATATTTAAAATTTTCTATAGAAAATTTTACGATATTTAAAATTTTCTATAGAAAATTTTACGATATTTAAAATTTTCTATAGAAAATTTTACGATATTTAAAATTTTCTATAGAAAATTTTACGATATTTAAAATTTTCTATAGAAAATTTTACGATATTTAAAATTTTCTATAGAAAATTTTACGATATTTAAAATTTTCTATAGAAAATTTTACGATATTTAAAATTTTCTATAGAAAATTTTACGATATTTAAAATTTTCTATAGAAAATTTTACGATATTTGAAATTTTCTATAGAAAATTTTGCGATATTTGAAATTTTCTATAGAAAATTTTACGATATTTGAAATTTTCTTAAGAAAATTTTACGATATTTGAAATTTTCTATAAAAAAATTTACGATATTTGAAATTTTCTGGAGAAAATTTTACGATGTTAAAAATTTTCTATAGAAAATTTTACAATAATTAAAATTTTCTATAGAAAATTTTAAGATATTTGAAATTTTCTATGGAAAATTTTACGATATTTGAAATTTTCTGTTGAAAATTTTACGATATTTGAAATTTTCTGTTGAAAATTTTACGATATTTGAAATTTTCTTTAGAAAAATTTACGATATTTGAAATTTTCTATAGAAAATTTTACGATATTTAAAATTTTATGTAGAAAATTTTACGATATTTAAAATTTTCTATAGAAAATTTTACGATATTTAAAATTTTCTATAGAAAATTTTACGATATTTAAAATTTTCTATAGAAAATTTTACGATATTTAAAATTTTCTATAGAAAATTTTACGATATTTAAAATTTTTTAAAGAAAATTGTATGATATTTTAAATTTTCCATAGATATATTTTAAATTTCCTTAGCACGATTTTACGATATTTGACATTTTCTGTAGAAAATTTTTGATATTTTAAACTTTCTATAGAAAATTTTACGATATATGAAATTTTCTATACAAAATTTAACGATATTTGAAATTTCCTGTAGAAATTTTACGATATTTTAAATCTTAAATAGAATATTTCTATATTTTAAATTTTCTATATAAAATTTTGCAATATTTTTAATTTCCTGTAGAAAAGTTTACGACATTTGAAATTTTGCAAAGAAAATTTAATGATGTTTGAAATTTTCTATAAAAAGTTTTGCGATATTTTAAATTTTCTATATGAAATTTTACAATATTTTAAGATTCTAAAGAAAATTTTACAATATTTTAAATTTTCTATAGAAAATTTTACGATATTTGAAATATTCCATAGAAACTTTTACGATAAATGAAATTTTTAATAGAAAATTTTACAATGTTAGAAATTTTCTTTAAAAAATTTCACGCTATTTGAAATTTTCTGTAGAAAATTTTGCGATATTTAAAACTTTCTCTAGAAAATTTTTATGTTTTAAATTTCCTTTACAAAAATTTACGATATTTGAAATTTTCTATAGAAAATTTTACGATGTTTGAAATTTTTTATATAAAATTTTACGATATTTTAAGATTTTATTGAAAATTTTGCGATATTTTAAATTTCTTATAGAAAATTTTACGATATTTTTGCAAAATTTTAAATTTCTTATAGAAAGTTTTGAGATTTTTAAAATTTTCTATGAAAATTTCTGCGATACTTAAAGATGTAAAGAAGGTGCATAGGGTATAGTATAGCCGGTCTTGACCTACTTAAGTACTTACTTGTTATATTTAATACTTTTCTTTTATTATTTATAAGATTGATTAACGATGGTCCGTTGGCTATTGTTTGTTTTGGTTTGCCCATAAAAAACAATTAGAGGCAAGATAACAGGGTTCAGGTGATTTGATGGACTTATACCGAATCGAGGCATGAAGTTTCCTCAAGTGTAAATTAATTTAGTATTTTGTTTAAACAATAATATTATTTTTCATTTTATTACAAAATTTTTCCGCCAATTCTGCTAAAACCAAAAAAAGGTGTGTGGCTTCCTGAAATGACAAAAAGATACTCGTTCAATCACTCGTTCAATGTCTTAGTAATCATAAAGGTAATGGGTGCGTAAGCTAGAGTGTATGTGAGATCCAATCTATAGTAAATGTGCTCTAGTTTTTGTTGATTTATTTAACTGGAATTAACAAAACAAAAAAATAAACAAATAATGAAATTAAATAAAAAAACTTAATAAATTAAAAAAACAATTTTCAAGTGTTCTCGAGTATCTCAAAGAAATAAATGTACGTTATGCGTATCTGTAGCTATGAGGTTCCGTCCGTCTGTCTGTTTTTCCCTGTGTTCGAACACTCATCGTAGATACTTGTATTTAAAGTGGGAATGTTTTTATTTTCATCGACTGATTGATTGACCATTTGATTGATATTTTTAAGAGTTTTGTTCTGTTTAATTGTGGGTCTGTCCGATTAGTAAGCGCGTAAAATCGATTCTTCAAAATTTACGTTTCACTATCTGAAGTATTTTCTTTATTTATTTTGTGGTTCTCACTTGAACTATATCATTCTAAGATTATTTATATCTGTTAAAAAAAAATTTATTGGCTTTGGGGAAATAAAAAATTTCATTAAAATTTTTTTTTTTTAATTTATATTACACTTAGTCGTTCATGTATTTCATCAGCAACCCATTAATGTGATTGCTGTTAATCATTCAAGTAGTAGATAAATATATATAAAGTTTTATTCAAAAACCCATTTCGAAACGACCACTTGAAAGTTTTATATTAAATTTTATTTTTATAAATATTTTTATTTTCGTAGATATCTTACAAGTGCCTCTTATCGTGTATTTTCTTAAGGGTCTGACAACAAATGATTTGTAATCCAAATTTATTTTATGATCAAATATCACCTGCCTCTACAAACTGTGTCCCCTAGTGTCGTAGGTCATAATTCACTTGAGTTTTTTTGTTCAAATTTAGATTAGACAATCACTAACTTTCAACGACAACAAAAATAAACTTAATTGAAGGCAATGGAAAAATTTTAAGAAATTCAAAGAATTAATTAAAATTATTTAAGGTTTTGATAACTTTTATGTATCAAAGGAAATGTGTCGTTAAGTTTTTTTATAAGAATGTCAAGATATTTTCATGAAAGTAATAAGAATGATCATTTTTAAACGAATAATAAAGTGATTGATAAATTTTCTATAGGAAACTTGAGGTGCCTATGACCTTTCCATGGGTAACACAATTTATCGATTTTTTTTCTAAACAATCCCAATAACTAGTCATTATCACATAATAAATTTTCTATAGAAAATTTTGCGATATTTCAAATATTTTTAAGAAAATTTTACTATAGTTAAATTTTTTTGTAGAAAATTTTACGAATTTCAAATTTTCTATAGAAAATTTTACGATATTTCAAATTTTCTATAGAAAATTTTACGATATTTTAAATTTCCAATAGAAAATTTCAAGATATTTAAAATTTTCTATAAAAAAATTTATGATATTTTATATAGAAAATTTTACGATTTTATTTTAAATTTTCTATAAAAAATTTTACTCTTTTTGAAATTTTCTATAAAAAATTTTAGGATATTTGAAATTTTCTATAAAAAATTCTGATATATTTAAAATTTTCTATAAAAAATTCTGATATATTTTAAATTTCTATAGAAAATTTTATGATATTTAAAATTTTCTATAGAAAATTTTACGATATTTCAAATTTTCTATAGAAAATTTTACGATATTTCAAATTTTCTATAGAAAATTTTACGATATTTCAAATTTTCTATAGAAAATTTTACAATATTTTAAATTTCCAATAGAAAATTTCAAGATATTTAAAATTTTCTATAAAAAATTTTATGATATTTTGTATAGAAAATTTTACGATTTTATTTTAAATTTTCTATAAAAAATTTTACTCTTTTTGAAATTTTCTATAAAAAATTTTAGGATATTTGAAATTTTCTATAAAAAATTCTGATATATTTAAAATTTTCTATAAAAAATTCTGATATATTTAAAATTTTCTATAGAAAATTTTACGATATTTAAAATTTTCTATAGAAAATTTTACGATATTTAAAATTTTCTATAGAAAATTTTACGTTATTTAAAATTTTCTATAGAAAATTTTACGATATTTAAAATTTTCTATAGAAAATTTAACGATATTTAAAATTTTCTATAAACAATTTTACGATATTTAAAATTTGCTATAGAAAATTTTACGATATTTAAAATTTGCTATAGAAAATTTTACGATATTAAAAATTTTTCTATAGACAAATTTACGATATTTCAAATTTGCTATAGAAAATTTTACGATATTTTCAGTTTCCAATTTTCTATAGAAAATTTTGCGATATTTAAAATTTTCTATAGAAAATTTTTATAGAAAAATTTACGATATTCGAAATTTTCTATAAAAAATTATGCAATGTTTTTTGTTTTCTTTCGAAACTTTACGATATTTAAAATTTTATTATGGAAATTTTATGATATTTTAATTTTTTTAGAAAAATTTTATGATATTTAAAATTTTCTATAGAAAATTTTACGATATATAAAATTTTCTATAGAAAATTTTACGATACTTAAAATTTTCTATAGACAATTTTACTATATTTTAAATTTTCTATAGAAAATTTTACGATATTTTTCTTTAGAAAATTTTACGATATTTAAAATTTTCTATGGAAAACTTTAAGGTATTTAAAATTTCTATAGAAAATTGGCGATATCTAAAGTTTTCTACAGAAAATTTTACGATATTAAAATTTTCTATAGAAAATTTTACGGTATTTAAAATTTTCTATAGAAAATTTTACGATATTTAAAATTTTCTATAGAAAATTTTACGATACTTAAAATTTTCTATAGAAAATTTTACGATACTTAAAATTTTCTATAGAAAATTTTACGATACTTAAAATTTTCTATAGAAAATTTTACGATATTTACAATTTTTTATAGAAAATTTTACGATATTTAAAATTTCTATAGAAAATTTTACGATATTTGAACTTTTCTATAGAAAATTTTACGATATTTAAAATTTTCTACAGAAAATTTTATGATATTTAAAATTTTCTATAGAAAATTTTAGGATATTTAAAATTCTCTATAGAAAATTTTACGATATTTTAAGATTTTCTATAGAAAGTTTTATGATATTAAAAAATTTTTATAGATAATTTTTATGATAATATACATATTCGATGTAAAATTTTACTATATAATAAATTTTCTATAGAAAATTTTACGATATTTAAAATTTTCTATAGAAAATTTTACGATACTTAAAATTTTCTATAGAAAATTTTACGATACTTAAAATTTTCTATAGAAAATTTTACGATACTTAAAATTTTCTATAGAAAATTTTACGATATTTACAATTTTTTATAGAAAATTTTACGATATTTAAAATTTTTTTTAAAAAAATTTACGATATTTAAAATTTTCTATTGAAAATTTGACGATACTTAAAATTTTCTATAGAATATTTTACGATATTTAAAATTTTCTATATACAATTTTACGATATTTAAAATTTTCTATAAAAAATTTACGATATTTAAAATTTTCTATAAAAACTTTTACCGATATCTAAAATTTTCTATAGAAATTTTAAATTTTCTATAGAAAATTTTACGATATTTGAACTTTTCTATAGAAAATTTTACGATATTTAAAATTTTCTACAGAAAATTTTATGATATTTAAAATTTTCTATAGAAAATTTTAGGATATTTAAAATTCTCTATAGAAAATTTTACGATATTTTAAGATTTTCTATAGAAAGTTTTATGATATTAAAAAATTTTTATAGATAATTTTTATGATAATATACATATTCGATGTAAAATTTTACTATATTTAAAAATTTCGATTGAAATTTTTACGGTATTTTAAATTTTCTATAGAAAAGTTAATAACATTTTAAATTTTAAAGAGAAAATTTTAAGATATTTTGAATTTTTATAGAAAATTTAACGATATTTGAAATTTTCTATAGACAATTTTACGATATATAAAATTTCCTATAGAAAATTTTAAGATATATGATATTTTTTTATAGAAAAGTGTGCAGTTATTAGAATTTTTTACAGAAAGTTTTACTATATTTAGAATTTTGTACAGAAAATTTTACGATATCTAAAATCTTCTACAGAAAATTTTACGATATTTAAGATTTTCTATAAAAAATTTTCTATAAAAATTTTCTATAGAAAATTTTACTATATTTAAGATTTTCGTTAGAAAATATAACGATATTTGAATTTTCTATAAAAAATTTTGCGTTATTTTAAATTTTCTATAGAATATTTTACAACATATGATATGTTCTATAGAAAATTTTTCTATCTTTGAAATGTTCTATAGAAAATTTGTGATATTTAAAATTTTCTTTAGAAAATATTACGAAATTTTTTTAATTTTCTATAGAAAATTTTACGATATTTTAAAATTTCTATAGAAAGTTTTACGATATTTTAAATTTTCTATAGAAAATTTTACGATATTTCAAATTTTCTAAAGAATTTATTTATTTACTAACTAACCTCCCTTTACAACTTAAATTTTTCCTTAGTGTAATTTCTGTTTTTTTGTCATTTTGACATAGAAAACTTTAATTTGAATAATTCCTTGAAATTAATCTCATTATCTGAGTATGTATGTAATTTAAAAATAATATTAAAATTTGTTTTCCAAGGCCTGGCTGACTAAGTATTCCCTGGAGAGCCGCTATAATCTCCCAGGAATTTTAAAATTACGTTTCTTTTTCTATTTATTTAAATTAATGAAAGAAAGAACCTTCATTATAGTCAACATTACCCTCATCATCGTCACCAACGCCATTACCGTCGTCGTCATCGTCTCCGTCTTGGAGGTGCATTCACTCATCGCATAAATCATTTCCTTAAGTTTTAAACAACAAAACGTATTATTATTATATTTTCTTCTTATTAATAACTTTTAAAGAATTTCAAACATAAATTAGATTTAAGATGATAAAATCCATAAAATATAAATAAAAAATCCTAAAGAACAAATATAAAAAAAGAAAATTATTACGCACAAAAAAACATAAAAACTTTTTAATTTCCTTCATTAATATTTTGTATATTCCATTTTTTTCCTTTATTATTTATTTGAAATTATAACAAGAAAAAAACTAAAATTTTTTAGAAGGCAATAGCAAGACATCTTGGCATTATTTGAATAAATTGTATGTGGGCTTAATAGTCTTAAACGCCTAAGAATGAAGACGGTTGGACGGACAGAAGGACGGACTGACTAATGAAAAGAAGAAAGGTCGGACGGACAAACAGATCAAGGCATTATGATTTTGTTGACTATTGACTAAAATGAAAAATGCTGATTTTGTAAAAAATTATATTAATTTTTTTAATAATGTTTAACATTTCCACATTTAAATTAAAACATTCAAAAACACACACACTTTAACATTCCTCTGACACAGTGTTCCGCCAGACAATCAGAGCAGGGACAGACAGAAAGACTGACAGACACACCGACAACCGTTTAGACCGAAATGCTCAACAACCTTTAAAAATCTTGAAGAAACACACACGCACACGCTTCAGTTAAACAAAACGAAAGTATGAAAAAAATTTGAATGAAAATTATAACAACAAAAAAAAAATTGAAAACAGCCAAGGGTCATTAAAATTTAAATAAATTAAAAATAAGCACATTCAAGTGTACGAAAAAAATATTTTTATTGTTGAATTATATATTTTTTTTTTGTTTAATACTCTCGTATTATTAAATTCATTTTTATTTTCTTATAAATTTTAATTTTAAACTGAAACCGAATTACTTAAGATTCCGGGCGATTACGAAAAGCTGCTTAATTAATCATAAATTATATTTGAAAAAAAAAATTACAATACAAAAGGCATTAGCAAAACTCAGCGTCAAAAGTGAAAAGTATGTAATTAAGAATTTATTATTGATTATGGAAAAATATTTAATTAAAATTGAAATTACAAACTGTCTAAAAAATGCCACTTAAGATAATTAGAAATTTAACGATTTTTCAAAAATTTCTATACAAAAATCTCTTCTTCTATCCCATTCTACAGGTTAATGTTACTCTAAAACATTATAAAAAGAGCTCTTTGGTCTACAAAATAACTAAGAGCTCAGTGTTTGACCCTACCATAGCCGAAGTCTATATAGTCAAGGACTATTAAGTTGAGGACTATATAGTAGATGACTATATAAATAGTCGAGGACTATAAAGTCAAGGACTATATAGTCGAGTACTATATAGTCGAGGACTACATAATCGAGGACCATATAGTTGGAGATTACATAGTCGAGGACTGTATAGTCGAGGACTATATAGTCGAGGACTATATATAGGCGAGGACTATATAGTCGAGGACTATATAGTCGAGGACTATATAGTCGAGTACTATATAGTCGAGGACTACATAATCGAGGACCATATAGTTGAGGACTACATAGTCGAGGACTGTATAGTCGAGGACTGTATAGTCGAGGACTATTAAGTCGAGGACTATATAGTCGAGGACTTTATAGTAAAGGACTATATAGTCGAGGACTATATAGTCAAGGACTTTAAAGTCGAGGACTATTTAGTCGAGGACTATATAGTCGACGACTATATAGTCGAGGACTATACAGTCGAGGACTATATAGTCGACGACTATATAGTCGACGACTATATAGTCGACGACCATATAGTCGAGGACTATACAGTCGAGGACTACATAATCGAGGACCATATAGTTGACGATTACATAGTCGAGGACTGTATAGTATAGGCGAGGACTATATAGTCGAGGACTATATAGTCGAGGACTATATAGTCGAGTACTATATAGTCGAGGACTACATAATCGAGGACCATATAGTTGAGGACTACATAGTCGAGGACTGTATAGTCGAGGACTGTATAGTCGAGGACTATTAAGTCGTGGACTATATAGTCGAGGACTTTATAGTAAAGGACTATATAGTCGAGGACTATATAGTCAAGGACTTTAAAGTCGAGGACTATTTAGTCCAGGACTATATAGTCGACGACTATATAGTCGAGGACTATACAGTCGAGGACTATATAGTCGACGACTATATAGTCGACGACTATATAGTCGACGACTATATAGTCGAGGACTATACAGTCGAGGACTACATAATCGAGGACCATATAGTTGACGATTACATAGTCGAGGACTGTATAGTAGAGGACTGTATAATCGAGGACTGTATAGTCGAGGACTATTGAGTCGAGGACTATATAGTCGAGGACTTTATAGTAAAGGACTATATAGTCGAGGACTATATAGTCGAGGACTATATAGTCGAGGACTATATAGTCGAGGACTATATAGTCAAGGATTATATAATCAAGGACTTTAAAGTCGAGAACAATAAAGTCGAGAAATAAATAGTCGAGGATTATATAGTCTAGGACTATATAGTCGAGGACTATGTAGTCGAGGACTAGTAGTCAAGGACTACATAGTCGAGGACTATATAGACGAGGTCTATATGGTCGAGGACTATATAGTCGAGGACTATATAGTCGAGGACTATAATTTCCAGAACTATATAGTCGTGGAATATATAGTCGAAGTCTATATAGAAGAGGACTATATAGTATAGGATTATTTAGTCAAGGAATATATAGTCGAGGACTATAAAGTCGATTACTGTATAGCAGAGGACTATATAGTTGAGAACTATCATAACCCGAACTATATAGTCGATGACTATATAGTCGAGGACTATATAGTAGTGGAATATATAGTCGAGGAGTATATAGTCGAGAAGTATAAAGTCGAGGAGTATATAGTCTAGGAGTATATAGTCGAGGACTATAAGTCGTGGACTATAAAGTCGATTACTGTATAGCCGAGGACTATATAGTTGAGAACTATAACGTCGAGAACTATATAGTCGAAGACTATATAGTCGAGGACTATATAGTAGTGGAATATATATTCGAGGAGTATATAGTCGAGGAGTATATAGTCGAGGAGTATATAGTCTAGGAGTATATAGTCGAGGAGTATATATTCGAGGACTATATAGCCGAGGAGCATATAATGGAGGACTATATAGTCGAGAAGTATATAGTCGAGTACTATATAGTCAAGGACTATATAGTCGAGAAGTATATAGTCGAGTACTATATAGTCAAGGACTATATAGTCCAGGACTATATAGTCAAAGACTTTATAGTCGAGTACCATATAGTCGAGTACTATATAGTCGAGGACAATATAATTGAGGACTTTATAGTCGAGGATTATATAGTCGAGGACTATATAGTCGAACTCTATATAGTCGAGGACTATAAAGTCGAAGACTATATAGTCGAGGATTATATAGTCGATTACTATATAGTCGAGGACTATATAGTCGAGGACTATATAGTCGAGGACTATATAGTCGAGGACTATATAGTCGAGGTTTATATAGTCGATGACTATATAGAAGAGGACTACAGAGTTGAGGACTATATAGTAGAGGACTATATAGTCGAGAACTAAATAGTCGAGGACTATATAGTCGAGGACTATATAGTCTAGGACTATATTGTCGAATACTATATAATCGAGGACTATATAGTCGAGCACTATATTGTCGTGGACTATATAGTCGAATACCATATAGTCGAGGACTATATAGTAGAGGTATATATAGTCGAGGACTATTTAGTCGAGGACTATATAGTCGAGGACGATATAGTCAAGGGATTTATATTCGAGCATTATTAGCTGAGGACTATATAGACGAGGACTATATAGTCGAGGTCTATATACTCTATAGTCCTCGACTATATAGTCCTCGACTATATAGTCCTCGACTATATAGTCCTCGACTATATAGTCCTCGACTATATAGTCCTCGACTATATAGTCCTCGACTATATAGTCCTCGACTGTATAGTCCTCGACTATATAGTCCCCGACTATATAGTCCTCGACTATACAGTCCCCGACAATTTAGTCATCGAATATATAGTCTTTGACTTTATAGTCCTCGTCTATATACTCTTCGACTATAACAAGACCTCTACTAAAAAATCCGCGACTATATTGTCCTCTACTATATAGTCCTCAACTATATTATCCTCGACTATATAGTCCACGACTATATAACCCTCGACTAGATTGTCCTTGACTATATAGCTCTATAGAGTCTTTGACTATATAGTCCTTGACAATATAGTTCTCGACTATATTGTCCTGGTCTATAAAGTCCTCGACTATATAGCATTATATAGTCCCTCGTCTATAAAGTTCTCATCTATATAGTTCTCGACTACATAGTATTGACTATATGGTTCACGAATATATAGTTCTCCTCCATATAGTCTTTGAATATATTGTTCTATATAGCCCTTGACTATTTATATAGTCCTCGACAATATGGTCCTTGACTTGATAGTCCTCGGCAATAAAGTCCGCGACTTTACAGTCCTCGACTACATATTCTTCTACTATATAGCCCTTGGCTATATACCCCTGGACTATATAGTCCTCCAAAATATATTCCTTGACTACATGGTCTCCGACTTCATAGTCCCCGACTATATAATACTCGACTATATAGTCCCCGACTTTATAGTCCCCGACTATAAACTCCCCTACTTTATAGTCCCGACTATATAGTTCCCGACTATATATTGTCCCCGACTATATGCATCTCGATGTTATAGTCCTCGACTATCACATCCTCGTCTATATAGACCTCGATTATATTCATAATATAAAAAGTTCTAAAAAAATTCCACAGCGTATAATTTTCGTAAAGAATTTGCAATATCTTAAAATTTCTTGTATTCTAATATTGCCAATAACGAAATACTCGTATTTACCCTAAATATTTCGCCAGAACATTTAATATTCCAAGACAATTTAGCTGTAACATAGTTAAAGCGTTAAATGTCATTTTAAAAACGCCTTTAGAATAAATTTAAATCTTTAAATCATTTTTAATTAATTCGTTCGACAACGACCTAAAATTTTAGTATTTCTCATAAAAAACAACATTTTTTTATTGTTGGCCATAAAAAAATCAATTCAATTTTTTGGCCTCTATAAAATAAACAAAATTTTTGTTAAAATTCTTATAAAAAAAATAATTTAATATTCCTTCGGAGTCGTTAATCATAAACATTTAACATTTTTTTAATGTTTTTTTTTTTTGTGAAATGTCAACAATATTTTTTATTATGGCTTCGATTGGAAGAGACATTTTTCATAAATTTTTTTAACAAAAAGAATTTATTACAAGTAAACAAAGGAATTATTAATTATTATAATGAGTTCTATTATTTTTGATATAAAAAGAAAAATGTGAGCAAAAATTTTAAAGGAATTAAACTTAAAAAATGTTTACAAAAATAGTAAATTTTTGAAAAATTTAAAAAAAATAGTAAATTTTTGAAAAATTTCCTATATAAATAGGAATTTTTTGAAAAATTTCCTATATAAATAGGAAATTTTTGAAAAATTTCCTATATAAATAGGAAATTTTTGAAAAATTTCCTATATAAATAGGAAAGTTTTGAAAAATTTCCTATAAAAATAGGAAAGTTTTGAAAAATTTCCTACAAAAAGAGGAAATTTTTGAAAATTTTCCTATCAAAATAGTAAATTTTTGAAAATTTTCCTAAAAAAATAGTAAATTTTTGAAAAATTTCCTATAAAAATAGTAAATTTTTGAAAAATTTCCTATAAAAATAGTAAATTTTTGAAAAATTTCCTATAAAAATAGTAAATTTTTGAAAAATTTCCTATAAAAATAGTAAATTTTTGAAAAATTTCCTATAAAAATAGTAAATTTTTGAAAAATTTCCTATAAAAATAGTAAATTTTTGAAAAATTTCCTATAAAAATAGTAAATTTTTGAAAAATTTCCTATAAAAATAGTAAATTTTTGAAAAATTTCCTATAAAAATAGTAAATTTTTGAAAAATTTCCTATAAAAATAGTAAATTTTTGAAAAATTTCCTATAAAAATAGTAAATTTTTGAAAAATTTCCTATAAAAATAGGAAAGTTTTGAAAAATTTCCTACAAAAAGAGGAAATTTTTGAAAATTTTCCTATCAAAATAGTAAATTTTTGAAAATTTTCCTAAAAAAATAGTAAATTTTTGAAAAATTTCCTATAAAAATAGTAAATTTTTGAAAAATTTCCTATAAAAATAGTAAATTTTTGAAAAATTTCCTATAAAAATAGTAAATTTTTGAAAAATTTCCTATAAAAATAGTAAATTTTTGAAAAATTTCCTATAAAAATAGTAAATTTTTGAAAAATTTTATATAAAAATAGTAAATTTTTGAAAAATTTCCTATAAAAATAGTAAGTTTTTGAAAAATTTCCTATAAAAATAGTAAATTTTTGAATTTTTCCTATAAAAATAGTAAATTTTTGAAAAATTTCCTAAAAAAAATAGGAAATTTTTGAAAATTTTCCTATAAAAATGTGAAATTTTTGAAAAATTTCTTATAAAAATGTGAAATTTTTGAAAAACTTCCTATAGAAATATGAAGTTTTTGAAAAATTTCCTATAAAAATAGGAAATTTTTGAAAAATTTCCTATAAAAATAGGAAATTTTTGAAAAATTTCCTATAAAAATAGGAAATTTTTGAAAAATTTCCTATAAAAATAGGAAATTTTTGAAAAATTTCCTATAAAAATAGGAAATTTTTGAAAAATTTCCTATAAAAATAGGAAATTTTTGAAAAATAGTAAATTTTTGAAAAATTTCCTATAAAAATAGTAAATTTTTGAAAAATTTCCTATACAAAAAGTAAATTTTTGAAAAATTTCCTATAAAAATAGTAAATTTTTGAAAAATTTCCTATAAAAATAGTAAATTTTTAAAAAATTTCCTATAAAAATAGGAAATTATTGAAAAATTTCCTATGCAAATAGTAAATTTTTGAAAAATTTCCTATAAAATTTTTGAAAAATTTCCTATAAAAATAGGAAATTTTTGAAAATTTTCCTATAAAAATAAGAAATTATCGAAAAATTTCCTATAAAAAAGGAAATTTTTGAAAAATTTCCTATAAAAATAGGAAATTTTTGAAAAATTTCCTATAAAAATAGTAAATTTTTAAAAAATTTCCTATAAAAATAGGAAATTATTGAAAAATTTCCTATGCAAATAGTAAATTTTTGAAAAATTTCCTATAAAATTTTTGAAAAATTTCCTATAAAAATAGGAAATTTTTGAAAATTTTCCTATAAAAATAAGAAATTATCGAAAAATTTCCTATAAAAAAGGAAATTTTTGAAAAATTTCCTATAAAAATAGGAAATTTTTGAAAAATTTCCTATAAAAATAGGAAATTTTTGAAAAATTTCCTATAAAAATAGGAAATTTTTGAAAAATTTCCTATAAAATAGTAAATTCTTGAAAAATTTCCTATAAAAATAGTAAATTCTTGAAAAATTTCCTATAAAAATAGTAAATTTTTGAAAAATTTCCTATAAAAATAGTAAATTTTTGAAAAATTTCCTATAAAAATAGTAAATTTTTGAAAAATTTCCTATAAAAATAGTAAATTTTTGAAAAATTTCCTATAAAAATAGTAAATTTTTGAAAAATTTCCTATAAAAATAGTAAATTTTTGAAAAATTTCCTATAAAAATAGTAAATTTTTGAAAAATTTCCTATAAAAATAGTAAATTTTTGAAAAATTTCCTATAAAACTAGGAAATTTTTGAAAAATTTCCTACAAAAAATAGTAAATTTTTGAAAAATTTCCTATAAAAATAGTAAATTTTTGAAAAATTTCCTATAAAAATAGTAAATTTTTGAAAAATTTCCTATAAAAATAGTAAATTTTTGAAAAATTTTCTATAAAAATAGTAAATTTTTGAAAAATTTCCTATAAAGAAATTCCTATAAAAAATTTGGTATAAAAATAGGAAATTTTTGAAAAATTTCCTATAAAAGTAGTAAATTTTTTAAAAGTAGAAATAAATTCCTATAAGTTTCCTCTCTGAACGCAGGCGATTTCCATTTTACAAATAACTGTGACCCTAACTAAATGGATTAATATTTTTTACCTGACAGACTCTGACTTATCTAAACTCCCTTTTAAAGATCTAAGTAGATGATTAAGCAGATTTTTCTTTCTCAGATTTATGACACCTTTTTCTATTGTCCCTGTTAAATGTCCATGAATTTTTCTTTTTTGCACAACAATGTAATCAATAAGATATATCTTGTAACCTTAAGTAACAACCCTCGTTTCTAAGTAGAAAAGACTTAAAGAGCCAGATTATGGCTATTGTTAAATAATAATATGTTTTTTGTTTAAACTAAAGTGTGAAATTTGTTTCCATTTGCAAATTTAACAATTGCACAGTGGGCTTTGCGAATTGTTTTAAATACAATAAACATGTTTTACTGCTCTAAAGATAGACATGACCAGCAATTACAGTGTAAAATATAGCTTTAAATCTCCTTTTCACGAAAAAAATTTCTATTGGTAATTTTTGGGGTTGTTAGCTTTTTCCTTTTTGGCGATTGGTGTTACATAAGCACCTTCCTACACATAGATCATATGGCTTTTGGAAAAGCTGTGGTGACAAGAATTTGGGTTAAGGTATTTTATAAAGAGATCCCTACGATCTCTTTGCTAGATTTTTTTATTTTATAAATTGTTACATAAATTGTGTTGTACCATGAAGTACTTTTTAAACCACTGTTTCTTGACTATTGTTAATTTTACCTTAAGGTCTCTAAAGGTTCTTAAGTTATTTCAATTTACAAAAAAGAATTTGCACATTTTTTCTATTAGTTCGGTCATGGTTTTTTGTTGTAAAACGTTGGTACTAAAGTCGTTAAGAAAAATACAATGTTTACACCTAGTATATTCTTAGATATAATTCTAGGTACATCTAACAAAAATCTCAAAATTCATTTCTGAATAAAACATAGACTTTATTGGTGTTCTCTAGACTATTACGTCAGTCGCAGAGGGTTAAATCTGCATAGGGTGTATCTTATATTCTTAAACGAGCAATAATTGTATGTATATATATATATCTATATATATAGAATGGGTATCTCGAAAACGGCTCCAACGATTTTCATAAAATTTGGAAGGGACTTTTGGAACCTTTGCCTTTAAGAGGGTAAAAGCGGGTAAAAAGGGTAAAAAATCGAAAATGCTATATCTACTAAAGTAATAGGCATTGAAACAAAATTTAAATTATGTTTTGAATAGCTGTTAAAAAAAACGGACAGGTGTTTGGTAATTTTTTCAATCTATGCCCGATAGGGATAAAAAGTGTGAAAATAGCTTTTTTTGGTACCATTTTTAGACCACTCTTATCTTTTGAACCAAACAATATAGAAAAGAATTTTGTAATGCAATCAATAAATGTGAGAAAAATATTGAATACGTGTTTGGTACTTTTTTTGATTTCGGGGGCCAAAATGGGTAAAAAATGGATAAAATGATAACTCAAAACCTCATGAAGTAATATGAATAGTAACAATATGTTTACTGCGTTTTTATAAAAATACCGAATTCAATTGGTACCAAGTACCGCATATGTAACTTTTTAGAAATTAGGAACTTTTTAGAAAAGGGAAAAAATTGGTAATGTTGTAACTTTTTAATAAATTAATGTTTTTCTGTCCGTATGTCCTTTATAGAATAGTAAACTATGCATTTAACCATGTTCGCTCATGCAATGATCTCTAGCTTAAGTTGTTGCGCATGAGACGACGGAGGTTTTTAAGTTGGTATCACTATCCGACAGGTGGCGCCACTGAAAATTACTTAAACTGAATTAAATCGTAAAATGTGCATTTGTATCTTTGGCGAAGTTGTATATGTCCTTAGCGAAGTTGTATATGATCCTTAGCGAAGTTGTTTCAAATGAGCCGGCGAAGGTTTTTTACTTGGTATGAACAATTTTCAACAGGTGGCGCCACTGAAAATTACTCAAATTGAATTATATCGTAAACTGTGCATTTGATCTTGCTATGATCTTTAGCAAAGTTGTTACCAATGAGACGACGAAGGTTTCTTAGTTGGCATGTACAATTTTCGTTAGGTGGCGCCACTAAAAATTACTCAAAGTGAATTAAATCGTATGCTGTACATTTGATTATGCAATGATCTTCAGCAAAGTTGTTGCACATGAGTCGACGAAGGCCGAAAAATACTCAATATGAATTAAATCGTAAACTGTGCATTTTATCAGGCTATGATCTTTAGCAAAGTTCTTGCGCATGAGTCGATGGCGGTTTCTAAGTCGGTATGACCAATTTCCAAAATATTTAACTATACATTTGATCATGTGTTGATTGGACAAAATAAATAAAATGATTCAAAATTAATTGGATATTTGTGTACCGTGTTTTCTCTAAATTTATTTTAATTGATTAGTACTTTATAAATTAAAATATATAGAAACTTTAAAATTCGCCTCGAAATGCTTATTATTAATCTCCGAGCAATGCTCGGTCTCCCAGGTACTATCCCTTAAACCTATAATCGTTCTACAAGACTTTCTAAGAATCGTACCTAAATTTATGTTCATTACTGTAAAGTATTCACCTTAATATTCAAAGCTTTTGTATTGTGCCACATAGGTAGTCTTTCTTCAAATAAACATTGTATGTTAAGTATAATTTTTCGCTGTAAAACTAAAGTCTGTCTGTCTATTTTTCAGTCTATGAACTTAATAGTGTTTCACTAATTAGATCGGTTTAGTTTGTATTTCTTTCTAACAATTTGCCTCTATTTGGTGCAGCCTTTGTTAAAATAGAGAGGAAGTGAACAGACAAATTATCATGTACTTCATATAATTAGGGGATTCACTGTTAAGCTATTATTAAAATCTAAAAACAAATTAAAAATTACTAAGTTTTCGAGTTTTAAATTAAAATTTTGAAACTTTACTCGTAACAACATAATAACATAAAATTACAACCTGTGAGTCCCCCAAATACGAGTCTTGTTACATTTAACATTCATAGTGCAACTTAATACATTGTCTAACTAATATTCAATGTATTTGTACAAAGTGTTATAGATTACAAGAACGACTACAGAACACATGTACATCAATACATCATATAATGTTCTATTTAAAGTGTTGTCAGCTTAAATACAAAGTTTTTTTTACAATCTAGACTTGTTACATGTTAGAATTATTATACCTTTTTTTAAATATTTATGTACTTGTATGACTTTGGTCATGCTTCCAACAAATGCCTGGCCTTTGTCTAACCACCTATTTGTTTTCTAGGCTGGACTAATGACTCAACCACATAAAAGAACTTGCTAGTATATTTTCAAATTCTTTTATAAGAATTTTCCAAATACGAGTTTATCTTGGTATTGTTCTTCGTTTTTTTAGAAAATTTGAAAAATTTTCTATAAAAACATTTAAAAAATTTCCGCTAAAAAATCATTAAACGCAGGCCGAACAAAAAGTCGAGTGGGTTTGATGGCATCCCGGACTTAGTCCTGAAAAAACTCGCAGCGAAACCTGGCGTTTTTTGGCAGTCTTGATTAATCACTGCATAAATATTGGCTATTTTCCAAGAATTTGGAAAAAAGCCCTTATAGTTCCGATACCAAAGCCGAAGTCTGACCTAAAACAGTGTAAAAGTTATAGGCCAATTTCTTTATTATCACCCTTTGGAAAGCTCTTGGAGTCTTTCATATTAGATCGAATAAATGACAGGATTCAGGAGGGAAACATCCTGGCTGACTCACAGTTTGGATTCAAGCGAGGTCACTAAACTTCACACGCACTTATGGTCTTTGCTAACTATGTAGCTAGGGGTCTCAACAAGAGATACCCTACTATAGCAGTCAGCCTAGATTTTGCCAAAGCCTTTGACACAGCCTGGCAGAATGGAATCATATTCAAGATGATGAATCTTGGATTTGATACACATCTTTGTAGACTTGTAGCAAATTTTTTGAGTGAAAGAAAGTTCAGCGTGAAAGTGGGTGATTGTGTCTCTGACGAAAAACAAGTAACTGCAGGAGTTACGCAGGGTTCCCTTTTGGGTCCTGTTCTTTACAATATATTAGTTCATGACATCCCTAAGCCTCCAGAGGGTGATCTTATTCTGTCGTATGCTGACGATATTCTAATTGCGTCTTCGGGTCCACGGGCTAGGAATATTAACCAGAAGGTTAATAATTACCTAGCAAAACTGGCGGAATTCTTTGTTAAATGGGGACTACATCTAAATATTCCTAAAACGACTGCCATTATTATTAAAGGCAGACGTAAATATCTTTATCCTAACAGTAGGCAATTCATTCCAGCCCTTGTGGTTGGTAATGAATTGATTACTGTCTCGGATAGGATAAAATATTTAGGCGTTATCTTTCATGAAAACTTTGAATTTTACCGCCACATGGACTTTGTTCTAGAACGTACAAAACGTACATTTGCCACCTACCGTGGAATCCTTGGACGTCAAGGATGCTTGGATAAAAGGGTATCTCTGTTGCTGTACAGACAGATTATCCGTCCCCTAATATCCTACGCCTTTCCAGTTTGGTTCAGAATTTCTTCTGCCCAAATGGAGAGGCTTAGGGTGTGGGAGAGGAAAATCCTGGTTGCTTGTCTGGGTCTTAGATTTAGACAAGGACCTGATGGAGTATATCGCAGGCCATCTTGTAGGTCCGTTTATAGTGGAATAAATTTTGAGCGAATCGATGGGTACATGGTTAGGTCGGGCATTGCATTCTTGGACAAGGCTCGTTCTCTTGAGAACGATCTAGTCGGAGAATGTTATGAACGATCTACCAGTGAGGAGTCGTTACATCTATCAAGGTATATGTCCCCGGTAGATCTTCTTACGCTAAGGGACGCTGGACTTCTGTATCGGGGTGCAGATCTTATTTTCTACCATCGTAGAATTGGAACATTGAACATTTCTAACACTGTCTACAACACAGCACAATAGGCACTTTTTATGAAAAAAAACTCCACCTCTAACTCTATTGTAAATATTTTCTTCTTCTCCACTTTGCCCTTTGTAAATACACCCTTCCACTGGTTTTAAGTTATTTTTAGGTAGTATAAGTCTAGTATTAATTAAAATAAAAACAATAAGTGCCTCCCTTTTTTCATTTTTTGGGGAATTTTACATTAATACCCAGTAAAACTTTTCATTACCAAATAATGAGTTAAACAGTTAAACTATTGAACACGAACTACTTACTTATTCGCTGTTTAAGTCATTACATTAACATGGGGATGTCATTGGAGGCAAGTACTTACCAATTGCAGAAAATTAATGACTTGGGTAAGCAATTTGAAAGCAACAACAACAACAGCAACAACTTTTTTGTTGTTGTTTTATTAAAAACATATATTTTTAAACGAAATACAAAATTTTTTTTATGATCCCATGGGGGCTCGAACCCAGACCCTCCGACTGCTAGGCAGAGACTCTTCCACTGAGCTACTTCATATGTTGAAAACTTAGCAGCTTATAATTAATATAAATAATTTTTATTTTTAGATCCAAAATCATGTGAAAATAACTTTGTTTTTCCCTGCTTTTTTTTTTTTGCTTTGTTGTAATTTTTGGAAAAATATTTTTATACGATTTTTTGTAATTATTTTAAAACTTTTTTAAAATTATTTTAAAACTTAAACAATTTAAATCTTCTTTTTTGTATAAGTTTTTACATAAGATTGACTCTTACTTACTTAAATGTTACAACCTGTTAATGTCAAAGTCCGAGCAAATTTTAGAATTCCATGGATTTCGATCTTGTGCGAATATTCTCCAATTTTATAGGCCAAGCTTTGAAAAATGTTCCTCTACTTGGTCTTTCTATCGAAGTTTCGGACATCCTCCTCTAACATTAGGTAGTGGGACATTTCAATTCTAATTTTAACTCACAATATTAATGGGTGTTAACCTAGCTCCCCGGGTGATACCATGAGTAGGTGTGTGTCCACAGTTGAGATGAAGAATGACCCAGATAAGTTAAGACCAATTAGAATCGTGTTTGGTATTCAACATCCCCTAGATAATCAAAATTGACTCATGATGGTATTTTTTCATTAACGTGAGTTAGTTTTACAAATTTTTTTTACAGAAGATAATATTTAAGTTCTTAAAATTCAAAAATCATTTAAAAAGACTCTTTTAATAAAAAAAAAATAAAAAAAAATGTTGCCCTTGGTGGGATTTGAACCGGGGCCATTCAGTTTAAATTACCATATTAATTACAAATAAGTACTTCTGTAATAACTTAATATTTATTCGGGTGGTATGTTGTAGTCGTTACAAGGTAACCAGTTATCAGAGTACTTGCCATTACCAAAGTTTTGCTGGGTAGTTTTTCACATAGCATTAAGTTACCGTGTATATATTATAAAAATAGTTTTAAGTTCCTGAAAAGTACATAGTACGTAGGAATATATATGTAAAATAAGCCCTAGTTTTAGACAAAATATGTAAAATATGTAATGAATTTTTTGAATAAATAATTTGAATCCGCTAAAAAATGTTAATACAGAAAAAATTTTTATTAGACATTTTAAGATATGAGAAATTTTCAACAGAAAATCTTTATATAATAAAAAAGTAAGAAAGTGCTATAGTCGGTCAAGCCCGACCATACGATACCCTTCACCACTAAGGGAAAAGGTGTTCTTTTTACTGTATAAAGACAAATATTTGCTAAATTTTGCCATCATACAAACATATTCTCAAAACTTATATATTTAAGCTGTTTCCGCCATTTGAACTTATATGAGAGCTAGGGTCAAATGTGGACCGATTATCTCGAAATTTGGCAAACTGATTACAGTTGTTACAAAAATTATGTATGCAAAAACTAGACTTAAAATTCTCATTATCTTCGGCGTTTTTACGATCGTTTTAGTGAAATTTGTCTCATTTAGTGCATTTGGAGAAAAGAGTTTGTATTGGAGCTATGGTCAAATGTGGACCGTGATTTGATACAGTGATTTTGGCTTACATAAGCAGTATTTATTTTAAATTTCATGAAAAAATATTGATTTTTGTGGCCAATATATCAATTCCGGGAAGTGGGACCTATGGGAGGTACTATAAATAATTGACCGATTTTGACGAATTTCAATAGCCATGGTCCCATTATCAATGATCTGTGCTAAATTTCATCAAATTATCTTTAGAATTGCTTCCTGCAGTTTGATTACAAGGTTAACATGGGGGTCCAGCCAAACAGACAGACGGACGGACGGACATCGCTAAATCGACTCAGAAAGTGATTCTAAGCCTATTGGTGTACTAAAAAATGGGTCGAAGACAAATATTTCTATGCGTTACATACATCAGCACAAACTTATAATACCCTTTCCACCTATGGTGGTGAAGGGTATAAAAAGTCACTTGCATTTTTTATAGAATCCGTCACAGCAATTTAAAAGCGAATATCATTTTCCTCCAAAAGAAGTGTGTAAATTAACAAATGCCATTCGATAGCACAATCGATGAGCTAATATTCTTTTAAATCTGTGCAAAAATATCTGATGTAAAACGACAATGGGATTCATTTAAGTACAACATAATACGTACGAATGCATCGTCCTCCACGCAGGATTTGCCCATATGGGAAAGAGAATTTCTATGCGTTTTCAAGTGATTTGAAACCAATCCAAGACCCACTTATTTGCAGACAGACCGACAAACTGTGCCACTTAAAAGTCGTTCTTGACCAACTATAATTATCTTATTAGTGCTATCTTTTCGACATTTACTTGTACTCTTTTCTCGTTCCACAAAAATATATAAATACTTTTACAATGAACTTTTTTGTATACGATTTTTTTTAATGTTAAGAAGGGTAAAAATTTTAAAACAAAACAGATTGTTTAAACAAAAAACAACAAAAACAAAACTAAAAAAACAGCAAAGTAATTCATTCAAAAAACATTCATTGTTTTTTGACACTATTGAGGTGCTTAAATATTTAAGTGGTCATACTTTAACAAACACATAGGGGTACGTAACACCAACTGCTTAGTCGTATGGTATTCAGCCAAACAAACTGAACCAAGTACTTTCAGTTTTTATACCCTTCACCACCATAGGTGGAAAGGGTATTATAAGTTTGTGCTGATGTTTGTAACGCATAGAAATATTTGTCTTAGACCCATTTTTTAGTACACCAATAGGCTTAGAATCACTTTCTGAGTCGATTTAGCGATGTCCGTCCGTCCGTCTGGCTGGCTGGCTGGACCCCCATGTAAACCTTGTAATCAAACTACAGGTCGCAATTCTAAAGATAATTTGATGTAATTTGGCACAGATCATTTTTTTGATAATGGGACCATGGCTATTGAAATTGGTCAAAATTGGTCTATTATTTATGGTACCTCCCATAGGTCCCACTTCCCGGAATTGCTATATTGGCCACGAATATCAATATTTGTTCATGAAATTTAAAACAAATACTGCTTATGTCAACTAAAATCACTGTACCAAATTTTGTTGAAATCGGTCCACATTTGACCATAGCTCCCATACAAACTCTTCTTTAAAAACGCACTAAATGAGACAAAAAATCACTAAAACGCTCGTAAATCTAAAGATAATGGAAATTTTGAGTCTATTTTTTGCATACATAATTTTAACAACTGTAATTAATCTGCCAAATTTCGAGATAATCGGTCCACATTTGACCCTAGCTCTCATATAAGTCCAAATGACGGAAACAGGTTGAATATATAAGTTTTGAGAAAATGTTTGTATGATGGCAAAATTTAGCAAATATTTGTCTTTACACACGAAAAATAACACCTTTGACCTTATTGGTGAAGGGTATCGTATGGTCGGCTTGACCGACTATAGCGCTTTCTTACTTGTTTTCTATTTCGTTTTTTTTGAGTTTTTACAGAAAACAATAAAACAACCTGATGGTACTTAGAAATGGTAAAATTAAAAAAAAACTACGTCATGTACTTTAAAACAAAGTAGTTTTTTGTTTCTATTTATTTTTTTTTTTGTTTCTTGTTAAAACATTTCAAACTCAACACTCAAGTTCTTAAGAATTAGAGAAACGAAAAACGTGTGTTTTTCATCAAGAAACACTTTGGTCTTTTCACTGAAAACTTTTCACTACAATTGTAAATTTTCGTTTTTCCTTTTGTTTTCTTTTTTTTTTGTAGAAAATTGCATTTTTATGCGGGTTTACACTTATTTAAATGTGGAAAATATGTATTTATAAGCATCTGCACAATGGGACTGCATAGGGAAAATTTGGAAAAAAATTTGTTTAAGTGTTTCAATAACATTGCGATGCTAAAATTACTTCTTTTTGTGACTTTTAATTAAAATTTCCGACATGCAAAAATATCATTCAACGTCTTTTGGCTTCCATTTATATGGGACCCAATTAACTGAGTTATAATAACAGACATTTACCCTCCAAAATACCAAATTTGTTATCATTGACACAAACCATTTGTGATAGATAAGCCATGTTTTGTCGAAATCGGAATTATTAACTTGTAGTCCCAATATATCGGGTTAGCCATTTCGTGGTTTAAAAAGAATAGGACTGGTCCCAATACATCGGGTTAGCCATTTCGTGGTTTAAAAAGTATAGGACTGGAATTCGACATCAGTCAAACAAAGTTGTTAAAGCAATATTTTTTTTTTCCCTTGAAAATCTGACATTGACGTAAATGGATCGCTTTAGTATCATACAACGCATCAAAATTATCAAAACATACTACAAAAATGGTGATTCTGCAATAGCCACATATCGTGCTTTAAAAGGAGATTATGGTTTACATAATCGTCCAACTACGGAATTAACTGGTAAAATTGTAAATAAATTTAAAGAGACTGGATCGGTTACAAATATTGTAAGGCCTGTTCATCGTTTCGTTCGTTCCGCCGAAAATATCGCTGCGGTAAGTGAAAGTGTTGCGGAAGACCCGAATGTGTAGATTCCTTGTCGTTCTCAGGAATTGGGACTATATTGCGGCACATTATTGAGGAATTCGACTTGGATACTACGTGGTTTTAACAAGATGGTGCCACATGCCGCACAACTCGAGTGAATATGGCTTTATTGCAAGAAAAATTTCCTGGCCACCAAAATCATGCCATTTGACACCATTAAACTTGGGAATATAGGAGAAGTGAGGCCCACTGGGAGTCTATGATAACAGAAGAATAGCAGAAGTGTTGAGGAGCTCAAGTTTTGAACCTGGAAAGCTTTGATTTTATTAGGGCGGTACAATCGGCTCCCTTAAACGGTATATAATTGTCATTTCACAACCGATTTAAAGAATCATAATATATAACAAATACATAGGTCAAGATCTACAAAAAACGTTGGGATATAAATATCCTATCTCTTATGGTTTTAGAGATATTCGTCTTCAAAAATTAATATGTTTAATTTTTGTTTCATTTGGGTCATCCTAATATAAATACGGAAAATACCTCGATTGAGAGGAAGTGGGTAAAAATGGGTAAGCATATATCAAACGGAATTGATTGAACTTTAAGCCTGAATTTCTTTACAACCGCTGCACAGATCTTTAAAGGCCGAAAAAAAAGAACCACTTCAAAATCTTTATTAGTTTAAAAGTTATAGAGAAAAACGATTCTCCGTTTTGATTCTAATTTAACCTGTGACGCCGTCTTGTTGAAACCTAGTCGTATGATTCAATAGCAGACAAAAAAAGTCGTGAGAATTCACGATGGCAGTCGTTCCATAGTCGTTTTCGTAGAAGTAAGGTCCATTCACAACTTCGGACCAAAGAGCGCACCAAACAGTGACTTTTTCTGGATATAAAGGGCTTTCTTCAATTACTTAAGGATTCTCAAAACCCTAAGTACGACAATTTTGTTAATTAACACACACACCTAGTGAGAATAGCTGAAGAAATTTTTGTTCGAAAAATTCGCCCTCCACCGCCTGTTGTTCAAGCACCCATTCCACGTATCTACGACATTGTGAATGGTCAGCTGGCTTCAGTTGTTGTATGAGCGGGGCTTTATATGGTTGTAGGTAAGATCTAAATGCAAAATACGCCATAATGTGCCGTAAGACAGCCCTAATTCCTGAGACTGACGAGGAATCGATACATTCGGCTATTGGGCAACACTTTCACTTACAGCAGCGATATTTTCGGCGAAACGAACGAAACGATCATGCACAGGCCTTAAAATATTTGTAACCGCTCCAGTCTCTTCAAATTTTTTCACAATTTTGCAAATTGCTCCTCTTAAAGCACGAAATGTGGCTGTTGCAGACCTTCACCACATTATGTGGAAAGGGTATATTGGCTTTATGCTGATGTTTGTAGCGCATAAAAGTATTGGTCTGAAACTCACCTTTTTAGTAACCAATCGACATAGAATCACTCCCTG
>OW121740.1:39221924-39311924 GCA_933228675.1 Stomorhina lunata | reverse complement strand
CTAAATTTTTATACACTTTTTAAATATTGTTATTAGTGAATCATTTTGTGCAGTTTTTAGAAATTTCTGTGGTTTAGTTTTTTCGAAAATTGAAGTGAATTTGAGATAGTTAAATAACTAGTGAAAATCGTAAAAATCAAAATTTTGAAAGGACATATCTAAGAAAAAGGAGCTAAAAGAGGTTACACATAAATTGGATATTCTACTGTTAAGTACTAGTAGTATATATTTCGAATTTCAGCCGCATTCTCTTGCCGGGCTATTTACCAGAATCATTAGATTAAAATTTACTTTAGTTACCACCAAAAAACCAATTTAGGATAACAAATTATATAATGAGTTCAAATAAGTATAAATGATCTGTATAATGAAAATTTGGGCGTGGCGTTGAATGTTTCAGCCCACTTTGTTAGCCAACACGTTCTTGAGTTAAATTTTTACAATAATATTGAGAAAAATGGAACTATACTTTGTTTTTAAGGAAATTCTGTAAACAATACATATACACAGGTGGTGGCCACATTACAATGAACAAATAAAAAAGTGCAGAAACAACATGAAAATCACAGTCTTGAACAGTTTTTCATGAATTTTCAACATTTTATTGAAATATTGAGCATTTCTTATGTTTTTTGATATAATAATAAATCTTGACTAATGCACACATTTTTTCAGAAATTTAAATATATCTCTCAAACTACTCATCCAAATTTTACAAAATATATATGATAAGGTAGACAAAAGGCCTGTACATAAATGAAAATTATTGAATATTTTTCAAAATTATTAAACACATTTTATTAATATATCTTATATGTCTCCTTTTATTTGGCCAACCACTTTTAATTTTACCATATAATTTATACAATATAAAGAAAGGACCGTAATATGTCAGCTTAGTAAATTTCAGTCAAAAATATGAAGAAATAAACAAGTTATTGATTTTTGGCCGTATTTTACCACTGTGCATAGGTGGAATGGGTATTATAAGTTTGTGCTGATGTATGTAACGCATAGAAATATTTGCCTTAGATCCATCTTTTAGTATACCAATAGGCTTAGAATCACTTTCTGAGTGATATAAACCTTGTAATCAAACTATAGGTCGTAATTCTAAAGGTAATGATCTGGTACAGATCATTTTTTTCATAATAGGACTACGGCAATTGAAATTCGTCAAAATCGGTTCATTATTTATGGTACCACCCATAGGTCCCACTTCCCGGAATTGATATATTGGCAACAAAAATCAATATTTTTTCATGAAATTTAAAACAAATACTGCTTATGTAAACCTAAAACACTGTACCAAATTTCGTTGAAATCGGTCCACATTTGACCATAGCTCCCATATAAACTCTTTTCTCAAAACGCACTAAGTGAGACAAAATTCACTCACGCTCGTAAATCCGAAGATAATGACAATTTTAAGTTTATTTTTTACATACATAATTTTTGTAGCAACTGTAATCAGTTTGAAAAATTTCATAATAATCGGTTCACATTTGACCCTAGCTCTCATATAAGTCTAAACGGCGGAAACAGCTTAAATGTATAAGTTTTGAGAATATGTTTGTGTGATGGCAAAAATTAGCAAATATTCGTCTTTATACAGGAAAAAGAACACCTTTGATGCTTTAGAATATATAATGTATACAATTTTTGATTGCTCTCTTCGTGAGTGGAAGGTCATTATTTGCACCCATCTCGAGTTTTTATAAACCCAGCAAAACTTTGGTAATGGCAAGTACTCTGATAACTGGTTACCTTGCAACGACTACAACATACCATCCGAATAAATAATAAGTTATTACAGAAGTTTTTATTTGTAATTAAGATGGTAATTTAAACTGAATGGCCCCGGTTCAAATCCCACCAAGGGCAACAATTTTTTTTTAGTTTTTTTTTATTAAAAGAGTCTTTTTAAATGATTTTTGAATTTTAAGAACTTAAATATTATCTTCTGTAAAAAAAATTTGTAAAACTAACTCACGTTAATGAAAAAATACCATCATGAGTCAATTTTGATTATGTAGGGGATGTTGAATACCAAACACGATTCTAATTGGTCTTAACTTGGTAAGCCCAACTTATCTGGGTCATCCTTCATCTCAACTGTGGACACACACCTCCTCATGGTATCATCCGGGGAGCTAGTTTAACACCCATTAATATTGTGAGTTAACATGTTCCGAGAGTTATCCCATAAGATCGATAAAAATGGGTTAGGATTACGGGCTAGTAACCCTCTCTTGAAAAAAAATACAATGAAGAGGATAAAATTAGAATTGAAATGTCCCACTACCTAATGTTAAAGGAGGATGTCCGAAACTTCGATAGAAAGACCAAGTAGAGGAACATTTTTCAAAGCTTGGCCTATAAAATTGGAGAATATTCGCACAAGATCGAAATCCATGGAATTCTAAAATATGCTCGGACTTTGACCTTAACAGGTTGTAACATTTAAGAAAGTAAGAGTCAATCTTATGTAAAAACTTATACAAAAAAGAAGATTTAAATTGTTTAAGTTTTAAAATAATTTTAAAAAAGTTTTAAAATAATTACAAAAAATCGTATAAAAATATTTTTCCAAAAATTACAACAAAGCAAAAAAAAAAGCAGGGAAAAACAAAGTTATTTTCAAATGATTTTGGATCTAAAAATAAAAATTGTTTATATTAATTATAAGCTGCTAAGTTTTCAACATATGAAGTAGCTCAGTGGAAGAGTCTCTGCCTAGCAGTCGGAGGGTCTGGGTTCGAGCCCCCATGGGATCATAAAAAAAGATTTTGTATTTCGTTTAAAAATATATGTTTTTAATAAAACAACAACAAAAAAGTTGTTGCTGTTGTTGTTGTTGCTTTCAAATTGCTTACCCAAGTCATTACTTTTCTGCAATTGGTAAGTACTTGCCTTTAATGACATCCCCATGTTAATGTAATGGCTTAAACAGCGAATGAGTAAGTAGTTCGTGTTCAATAGTTTAACTGTTTAACTCATTATTTGGTAATGAAAAGTTTTACTGGGTAAGTTTTTAAAATAATGGGTTTTATAAAAATTGATAATCAACGCAAAAACATCCACTTAGGTATCAAGTTTCAATAGGGACTTAAACTCTGCTTAATTTTATACAATTAGATATAAAAGACCCCATCAAAAGTAATTTGAGTGATATAAATAACGTCAAGTAAAAAAGGGCTCCCAGTGTGTAGCGTCCGTCACAGAAATTAAGGTTCTTTTAAATTAACAAGTGCAATTTTTCATTGTTCTCCAATTGAACTTGGTTCGTAAAGAGAACTTATAGCATTCTTAACATTAGGCTAAAAATTTATAGATGTTAATATAGCATTTTCCAGAATAATATGTATAGGAAAGTGCGTAGCGTCCGTCACAGTATATATTTTTTACAAAATGATGTTTATTAAATACAAAATTTACGACCACATGTCTGTCTTATTCATAAGGCAATAACACTTTCTATATCCACAGATTAAATTTTAGATATTTAAAATACAGTGGGGCAAATTTGATGCTTTTGAAATTTGATTTTTTTGATTAATGGGACACTCTAACAGCTAGCCGCAGCATTCTTTTAATAAAAAATAAGATGTTAAAAGTCTAAAACTTTAAATATATTATATTAAATTCTGCCCAATAATCGCATTTTAACCGCGAACATGAAAACGAAGGAGATGCAATTCGGGAACAAATAAAATAAAAAAAAATATGAAATTTTTTTCCTAATAAAAAACATTTAAGTAAAAACTAAGGCCCTATGCTCCACTGGGAGTCAAGGATAACAGAAGAAGAAGAAGAAGTAAAAACTGTATCGTCCATCCCCTTTACCTCTATGTCAACGGAAATGGCGATGGATAGGCCACACACTCCGAAGGCCAAATACCAACATTGTTCGACAAGCGCTTCGTTGGAATCCACAAGGAAGAGGCCGTCGTGTTGGTGCACCTGCTAGAACGTGGAGAAGATCAATTGATGCAATAAAGTTCGATATAAAAGGAAAGTTGAGGCCCTATGCTCCACTGGGAGTCAAGGATAACAGAAGAAGAAGAAAAAGTATCGTCCGTCACATAGCGCCCGCAACAGTTCATTTATGGATTTTTAGTGAAACTGGAAACTTTAAAATATTTTATAAAAGCTGTTTTGTAATCCTCTGATTTTAATCTATTTACAGTGGTGGGCATATTTATTTTGACATAGGATTTATTTTTCTTGTTTTATTACTTCTGGTGCAATGTCATTAAAAAAATAAGTAAAAACAGTTAAAATTGCAACAAATGTTGTAATTTATTAGAACACAAACACTTTTCATATTTTTCATTTTTTTGTAATTAGAATTAGAAAATTTTCTTTATTTATAAAATAAATTTGTATACAAAGTTCAATTACATTATTTTAGTTATATAAAGAAAAGTTAAAAAGAAGTAAACTATCGACATGTTTAAATAAAAAAACGTCTGTCGAATGATCAATAAGTATATGTTCATAATTAATTTGACAAAAAAAAAGTTGAAAAGAAAAAAAAAATATACTAATTTTATTAAATTCATCAATCAAAAATTTTCTATAACTTAAAGCAGTTTTTAAGTAGTTAACCAAATTTGGCCAATCTTCATCCTCTTGCCCATCCAAGATTTTTATCATTTCTTCTTCACTTAGCCGTGGTTTTTCGGAAATTTGCAGTCCGAAATTCATTAAGTGACGGACATATACCAAGAAAATGTTGAAATGTTTCGCGTTCGTTCGTATTGCATAAAGTGCAATGTATAATTGTGCCACCAAATTGATTGGAATTCAGTTCAATAAGGCCTACTCGTGCTTTTAAAATCCAAGAAATCGTGCTGATATTAAAATTGGAGTTGACATACTGTATTCCTTTTTGATGGTCTAAATGCTTGTATATTCTTGTGCTGCTTTCGCTCTTTCTTCGCAAACTTTCATTTAAAGAATTTGATATTAACGTGTCAAGTAACTCCGTGCAGAAGTTATGCCACAGATGTTGAGTTAGATTTCTTTCAGGAAAAAGGAGATCCACTGATGCGGCTATAGATTGTAATTCCCTTGCCCAAAAAATGTTCTTGCTTGAGATAACTTGTGAAAGATGGTGAGGTAATCTGTTTTCTGAGTATATAAACATTGTTCTTTCGATGTAATCTAGATGTAGTGCCAATGTAAACAAATGGCTCTCTTCAGCCGCAGTTTCCAGCATCAATACATAGTTTGGTGTAAAACTTGGCAATTTTAAAATTCGCTTCATAAAATAGCGTTGCAATTTATCAACTTCTTCAAAAAGGCTGAAGCCCCATACCTGTGCAGAATAAGATTGTATTGCCCGGCATACAGCTAAATAGACTTTCCATTTCTTTTCCAAATTTATTTCCGGTTTATCAACTAAAGTCTTCCATATTGAGTTTATAGCGTTTTTTGCTTGGCTGTTTCTTTTTTCAACGTGTTTGTTAAACTTGAGCTTTGGCGTAAACACAACCCCAAGGTAATTAAACTCTGAAGTGATTTTAATTTCAGCACCATTAAAAAAACATTTTTCATCCTGCCTTAGTCTTCCTCCTTTCCTAAATACGACAATTTCTGATTTGCTTAAATTCACTTCTAAGTTCCAAATGTTGCAATACTCTTCCAGATTTTTGATCATAGTTTGCAATGTGACTATGTCATCGGCTAATATGACGATATCATCAGCGTATAATAAAAGTCGAATATTTAGATTTTCTACCATAAGTCCTCCTTCCAAGCAATCGTGCAAATCATTTATGTATAGAGAAAATAGTAAAGGTGAAATCAAACATCCTTGTTTTACGCCTGAGTTTGTTTCGAAATATTCGGAGAATTCATCTCCAGTCCATACAGCTGATTGTGTGTTACTATATATATTTTCTATGAAAGTAACAAATTTATGGGAAACACCCAATCTATACAATTTATATATTAGAGATTTTCTTGCGATGCTATCAAATGCAGCCTTGAAATCGACAAAAAATGCATATACTTTCTTTTTTTCTGATAATTTTAGGCTAACAATAGCTGACAGATTGTATATATTATCAATTGTTGAATAGTTTCTTCGAAAACCAGCTTGAAACTCCATCATTATACCATTAGACTCTACCCAATTAACCAAACGCTCGTTCAATATACCCATCATAATTTTTGCGGCGCAGTTCATAAAAGAAATACCTCTAAAGTTCTCAGGTTGTCCGGGATCTCCCTTTTTGTAAATTGGAAAAATAATGCTTTTATTATTTTTTTGTAATTTTTCACAAAAGTTTGGAAATAGATTTCTATGAAGTTTTTTCGACCTTTGATGATTTCCGTTCCAAATCGCCTCCAAAAAGTATAAAATACTAAAGATGGATACATTTTATATTAATCCAAATAATTATTCTTAATTTTTGTTGACCTTGAAGTTCCCAATTTGTTGAGATGCAATGCAAAAACATGTCAAAATACTTATGCCTTATACTGAATCTTCGACTTTTTAGTTTCAATTAAAAAAAAAATATTACAAAAACGTTAAAAATGTGAAAAGTGTTTTGTGTTCTAATAAATAACAATATATGTTGCAATTTAACCTATTTTTAATTGCAATGGACCAAAAATAAAAAAGAAGAAAAACAAATAATATGTCAAAATAAATGTGCCGACCACTGTATAATGTATGTACCATTTTTTTATTATCATGACCGATTTGATGAAAATTACAGAAACAAGTGTTGAAAAAAAGTCACTTACATTTTTTGTAGCGTCCGTCACAGCATTTTAAAAGCTGTGACGGACGCTACAAATTAACAAATGTCAATGCGATAGCACAATCGATGGGCTTATATTTTCTGAAATCTGTACAAAGATATCTAGTGTAGAACGACAATGGGATACATTTAAGTACAACAAAATTCGTACAAATGTATGGCCGACACGCAGGATTTGCCCACACATCAAAAATGGTATGTCATTCTAAAGCGCAATCTGTTTTCTTTTATTTTTTATTGAAAAAGATAAAATTGTATATAGACTGGCTGAGCTACTGGTCTATAAGTTGACAAGCCTCGTTAAAACCTCGTTTTTTTTTTGTATAACTCTTAAACTTGGACGTATTTCTGAAAATTTTTGCAGGAGTTGTTTCCCGAATTTTTTTTTTACTGTATCAGAGTGTGGTAAATGAAAATGTATGTGAAAAATTATGACTCAACATGGACCGAATGAAATTTTTGGAGATGACTTTATTCTTCTCATATACTAAAGGCTTGATGATATAATTTTCTCTTTTGAGTCGACCATTCGGAAACTTGTGACTAGATTAGGTTAAGCAGATATCTGACGACATAGTCCGCGTCATTTGGGTCCTAGAGAGTGGTCCTTAAACTTTTGTTCATCAAAATCACAAAGGCTCAGTTAGAGCCAACCAGATGTAACCATGAACGAGCCAATATTTCGAATATTAATGTTCGAGACCTCAGACAGATCATGCGGAAACAAGTAGCCGAGATGGTAAGTCCTATGGTCGGCAAGGGCTAGGCTGTGACATAGAAGGTGAGTGACAGTTTTTTTCCTCCTCGACGTTATGACAACTCCTACATGAGTCATTGCTTTAAAGATTGATTCCCCTAGCATGAAGTCCAATTATGCAGAGTTCTGTGAGGTTTAATATTGAAATGAGGACTAATATTGTGACGCGGTAGAAAAACCAAGGCTGCAGAGTGCTTGCTGTCGTTAGTTGGCTAGTTTAGACTTTAGACTGAGCAGATTGTTTCTGCGGTCCAGTTGGTCTGCGCTGATCTATATATATGATAGCCGTATACCTGTATATTGGTCGATGTGCACCTAACTGAGGTGATCTCATAACTTTGCTAGATTATTTGCAATAATATTACCTGGTACATTATTGTGACTCTGTACCCAGAAGAGTTCTATATTGGGCTGTCTTGCTTTCTCATGTATGGATGCCCGGCATTCACAAGTGAGAACTGATGTTATAAAGGCGGTGGATAAGGCATGCCTTTCTCATCAACTGTTATACTTGACTCCCGGTGGAGCATAGAGCCTCAACCATCCTTTTATGTCGGACTCTATTGCGAGATGTTAGGCAAACGTCACTCCAAGAATAGCTTGCTTCTTGCAACTCCGTATCAATTGACGTTCCTCACATTCTAGCAGGTGCACCAACACGACTGCCTCTTCCCTGTGGATTTCTTGTCGAGCAAGTTTGTTATTTGGCCTTCAAAGTGTATGGCGTTTTTATCGCCATTTCCGTTGACATGCCTTTATAGAAGCAGTTAGATCTTCATTTCTTATGCGGTTTGGCCACCATACTTTACGGATTTGCCGTAAGCATTTCTTTGCAAAGATATGCAGATGCTTATCGATGGCATTTGTCCGTTTTCAAGTTTAGCATCCGTAATAGAAGATGGACTTGACATTCAAGTTATACATATATTCGTATTTTGGTTGTTGTTGATATTTGTTGATTTCCAAATAGCTTGGTGAATGCCGAATACAGATTTCGCCTTGTTAATACGCGGCTTAACTGTGAATACAGAAACAAATATCTCTATATTATATTATGTGGTACCTTAACGCCTGCTCGCCCTAAAATTGGCGTTAATTTAGCCGAATACTGCAGAGTTTCGGAAGTTTTAAAGAAATTTTCTCTCCGCAGTAGTGGAATGAAAAAGGCCCCCCTCCCCTCCCACAAACTTCCATCCGTGTATATTTCTAGGAGCCCATCAAAAGAATCTCTATATTATATTATGTGGTACCTTAACCGCCTGCTCGCCCTAAAATTGGCGTTAATTTAGCCGAATACTGCAGAGTTTCGGAAGTTTTAAAGAAATTTTCTCTCAGCAGTAGTGGAATGAAAAAGGCCCCCCTCCCCCCCCACAAACTTCCATCCGTGTATATTTCTAGGAGCCCATCAAAAGAATCTCTATATTATATTATGTGGTACCTTAACCGCCTGCTCGCCCTAAAATTGGCGTTAATTTAGCTGAATACTGCAGAGTTTCGGAAGTTATAAAGAAATTTTCTCTCCGCAGTAGTGGAATGAAAAAGACCCCCCCCCCACAAACTTCCATCCGTGTATATTTCTAGGAGCCCATCAAAAGAATCTCTATATTATATTATGTGGTACCTTAACCGCCTGCTCGCCCTAAAATTGGCGTTAATTTAGCCGAATACTGCAGAGTTTCGGAAGTTTTAAAGAAATTTTCTCTCCGCAGTAGTGGAATGAAAAAGCCCCCCCCCCACCACAAACTTTCATCCATGTATATTTCTAGGAGCCCATCAAAAGAATCGGTTGAAGTTTCAGAGAAATCCACAGAAAGATTTAGATCCATCCGTGTATATCTCTAGGAGCCTATCTATAAAATCGTTTGCAGTTTTAGAGATGTCCACATTAAATAAGCGGTCGAAGAGTGTGATGGGAATACAGTAATCAATGGATCCCCAATACCATTGACTACTATATTCCCTGTATATTGCATAAGGCTCTTCCATACGAATAGAGTGCAATATATGCTTTAGACACAATAGATTAATGTAGGGTTTATATAACTCAAGCGCCTGACGATTGAGTGAATTTTACATGTGTTTTGTTACTGTAACAAAAACAAAATACATGTAAATTTCACTCAATCGTCAGACGCTTGAGTTATATAAACCCCACATAAGTGTTTAGTCTTCAGGACAGCATAGGGGTAGATTGACCTACAAATATTTGGCGTCGTCCGTAAGCACAAGTTCAATCCAGTTAAGCATTGGAAGATTGAACTTAGGAACCTTGTGTTTTCAGAAAAAAGCACAAGTTTCCTTTCGGCGGGATTAACTCCTAATCCATTGGAAACGCTTCAGCTTGTAAGTGTGGCAAGTTTGACTTCCAGTTTCTGCGACTAAATTAAATGTTTATACGTCGTACCTAGGATTGCCAGTCAGGCTGGATTCGACTGGATTGTCCAGCTTTTTTAGTGCTTGTCCAGTGTCAAGCTAAAATTAAATTTGTCCAGCTGAAAGATGAGAAATGAAATTGTTTGAATATTTTGAAGAAAAGCTATTTTTATGAAAAAGAACGCAATAAAACATTTTGCACAAGTATATATATTTTTAACTTATGTTATTTATGAGTTGATTAATTGATTGCTTGGTCAAGTTCATTTTGTAAAATAATTGCCTTCTATCGAAATTCCCAATTGTACTTACTTTACAAAAACCTGTTAAGGTCAAAGGGCAAGCATATTTTAGAATTCCATGCGCTTCAATCATGTGCGCATATTCTCCAATTCGTTATTCAAGCTTTGAAAGATTTTCCTCTACTTGGTTTTTCAATTGAATTTTCGGACGTCCTCTTTTACGAGTTTATTCGGAATCGTTTTAGAATACTTTCATGTATTTTCATACATTCGCACAACATGTTCCAGCCAACTCTGCCGGTGCTGTTTGATGCGTTTTACTATGTCGATGTCAACGTATAACTCATATAGCTCATTGTTCATTCAATGTCGATATTGGTCTAAAGATTTTTCGTATAATCTTCCTCAGCTTGTGCAAGTGCCCATGGTTCACAAGTAGTATAAGCTTTTTGTAGAGCGCAGTTTAAGTTCTTACACAGAGAGTTTTATTTCTTATCTGCCTGCTTATGCCAAAATAGCATCTGTTGGCAAGTATGATTGTACGTTTGATTTTGAAACTTATGTCGTTATTTATGTTGATGGCGGTACCAAGGTAAACAAATTATTTTTTAACCTCGTAACTATAGTTTTCATAGATCACATGTGGTCCAATTCTTGAGGATTGCCTGCTTGTAAAACCAGTAGTTTTTTAATTCATTGACCCACTAGATTATTAGATTCCTTCTCGATACTTGAAAAGGCGGTAGTCAAATTGCGCAATGGGCGTTCCATGGTGTCAGTGTCATCGACAAACGCGAGTAGCATGTGTTTTTTGTTGAAAATTGTTTCAGATCTCGAACGATTTCATTTCCTTTCTATATCGCTGCGGTTAATTACGGTATTCGCAATTCGGTGTATCAAAAAAAAAGCAACATTTTTATTATTAATGTCCAGCTAATTTTTGGGTTGTCAAGCTTTTTTTTCCTTATGTCCAGCTTTTTCAGGATTTGTATCTGGCAACCCTAGTCGTACCCGATATCTGTTTCTTAGATATTGATTGATTGACTTTAAATATATGTTTTTTTTGAGAAACTTATAGTTAACTATAACTTTTCCATAGAGAAATCTTAACAATCTATAGCTTTTTTCTAATTATCGATTATTTCATTAATATACTTGTATTTATAACACCTCAATTTAGACGTGTTATTTTTGAGTTACAAAAATTTCATAAAAATTTTAACAATTTGAAGATAATTTTTCGATTTATGGTAACATTTTTTAAAAGCTGCTTTTTATTTGATATTTTTTATTTGTTTTCTATAACAATATTGTGATAATTATAATTAGTGTTAATTACCAACTGAAAAGCCATAAAAATAACAAATATCTACACACACAAAATTCAAACACATAAACCAAAGGAAGCCTCTAAAGAAATGGCCATAAATACTCGTATAGTAAATAAATAAATATTTAAAATAAACTAAAATTCCAAAATCTAGTCGTAACTAAAAATGCAATTTAAAGAAATACTTTGTAAGTATGAGCAGAAAGAAACACACCTTGATTGGCTAAAAATTTAATGGTTGACTACAAACATTTTTGTAGCTCTAGTCATTTAACAGGTAAATAAACACCTAAATCACCCAAATGATGGAACGAACGAGAATGCTTAAGATGCCTGGATAGTAAAAAGTTACCTAGTACTCCATACTAGATCACTATAACTAACTATAATACATACATTCATATAAATGATCGTGCAAGACTGAAATTTTTTGTTAGAGTGTTAATCGTTTATGACTTTAACACATTTTCCTCTTGTTTATTCGTAGCCGTTCTCAGTTTTAATGGTCGATCATAAATAAATATTTTCATATTTACTAGAATAACATTAAGTTAAAATTTTGGAAAGAAACATGTTTGGAAATCCAAACAATTTGGCTTCTTTCATTGGATCTTTTACTTTGAGATACTTTTTTAAAAACAAGTTGTTTCATTTTGTTGTCTTTATGTTTTGGCCATAAAACAATAAAATGTGTGTAAATTGTTTGAAATATACTCGTATTTCAGTATAAAGTAATAAAATTAAGACAAGATTTTTTTTAATAAAATATGTAATTGTTTACTACCCTCCGTTCTAAGACGGCTTTTCTTAAGTTTGAAGGTGTTAATTTTGGAAAAACAAATACTCGTAGGCGGCAAGTAAAGGGTAACTAGTTCTAAATATTTCAAAAATAAAGTTTGTGATAAAAGTTTACGAAATTTTTCAAAATTTCTTATATTTTGTAGAAAACCTTTTTAAAGTTTTATTTTTGTACAAAATTTTTCAAAAATTTATTATTTTTATAGAAAAATTTTCAACAATTTTTAATTTTGTAGGAAGTTTTTCAAAAATTTCTTATTTTTATAAGAAATTTTCAAAAATGTACTATTTTTATAGAAAATTGTTCAAAAATTTACTATTTTTATAGGAAATTTTTTAAACATCTACTATATTTATAGCAAAATTTTCAAAAAATTACTATTTTTATAGGAAATTTTTCAAAAGTTTACTATTTTTATAGGAAATTTTTCAAAAATTTACTATTTTTATAGGAAGTTTTTCAAAAATTTACTATTTTTATAGGAAATTTTTCAAAAATTTTCTATAATTATAGGAAATTTTTCAAAAATTTTCTATTTTTATAGGAAATTATTAAAAAATTTTCTATTTTTATAGGAAATTATTCAAAAATTTCCAATTCTTATAGGAAATTTTTTAAAAATTTCCTATTTTTATAGGAAATTTTTCAAAAATTTAATATTTTTATAGGAAATTTTTCAAAAATTTACTATTTTTATAGGAAATTTTTCAAAAATTTACTATTTTTATAGGAAATTTTTCAAAAATTTACCATTTTTATAAGAAATTTTTCCAAAATTTACTATTTTTATAGGAAATTTTTCAAAAATTTACTATTTTTATAGCAAATTTTTTAAAAATTTACTATTTTTATAGGAAATTTTTCAAAAATTTACTACTTTTATAAGAAATTTTTCAAAAATTTACTATTTCTATAGGAAATTTTTCAAAAATTTCCTACTTTTATAGGATATTTTTCAAAAATTTACTATTGTTATAGAAAACTTTTCAAACATTTACTATTTTGATAGGAACATTTTCAAAAATTTACTATTTTTATAGAAAATTTTTCAAAAATTTAATATTTTTATAGAAAATTTTTCAAAAATTTACTATTTTTATACAAAATTTTTCAAAAAGTTACTATTTTTATAGGAAATTTTTCAAAAATTTACTATTTTTATAGGAAATTTTTCAAAAATTTACTATTTTTATCGAAAATTTTTCAAAAATTTACTATTTTTATAGGAAATTTTTCAAAAATTTACTATTTTTATAGGAAATTTTTCAAAAATTTACTATTTTTATAGGAAATTTTTCAAAAATTTACTATTTTTATAGGAAATTTTTCAAAAATTTACTATTTCATAGGAAATTTTTCAAAGATTTACTATTTTGATAGGAGAATTTTCAAAAATTTACTATTTTTATAGAAAATTTTTCAAAAATTTACTATTTTTATAGGAAATAAATAATAAATAATAAATTTTTCAAAAATTTACTATTTTTATAGGAAATTTTTCAAAAATTTACTATTTTTATAGGAAATTTTTCAAAAATTTACTATTTTTATAGGAAATTTTTCAAAAATTTACTATTTCATAGGAAATTTTTCAAAAATTTACTATTTCATAGGAAATTTTTCAAAGATTTACTATTTTGATAGGAGAATTTTCAAAAATTTACTATTTTTATAGAAAATTTTTCAAAAATTTACTATTTTTATAGGAAATAAATAATAAATAATAAATTTTTTCAAAAATTTACTATTTTTATAGGAAATTTTTCAAAAATTTACTATTTTTATAGGAAATTTTTTAAAAATTTACCATTTTTATAGGAAATTTTTCAAAAATTTACTATTTTTATAGAAAATTTTTCAAAAATTTAACATTTTTATAGAAAACTTTTCAAAAATTTACTATTTTTATAGGAAATTTTTCAAAAATTTACTATTTTTATAGGAAATAAATAATAAATAATAAATTTTTTCAAAAATTTACTATTTTTTATAGGAAATTTTTCAAAAATTTACTATTTTTATAGGAAATTTTTCAAAAATTTACCATTTTTATAGGAAATTTTTCAAAAATTTACTATTTTTATAAGAAATTTTTCAAAAATTTCCTATTTTTATAGGAAATTTTTTAAAAATTTCCTATATTTATAAGAAATTTTTAAAAAATTTACTATTTTTATAGGAAATTTTTCTAAAATTTACTACTTTTATAGGATTTTTTTTAAATTTACTATTTTTATAGGAAAATTTTCAAAAATATACTATTTTTATAGGAAATTTTTTAAAAATTTACTATTTTTATAGGAAATGTTTCAAAAATTTACTATTTTTATAGGAAATTTTTCAAAAATTTCCTATTTTTATAGGAAATTTTTCAAAAATTTCCTATTTTTATAGGAAATTTTTCAAAAATTTCCTATTTTTATAGGAAATTTTTCAAAAATTTCCTATTTTTATAGGAAATTTTTCAAAAATTTCCTATTTTTATAGGAAATTTTTCAAAAATTTCCTATTTTTATAGGAAATTTTTCAAAAATTTCCTATTTTTATAGGAAATTTTTCAAAAATTTCCTATTTTTATAGGAAATTTTTCAAAAATTTCCTATTTTTATAGGAAATTTTTCAAAAATTTCCTATTTTTATAGGAAATTTTTCAAAAATTTCCTATTTTTATAGGAAATTTTTCAAAAATTTCCTATTTTTATAGGAAATTTTTCAAAAATTTCCTATTTTTATAGGAAATTTTTCAAAAATTTCCTATTTTTATAGGAAATTTTTCAAAAATTTCCTATTTTTATAGGAAATTTTTCAAAAATTTCCTATTTTTATAGGAAATTTTTCAAAAATTTCCTATTTTTATAGGAAATTTTTCAAAAATTTCCTATTTTTATAGGAAATTTTTCAAAAATTTCCTATTTTTATAGGAAATTTTTCAAAAATTTCTCATTTTTATAGGAAATTTTTCAAAAATTTCCTATTTTTATAGGAAATTTTTCAAAAATTTCCTATTTTTATAGGAAATTTTTCAAAAATTTCCTATTTTTATAGGAAATTTTTCAAAAATTTCCTATTTTTATAGGAAATTTTTCAAAAATTTCCTATTTTTATAGGAAATTTTTCAAAAATTTCCTATTTTTATAGGAAATTTTTCAAAAATTTCCTATTTTTATAGGAAATTTTTCAAAAATTTCCTCTTTTTATAGGAAATTTTTCAAAAATTTCCTATTTTTATAGGAAATTTTTCAAAAATTTCCTATTTTTAAAGGAAATTTTTCAAAAATTTCCTATTTTTATAGGAAATTTTTCAAAAATTTCCTATTTTTATAGGAAATTTTTCAAAAATTTCCTATTTTTATAGGAAATTTTTCAAAAATTTCCTATTTTTATAGGAAATTTTTCAAAAATTTCCTATTTTTATAGGAAATTTTTCAAAAATTTCCTATTTTTATAGGAAATTTTTCAAAAATTTCCTATTTTTATAGGAAATTTTTCAAAAATTTCCTATTTTTATAGGAAATTTTTCAAAAATTTCCTATTTTTATAGGAAATTTTTCAAAAATTTCCTATTTTTATAGGAAATTTTTCAAAAATTTCCTATTTTTATAGGAAATTTTTCAAAAATTTCCTATTTTTATAGGAAATTTTTCAAAAATTTCCTATTTTTATAGGAAATTTTTCAAAAATTTCCTATTTTTATAGGAAATTTTTCAAAAATTTCCTATTTTTATAGGAAATTTTTCAAAAATTTCCTATTTTTATAGGAAATTTTTCAAAAATTTCCTATTTTTATAGGAAATTTTTCAAAAATTTCCTATTTTTATAGGAAATTTTTCAAAAATTTCCTATTTTTATAGGAAATTTTTCAAAAATTTCCTATTTTTATAGGAAATTTTTCAAAAATTTCCTATTTTTATAGGAAATTTTTCAAAAATTTCCTATTTTTATAGGAAATTTTTCAAAAATTTCCTATTTTTATAGGAAATTTTTCAAAAATTTCCTATTTTTATAGGAAATTTTTCAAAAATTTCCTATTTTTATAGGAAATTTTTCAAAAATTTCCTATTTTTATAGGAAATTTTTCAAAAATTTCCTATTTTTATAGGAAATTTTTCAAAAATTTCCTATTTTTATAGGAAATTTTTTCAGAAATTTCCTATTTTTATTGGAAATTTTTCAAAAATTTCTTATTTGTATAGGAAATATTGCAAAAACTTCCTATTTTTATAGGAAATTTTTCAAAAATTTCCTATTTTTATAGGAAATTTTTCAAAAATTTCTTATTTTTATAGGAAATTTTTCAAAAATTTCATATTCTTATAGGAAATTTTTCAAAAATTTCCTATTTTTATAGGAAATTTTTCAAAAATGTTTTATTTTAATAAGTAATTTTTCAACAATTTCTTACTTTTTTAAGAAATTTTTCAACAATTTCTTATTTTTTTAAGAAATTTTTAAACATTTCTTTAGTTAAGTGCTGGGTGCAGTTATTAGCTTAGTTTAGCCTTATACCATCTATTCTCCCAGACTTTTGGAATAATATTTATAAATTAATTATTAGGCGGATTCAAACATAACGTGACCAAACACACAACTAATGAGATTTTCTACAATAAATAAAATTAAAGGAAAGAAACCACATAACGAACATACTACTATACAATACTGATGAAGTATTTATTATTAAGAAAATAAATTAAAACCGCAAACAAAAATTTCAAAATCATTAGAATTCCATTGAAATCTATAGAAAACATACAAAAAAAAAGGAATATCCAACGAAACCAAACAACAAATCAGCCAAACCAACCAACTCATACTAAAAATGTTGCAAGGTCTGACCATAATCTAAGCAATTTTTCTAAAAAAAAAAACATTATATTTGTGCCTTTAAAATTTTATGGTTGGAAATTTTTTCATCTAATCAATTTTGAATTATCATGAACGCCAAGAAAAAATGGAAAAAACGAAACGAATTACTATAAAACGCCCAGTTTTAGTTTGAAAAGATTTTTATTTTTTCTCTGTTTAATAAGAATTCATTGCATTTTAACGTGTTAAAAAACCATCGATTAAAATTGAATGAAATTAAAAAAATAAACGAAAATAATACGTTTTTCTTGGTTTTATTTGGGACTCACACAAGAAAATTTTCAAAGAACAAAAAAATTTAGAAATAAGATTATCAGAAAAATTTGAACCTAATGAATGGCATTTGGCGTTTTGAAGGTTTCTTTTGTATTTATTTTATATTTTTTTAGATTTTGTTATTAATTGTAGGAAATAAGATTAGGTTTGAAATACGTAGAAAAAAAAATAAGCCTGTAAATGGATTTGAAACCATTAAGAGGTCAAAACTAAATTAAATAAAGAAACGCACATTCTATCGAACGACGACTATCGAAGTCAAATGATTTGGATAGAGAGAGTGAAATAAACCTTAATCCATTAGACTAATAAAACTGGAATTGGTTTATGGGCTGATATCAAGTTTATCTTAATCACATTATAAAAAGTCCAAATTTATTTTTATAAGTCGAAGTATATATTTATTTATTTATTTATTCATTAGACTTATAATTAAAATTAAAAGCTAATGTAAGTTTGGCAATGGCATCGGGGCCTTCAGCACAAAATACATAGTACTACGATATATTTAATGGGTATTGTAAAAAATTAACGAAGTTAAGATCAAATTTCTTTATAAAGATTACATTTTTTGAGGAATAAAATGAGGAATTTTATATTTTCGACGGATGGATTCGACAAAAGGTCGAGAGGATTAGTGTTATGGAGATATCTTAATCTGGAATTTAGGGTTTTTTGACAATCACACAGGAAATGTGAGGGTTTGGCTGGATAAGATATGTCACAGGTGCAGAAAGGTAAATAATTAGTAATGAATATTGGTCCGTGTGTAGCTAGTGTATGCCCAAGACGAAGCCGTTCGAACTTGATTATATCAAGTCGACTAACTTCTTTTTGAATTTGTGGTGAAAAGTCGTCCACTGATTTCTTAGAAAAGTTTATTCTTCTATACCAGGATGAGCTCAAGTTAGAAATATGATTTTTATTACTTTCAGTAATGGATTGTACAATCAAATTATCGATATCTTTGCGATTGAAATTTTGAGTTAAATGAAGCGGTTGTTTTATAGCATCTTTGGCTGCAATATCTGCAAGATCATTTCCCGGAATATCGCAGTGGCCAGGGATCCATATTAGAGTGACTTTTGGAGAATTGGTGATAAGGATGCTTCTGATTTTCGAGGCATAATAATTATTATTAGATATATTTCTGATTGAGAGAAGAGAAGAAAGGGAGTCGGAGCATATGACAAACCTTCCGTGCTTAGCTTTTACGTAGCGTAAAGCTTCGTAAATTGCTATTAATTCAGCGGAATATATGGAGGTGTAAGAGGGCAAAATAGATGCTTTTATTACGTGATTTTCAGAAGTAATGCTGAAAGATGTGTGTATATCGGTCTTAGATCCATCCGTGTAAATTAACTGACAATCTTCAAAGCTATCTTTAATCATGGAAAACATCATTTTAAATTCGAATTTGTTTGCGTTAGATTTACTAAGTTCATGAAGGGAGGTGTTTATGGATATATTTTGTAAAAACCAAGGGGGAGGTTGTTTTTGTCTATAATTGGAATACGGAATCTGCAAAGGAATATTAAGTTTTTGGCAGTTTTCCACCGTTCTGTGGATGGTTGAAAGAACTTTTGGAACTTTTTTGGATATTATAGTTTTTTTAAATAATTTGGTGATTAGACTGTTGTTGTTATATAATACACTTCTGTATAGTTTTGTAGTTTGAATTTCTGTTTGGGCATATATGGGGGTGACGTTTGCCTCAAGAAGCATATTGTTTACTGGAGTTGAATGCAAAGCACCAAGAGAACATCTTACAGCTGCGTTTACTATGGTATTAAGTTTTCTAAGTTGTGTCTTTGGAGCGTTTCCGAATAGAGGTAGGCCATAGTTAATTTTTGATAGGATCAGAGCTTTAGTTGCTGATATTAAAGTACTTGTGTTGCATCTCAGTTTTGGGCTCGAGAGGCATTTGATGACATTCAATCTTTTTGTTAAAGCAGATCTTAAATACTCTATATGATTATTCCAGTAATATTTATTGTTAATAAAAATACCTAAAATCTTAAGCGTGTCAACTTTGGTGATGTTTAAATTCGCGGATTGGATATTACAAGAGCAATTTTTCAGTCTGCATATATGAATATATTTGCACTTAGTTCTGGATAGTGTGGCTCCTGAGGATTCGCCCCAAGTATTAATATCATTAAATATATTATTCAGATTAAGGTTTAATTTTTTTTCCCGTCCTGACCGGACTATGATATTAAAATCATCTGCATATGCGCAAAAATCTATTTCCTTATAATGTGCAATAGTTTGGCAGAGTTTATTATATGCAACAATAAAAAGTATTACCGATAGGGGTGAACCTTGGGGTATACCATTTGATAGGGGAAACGATTTTGAGTGACAGTTATTAATTCGAACCGTAATCCTCCTATTAGTCATAAAATTAATGACATAACGAATGATCTTTGGCCCGACTTTCCATTCTTTTAATTGATCTACAATGGCATGGATACCTACTTTGTCAAATGCTCGTTCAAAATCTAGCGATATAATAGTCGCATGCTTTCGTAACGAGAGACACTTTGCAATTTGATAGTCTACATAAAGTAGACTATCAATTGTCGAGCTCCCCTTTCTGAAACCAAATTGTCGGTCATTAAGTAATTTGTTAAAAGTAACAAACCACCATAACCTGTTTGCAATTATTTTATCTAACACTTTAGATAGACATGGGTTTAAAGATATGGGGCGATACGAATTAATCAAAGTCACGTCAGTTCCGGGTTTTGAAATCGGTATAATTATGCTATTTTTAAACTGTTGCGGAATGTAATTGCAAAATATTGAATTATAGAGTTGAAGGATTCTTTTTTTGAAATTTATTGGTAACATTTTTAGCATTTTATATGTTATCCGGTCTTGCCCCGGAGTCTTACCTTTTAATTTATTCAATGTGGAGTCGAGTTCAATAAATGAGATGTTGTTTTCGATTTTAGATGCCTCTGAACAAGGTTCGTACAAAATAGGATTTTCTAAAGTATAACGTTTATTTATCTGAAAAGAGTGTGAAAAATTTGAATCATTGGAATTTCCCGACCAGAATTTACCGAATTCGTTACCAATCTCAGATTTATTAACTAATTTTAGGTTTGGGTCATCAAGTGACGAAATACAATGAATACTATGTTTAGTCTTATATCCCGTAAAGTTTCTAATATTGGACCAGATTTTATCAGTTGGGGTGGATGGATTAATAGAGGAGGTAAAAGTATTAATGGAATCTTTTTTGGATAGTTTAACTTTCCGCTTGTACTGTGCATTTATCTTTTTATAATTCAGTAAAATTATTTGGGTCATGTTTCTTTTGAATATATGCCACTGTCTGTTTTTTTCAATTTTTAAATCATTTAATTCTTTATTCCACCATGGAACATTTTTGGTACTATTATGGAATTGTGGTATAGAAGTATTAGCAGATTGAAGAATAATTTTGCATATATTTGCCGTTTCTTTATTAAGATTATCAGTTGTAGGTCTTTGTTGCATATGTTTTTCACATTGCTTTTCGTATTTATACCAATTGGCTCTATTAGTGTTAAATTTAGGTTTGCACAAAGAACTTTGTTCTGTAGCTGAAGGAAACAAAGAAATTTCAATGGGGTAGTGATCGCTCCCATGCATATTTTTTTCTATTATCCACTTAGCTTCTGGTACTAGGCTAGAGGAACAAAAAGACAGATCCAAGTAGGAAAAGGAGCCATGAGTGTTAATGTGAGTTGGCGATTTGTCGTTTAGCAACACAAAATCGGAATTATCGATATAATTTGCTAATACATTTCCTTTAGGGCTGTTGAGATGAGATCCCCAATTCCTATGAGGACTGTTGAAATCTCCTGTTATTATGGTTGGAATATTTCTGCTGAAAGCGTTTTCTAGATTACGGGTTGAGAAATTAGAGCTCGGGGATATATAAACACCAAAAATATGCAGTTTAACTTTAGAGACTATTTCAACACAGACGGAATCAAAATTGCTGTTGACGTTAAGTTGTTTTTGTTGGAGCGACTTGTGGGCAAGTATTGCCACACCACCGTACCTAGTGGAGGACGTGTTAACTGCATATATGTTATAATTAATCGGGATGGGAACATTTGACCAAGAATGTAGATGGGTTTCCTGAATGGATATGACTTTCGGATTATGACACTTAATGAGGAGTTGGAGTTCCTGGTAATTATTTAAATAGCCATTCATATTCCATTGAATAATTTTAAGAGCCATTAGAAAGTAGAACTATATTTGGACTAGTTAAAGAAATAAAATAACTAGGGGGAGTGAACACCACTAGTAATGAAATTAAGAGAAAATATATAACAACGGCTATAGTAGAGTAAACGTTTGTATTAAGAGTAAAAAAAATAATGTTTGCTAATATTATATCATCATTATTACAGTATAAAATTAAGAGAAAATTACAGCCAGTAATGAATATTTTACTATTAAAAGATTTATAACAGATTTTGTTGGAAAAATCTGTTGTTTTAATCTCAAAGAAAGCGAGAAATTTGAATAACAAAATATATAAAGTATAAGAGAGTATAGAGAGACCATAAGTAAAGAGTTTTGTTTCTCTTTTATAGTGATCAGAAATTCGTAAAACAGATTTGAGATAGTAGAGTGTATTAAGAGTTTTAACGACAGACGAGATCGAAACGGAATGGGTTATAAATTGATAAGCAAGGGAATTGAAAGTACATATTTCAAACTTGTGATTGAAATGGGTAAAAAATATGAAGGAGATAGTGGGAATAAAAATGAAAGGGAATAATAAAATCAAATATGAGATTTTAGCATGTATAGAAAGAATGTAACAAAGATAATTTTTGGTTTTTTGTTTTTTAAATTTACAGACAGACGTTTGGGGAGTAATAGGAGTGGAGAAGATTGGGGAAAATATTAAAAAGGAAATATGATGAAATGTTATCATAAGGCAATACATAATGAAGATATAAGATAATGTTCTACTTATTTCTTTTGGATTTACGAGTGGCTTCCTTTACTTTTTCTCTAAGCCTCTTGGAGGCTGTTTTTGGCAATATTATCGGGCTGTTTCCAGAAGCGGGCTGTGAAGATGAGCTGAGTTGATCTGTTTCCATTTCAGAGAGGGAGTTGTCACAATCACTAACTATTTCGGAATAGTCTTTGATTAGCCGAGGTTTGGTCATCACGGAAGGAGGAGGCATGGTAGTGGAGGATGTAGTGGTGTTTAATGTAGTTTTTGTGGCAGCGGCGTAAGTGTTGTTTGTTTCGGAATGACGATGTCTGTAAATTATGGTAGCCTTTTTTTTACCAACTTTTTCTAAAGTTACGATAGCCTGGATCTCCTTTTCTCTTAAGAACACTGGACATGTCCTGTCGAAAGTTGGATGGTTGATATTCTCGATGTTTGAGTTTTTGCAGTTGATACAAGAGGCTGGATGATTGCATTTTTCATTGTTTTCTGGATCAGTGTGAAAGGCGTTAGAGCAATTAGCACATATTTTTTCATTTTTACAGATTTTAGCAACGTGACCGTATTGCAAACAGTTCTTACATTTCATGGGAAGAGGAATGTAGGGGCGAACCCTAACCTTTTCATAGCCAATAGACAGATCACTTGGCAAATTGGTAATGGCAAAAGTTAATATGATAAGGCCAGTCTCCTGGAGGGATCCATCAATGTTTTTTAGAATTTTGTTGACAGCAAAAACGTTCTGATCTTTCAACTCTGCTAAGATTTCAGCCTCATTGATTCCACGAAGGTCGTTAGAATAAATAACGCCTTTTGCGTAGTTGAGTCCAGGATGTTCTTTTAAAGTCACGTGTATTTCAGGAGATAATGATGTAAGTTGTATCAATTTATTTGCCTGAACAAATGTTTTGGTTTGGATCAGAATGCTTCCATTTAGTAATTTCTTACATTGCAAAACTTCACCTCCGGCGACACTGTCAATAACTTTTTTTATTAGAAATGGGGAAACGTTTGCAAGCGTGTCAGAGCTGTTAGCCCTTTCCATCACTAAGAACTTTTCACCAATGGTAATAATACTCATTTTTTTTGATGTATCAAAGGTTATACCCAGTGGTGGAGCAGGACCTCCACGATCAGGTGGAGTATTCATTGTTAAAATTTTCCCCAATAATTTTTATTTTGGAAAAAACGAGCTACACAAAATTGGTGTAAGATATGTGAGAAAAATTAGCACGTGTATATTATTTATGTATGGGGACGAGCGAACGTTATTCTTATTACGTCTATTCTCAAAGAGAGCGGTCGGTCGACTGAAGTCGAAGTATATAATTTAGATTAAATTCATACAAACAAGGTAGATTGAATGTTAAAGCGTAATTAGACCAAGAATGTTGTCAATATAATCAGAAGTTACAAATTAAATTAATTAGGTAAATAGTCAGCCTAGTCCGGCTGAAATCGTTAATCGGCGAGCTCATATACGGACCGATTAAACTACTCCACAAAACAAAATTTTTGTCTTACTAGATATCACCACTATATCCTAGTCTTCCTTTGGTCAACTTTTCTATAGAAAAGTCTTCCTTTGGACAACTTTTCTACAAAAAAGTCTTAATTTGGTCAACTTTTCTACAGAAAAGTCTTCCTTTGGTCAACTTTTCTACAGAAAAGTTTTCCTTTGGTCAACTTTTCTACAGAAAACTCAACTTTTCTATAGAAAAGTCTTCCTTTGGTCAACTTTTCTATAGAAAAGTCTTCCTTTGGTCAACTTTTCTATAGAAAAGTCTTTCTTTGGTCAACTTTTCTATAGAAAAGTCTTCCTTTGGTAAACTTTTCTATAGAAAAGTCTTCCTTTGGTCAACTTTTCTATAGAAAAGTCTTCCTTTGGTCAACTTTTCTATAGAAAAGTCTTGCTTTGGTCAACTTTTCTATAGAAAAGTCTTCCTTTGGTCAACTTTTCTATAGAAAAGTCTTCCTTTGGTCAACTTTTCTATAGAAAAGTCTTCCTTTGGTCAACTTTTCTATAGAAAAGTCTTCCGTTGGTCAACTTTTCTATAGAAAAGTTTTCCTATCATCAACTTTTCTATAGAAATGTCTTCCTCATCGGCACAAATTTCGTTTAGTTTCTAAAATTTCCACCATTAGCAGATTAAAAAACTAAATATATATAGAAAATTTTCGATACATTAATTGTATGATATTCTTTATGTTAAAAGTACTTGATATTATTATTTAATTATGAAATTATTAGACCTTCAATAAATATTCACATTAATGTTATTTAATTTATATTTAGACTGTGAAATACAAATAAACAAATATTTTAACATTTACTTATTTATTTATTTCAATAAAATATTAAAATTAAATTAAGGTTGGCTTCACTAATTATCATAAAATTATATTCTTCGAAATCATTTGCAAATAAATCAAATTTACAAAAGCGAAAAAATATGATAAGATCATAAAATACATCGAAGCTATAGACTATTAACAAAGTTCAGATCAAGGTTCATTCTAGTTTTGATTTCAAAATTTTAGGTTCAGGTTCAGTTTCACAGACAATTCAAGTTTTGGTTTTACAATCAGTTCTAGTTCAGTTCTAGTTCAGTTCTAGTTCAGTTCTAGTTCAGTTCTAGTTCAGTTCTAGTTCAGTTCTAGTTCAGTTCTAGTCCAGTTCTAGTTCAGTTCTAGTTCAGTTCTAGTTCAGTTCTAGTTCAGTTCTAGTTCAGTTCTAGTTCAGTTCTAGTTCAGTTCTAGTTCAGTTCTAGTTCTAGTTCAATTCTAGTTCAGTTCTAGTTCTAGTTCAGTTCTAGTTCAGTTCTAGTTCAGTTCTAGTTCAGTTCTAGTTCAGTTCTAGTTCAGTTCTAGTTCAGTTCTAGTTCAGTTCTAGTTCAGTTCTAGTTCAGTTCTAGTTCAGTTCTAGTTCAGTTCTAGTTCAGTTCTAGTTCAGTTCTAGTTCAGTTCTAGTTCAGTTCTAGTTCAGTTCTAGTTCAGTTCTAGTTCAGTTCTAGTTCAGTTCTAGTTCAGTTCTAGTTCAGTTCTAGTTCAGTTCTAGTTCAGTTCTAGTTCAGTTCTAGTTCAGTTCTAGTTCAGTTCTAGTTCAGTTCTAGTTCAGTTCTAGTTCAGTTCTAGTTCAGTTCTAGTTCAGTTCTAGTTCAGTTCTAGTTCAGTTCTAGTTCAGTTCTAGTTCAGTTCTAGTTCAGTTCTAGTTCAGTTCTAGTTCAGTTCTAGTTCAGTTCTAGTTCAGTTCTAGTTCAGTTCTAGTTCAGTTCTAGTTCAGTTCTAGTTCAGTTCTAGTTCAGTTCTAGTTCAGTTCTAGTTCAGTTCTAGTTCAGTTCTAGTTCAGTTCTAGTTCAGTTCTAGTTCAGTTCTAGTTCAGTTCTAGTTCAGTTCTAGTTCTAGTTCAGTTCTAGTTCAGTTCTAGTTCTAGTTCAGTTCTAGTTCTAGTTCAGTTCTAGTTCAGTTCTAGTTCAGTTCTAGTTCAGTTCTAGTTCAGTTCTAGTTCAGTTCTAGTTCAGTTCTAGTTCAGTTCTAGTTCAGTTCTAGTTCTAGTTCAATTCTAGTTCAGTTCTAGTTCTAGTTCAGTTCTAGTTCAGTTCTAGTTCAGTTCTAGTTCAGTTCTAGTTCAGTTCTAGTTCAGTTCTAGTTCAGTTCTAGTTCAGTTCTAGTTCAGTTCTAGTTCAGTTCTAGTTCTAGTTCAGTTCTAGTTCTAGTTCAGTTCTAGTTCAGTTCTAGTTCAGTTCTAGTTCAGTTCTAGTTCAGTTCTAGTTCAGTTCTAGTTCTAGTTCAGTTCTAGTTCAGTTCTAGTTCTAGTTCAGTTCTAGTTCTAGTTCAGTTCTAGTTCAGTTCTAGTTCAGTTCTAGTTCAGTTCTAGTTCAGTTCTAGTTCAGTTCTAGTTCAGTTCTAGTTCAGTTCTAGTTCAGTTCTAGTTCTAGTTCAATTCTAGTTCAGTTCTAGTTCTAGTTCAGTTCTAGTTCAGTTCTAGTTCAGTTCTAGTTCAGTTCTAGTTCAGTTCTAGTTCAGTTCTAGTTCAGTTCTAGTTCAGTTCTAGTTCAGTTCTAGTTCAGTTCTAGTTCAGTTCTAGTTCAGTTCTAGTTCAGTTCTAGTTCAGTTCTAGTTCAGTTCTAGTTCAGTTCTAGTTCAGTTCTAGTTCAGTTCTAGTTCAGTTCTAGTTCAGTTCTAGTTCAGTTCTAGTTCAGTTCTAGTTCAGTTCTAGTTCAGTTCTAGTTCAGTTCTAGTTCAGTTCTAGTTCAGTTCTAGTTCAGTTCTAGTTCAGTTCTAGTTCAGTTCTAGTTCAGTTCTAGTTCAGTTCTAGTTCAGTTCTAGTTCAGTTCTAGTTCAGTTCTAGTTCAGTTCTAGTTCAGTTCTAGTTCAGTTCTAGTTCAGTTCTAGTTCAGTTCTAGTTCAGTTCTAGTTCAGTTCTAGTTCAGTTCTAGTTCAGTTCTAGTTCAGTTCTAGTTCAGTTCTAGTTCAGTTCTAGTTCAGTTCTAGTTCAGTTCTAGTTCAGTTCTAGTTCAGTTCTAGTTCAGTTCTAGTTCAGTTCTAGTTCAGTTCTAGTTCAGTTCTAGTTCAGTTCTAGTTCAGTTCTAGTTCAGTTCTAGTTCAGTTCTAGTTCAGTTCTAGTTCAGTTCTAGTTCAGTTCTAGTTCAGTTCTAGTTCAGTTCTAGATCAGTTCTAGTTCAGTTCTTTTTCACTTCTAGTGCACTTCTAGTACACTTCAAGTTCAGTTCAATTTTAGTTCTACATTGTCCATATGAAAAAGTTTCCATAGAAAATTTTTCATATGAAAAATTTTAATAGAAAATTTTTCATATCAAAAATTTTCCATAATTTTAATAGAAAATTTTTCATATGAAAAATTTTAGTACAAAATGTTTCATATGAACAACTTTAAAAAGAAAATTTTTCATATGAAAAAATTTTAATAGAAAATTTTTCATATGAAAAAATTTTAATAGATAATTTTTCATATGAAAAAGATTTGATGGAAAATTTTCATATGAATAAATTTTGATGAAAAATTTTTCATTTGAAAAAAAAAATATCATATGAAAAAATTTTTATTAAAAAAAATTGTAATATTATTCAAATGAAGAGGTTTTGATACAAAAATGTTTTATATCAAAAAATTTTGTTTGAAAATTTTACATACAAAAAAAAATTTTATATGAAAAACTTTTGCAAGAAAATTTTCTATATGAACAAATTCTGATATTAAATTTTTATATAATAAAAAATTCAAAAGAATTTTAATAATTTAAATTTTTAATTAGAGGTCTTAAAAATTATACATAAAATTTTTTTATTACCCAAAAATATTTTCAACTTTTAACTTTTCAGGCTTAAATATTTCCTTTTGTATTTATACCTCTTACCAAAATTGATTTTTAATTACCATAATTTAAATGTTATTAACAATTTATTGTTAATTAATATTATTGTAATTAATTGTTAATTTAACAAAACATTTTTATTCATTCGTTTGACACGTTTTCATTACGTTTGCGACTGGTTCTATAATTAACAAAAAAAGAAAAAAAACTCATAAAATATTCGTGATTTCAGCTAAATAATGAATTTTGTTCGAAGGACAGCTAAAACCTAAATTCAAACTAAAGTCATTAATTTGTATTGAATGCGTATTGAAAATTAACAAAATTAATAAAACATGAAAATATTTAACATTTTAACATGTGTTTAATTGTTAGAACTAATAATTAAAATTTCAGAGAAATACGATAATTAAGCGATGGAAGGGATAGGAAGCAGCTGCTGGAAATCGGGGTGTTATTTTCCACTTCCATGTAAAATTAACCATAAATAATTTCCTTTAGAAACAAAATTTTAAAACGTTACTAATATAATAAAAACTGTAAAACAGTGTTGAAATATTTTCACACATATGATTTTGAAACAATTTAAAACGGAAAGTTAGATTGAATTGAATATATCTAAAATTTATCGTGATAATCTTGAAAGTAAAATATTCCGCTATAAATTAAATTCTGAAAGTTCTAAACTGTTTAAAAAATTTTCCCTAATACTACGTGATTTAAAGCACATCAACTTTTTGAAAGTTGTCACAATCTTAACCCGTATTAAATTAATTTAAAATTCAATTTTACTTAAATCACAAATCAAATTAATACAAAGATTGTTAATTTTCACAAATATGTCTCTATTGTTGAATATAATTAAAGCTAATTTATTGATTAAATACTTTAAAAAATATTTAAGTGTAATTCCAAAAAATCACGATTATTTGTTATAAGCAAATAAACATACAATTTTGCGGGTAAATAACCCAAAATTTCAGACAAAGGGGCCAAACGATTAGAAATATAAATTTCCTCGTCTATAAGTATTACAAAATAAGAAATACCAATGATATAAGCTAGAAAAAATTAGATCTAGTAATAGAACTGAACTAGAACTGAACTAGAACTGAACTAGAACTGAACTAGAACTGAACTAGAACTGAACTAGAACTGAACTAGAACTGAACTAGAACTGAACTAGAACTGAACTAGAACTGAACTAGAACTGAACTAGAACTGAACTAGAACTGAACTAGAACTGAACTAGAACTGAACTAGAACTGAACTAGAACTGAACTAGAACTGAACTAGAACTGAACTAGAACTGAACTAGAACTGAACTAGAACTGAACTAGAACTGAACTAGAACTGAACTAGAACTGAACTAGAACTGAACTAGAACTGAACTAGAACTGAACTAGAACTGAACTAGAACTGAACTAGAACTGAACTAGAACTGAACTAGAACTGAACTAGAACTGAACTAGAACTGAACTAGAACTGAACTAGAACTGAACTAGAACTGAACTAGAACTGAACTAGAACTGAACTAGAACTGAACTAGAACTGAACTAGAACTGAACTAGAACTGAACTAGAACTGAACTAGAACTGAACTAGAACTGAACTAGAACTGAACTAGAACTGAACTAGAACTGAACTAGAACTGAACTAGAACTGAACTAGAACTGAACTAGAACTGAACTAGAACTGAACTAGAACTGAACTAGAACTGAACTAGAACTGAACTAGAACTGAACTAGAACTGAACTAGAACTGAACTAGAACTGAACTAGAACTGAACTAGAACTGAACTAGAACTGAACTAGAACTGAACTAGAACTGAACTAGAACTGAACTAGAACTGAACTAGAACTGAACTAGAACTGAACTAGAACTGAACTAGAACTGAACTAGAACTGAACTAGAACTGAACTAGAACTGAACTAGAACTGAACTAGAACTGAACTAGAACTGAACTAGAACTGAACTAGAACTGAACTAGAACTGAACTAGAACTGAACTAGAACTGAACTAGAACTGAACTAGAACTGAACTAGAACTGAACTAGAACTGAACTAGAACTGAACTAGAACTGAACTAGAACTGAACTAGAACTGAACTAGAACTGAACTAGAACTGAACTAGAACTGAACTAGAACTGAACTAGAACTGAACTAGAACTGAACTAGAACTGAACTAGAACTGAACTAGAACTGAACTAGAACTGAACTAGAACTGAACTAGAACTGAACTAGAACTGAACTAGAACTGAACTAGAACTGAACTAGAACTGAACTAGAACTGAACTAGAACTGAACTAGAACTGAACTAGAACTGAACTAGAACTGAACTAGAACTGAACTAGAACTGAACTAGAACTGAACTAGAACTGAACTAGAACTGAACTAGAACTGAACTAGAACTGAACTAGAACTGAACTAGAACTGAACTAGAACTGAACTAGAACTGAACTAGAACTGAACTAGAACTGAACTAGAACTGAACTAGAACTGAACTAGAACTGAACTAGAACTGAACTAGAACTGAACTAGAACTGAACTAGAACTGAACTAGAACTGAACTAGAACTAAACTAGAACTGAACTAGAACTGAACTAGTTCTAGAACTGAACTAGTTCTAGAACTGAACAAATAAAAATTTTTTCATATATAAAAAAATTTGTTTCTAAAGTTTTCATATGAAAGAGTTTCTTCACATGAAAAATTTTCCATATAAAAAAATTTTTCATATCAAAAATTTTCTATTAATATTTTTTTTTATGAAAAATTTTCAAAAAAAATTACACATTTTTTTAAAATGACAAATTATCTACAAACGATACATATTTTCGTATAATTGAAATTATATTTTCAAATGAATTTGATAACATCTAAACGTGTCTTCAATTAAAAAACCATTAGATTGTCTTCCAACCACAAAATGACTTTGAATATTTGAATTAAATAAATATTTTATTTAATTAATAAACAAAATATTTAAATATTAAATATTTAAAAAGAAGTAGTTTATTTCTAATTTTAATCTTTGACGTCTTGCGCGTGGAATATTAAATTTATATCAATATTACAGGTATTTAGAGAAAGTAGGTATTGATTTTTGAACCCGTGTTTTGAAAACTAGTAATAGAAAATGTGTTGAATATTTAAGTACCCTCAAGGCGGGGTTGAGTTCCAAATATGAAGTCTTAGAGGTATTCTTGAGCTGTGACGATTTTTGGTATTTAGATATTAGCAAGTCTATTTCTTAGGAAGTGTTCTGAATAAAATGAAAATAGTTATGTAAACTTTAAATTCTTTAAAATACGGAAATTTATTAAAATTTTACTAAAGAGAAATTTTGATCAAAATGTTACTAAAGAGAATTTTTATCAACATTTTCCTTAAGACAAATTTTGATCAACATTTTCCTTAAGAAAAATTTTAATCAAAATGTTACTAAACACAAATTTTGATCAAAATTTTCCTAGCGACAAATTTTGATCAAAATTTTCCTAGCGACAAATTTTGATCAAAATTTTCCTAAAGACAAATTTTGATCAAAATTTTACTAAAGACAAATTTTGATCCAAATTTTACTAAAGACAAATTTTGATCAAAATTTTACTAAAGACAAATTTTGATCAAAATCTTACTAAAGACAAATTTTGATCAAAATTTTACTAAAGACAAATTTTGATCAAAATTTTACTAAAGACAAATTTCGATCAAAATTTTACTAAAGACAAATTTTGATCAAAATTTTACTAAAGATAAATTTTGATCAAAATTTTACTAAAGACAAATTTTAATCAAAACTTTACTAAAGACAAATTTTGATCAAAATTTTACTAAAGACAAATTTTGATCAAAATTTTACTAAAGACAAATTTTGATCAAAATTTTACTAAAGACAAATTTTGATCAAAATTTTACTAAAGACAAATTTCGATCAAAATTTTACTAAAGACAAATTTTAATCAAAACTTTACTAAAGACAAATTTTGATCAAAATTTTACTAAAGACAAATTTTGATCAAAATTTTACTAAAGACAAATTTTGATCAAAATTTTACTAAAGACAAATTTTGATAACAGTTTACCAAAAGACAAATTTTGATCAAAATTTACCTAAAGACAAATTTAGATCAAAATTTACCTAAAGACAAATTTTAATCAAAATTTCTCAAACTCTGAATCTTTAAAATACGGAAATTTATTAAAATTTTGTACAAATTGATCTTATATTCCATAATGACAAATCAGGCACTCTGTGAGTTCCTAGATACTGGGAAAGCTATTTTCGTAGGCACTGTATTCAAGCCATGGAAGAGGAGGGTGTATTGGGTTTGCTCTGATGTTTGTTACCCACCACCGTAATATACCCTCACCCATTCTTACCCCCTTTTTAAACCTTTTAAAATTTCAGCAATTCCCTGCCTCCACACCTCATTTTTACAGCAAAATTAACATGAAAACATTAAACAATTTTTTCTTTTCAAACAAACCCACAAAAGGCCACCGAAATAGGAAAAAGTCTAATAAGTTTTCAAATGAATTTTATCTGTAAATAGAAAAATAATAGAAACCACAACAAACGGCTTATCAAACATCAAATGCAAACGATATTTCCCAGAGTTGCCTGCCCACATTATAAATTTGTAATTCTCGTTTTTATTTGTTTTGTTTAAATGGTTTAAATGGGTTTTTTTCTGTCGTTCTTGGGGGGTTTTAATAATGTTCAGTTAAATAAATTATTATTATATTTTTGTAGCAATTTTATTGTTAAATGCAAGTACAAGTGTTTAATAATAAATCAAATTGTAACAAGCCCTATTATTATTATTACTCGTATTTAATATTATAAAAATATTATTACAAAATACAAATGGAAAAAATTCTCAATCACGCAAATTCCAAATAACAGTAAAATTATAGTCAAATGAAAAAAAAAATGAATACAGGGAAATAATTACAATACTTTATTAATTAATAACCAGATGGCATAAATATTTTTTTTTAATTCTATGGAATGACTGACTGAAACCAATGAACAGTTCATGGGCTGATGGAAGATTTAATGAAAATAATTTAAAGAGAATTTTATAATATTTCAAAACACTGTGCAGGATAATTGTATTAACTCAGAAACCTCTGATATCCATTGTCGTTTTGGTAATACCAATGAATATATACATATTAGAGTGTCCTACTTTTGTAATACAGAAAAACGTGCCACAAATTTTACATTTGACCCCAATAATCCAAATACAAAGTTTCATTTAGATCGGATATCGGTAAGCGTGCCGACTTGACGCCAAAGTTTAGACATGCTAATTATTTGGGAAAAAAAAGTTTGAAAACTAATTTTTTAAATTTCCACTATGGGTACGCAAGGGTTAAATTGTACAAATTTGTATGAAAATTAAATCGAAGGCACCCTTAAAAGATATTTTTAACTTCCATTGAAATTTAACGATAAAACCATGCATTTTCTAGTTCATCTTAAAAATTTGACTTATAAACTTGGTAACAATAGGGTTAACGACAGAAATTTCTGTTCTTCTTTCAAAAACTTCTAATGTAAAAAATTTTACTTAAGACAAATTTTGATCAAAATTTTACTAAAAACAAATTTTGATCAAGATTTTACTAAAGACAAATTTTAATCAAAATTTTTCTGAAGGCAAATTTTGATCAAAATTTTACCAAAGACAAATTTTGATCAAAATTTTATTAAAGACAAATTTTGATCCAAATGTAACTAAAGACAAATTTTGATCAAAATTTAACTAAAGACAAATTTTGATCAAAATTTTACTAAAGACAAATTTTGATTAAAATTTTACATAAGACAAATTTTGATCAAAATTTTACTGAAGACAAATTTTGATCAAAATTTTACTAAAGACAAATTTTGATTAAAATTTTACTAAAGAAAAATTTTGATCAAAATTTTACTGAAGACAAGTTATTATCAAAATTTTACTAAATATAAATTTTGATCAAAATTTAACTAATGACAAATTTTGATCAAAATTTTACTACAGACAAATTTCGATCAAAATTTTACTAAAGACAAATTTTGATCAAAATTTTACTAAAGATAAATTTTGATCAAAATTTTACTAAAGACAAATTTTAATCAAAACTTTACTAAAGACAAATTTTGATCAAAATTTTACTAAAGACAAATTTTGATCAAAATTTTACTAAAGACAAGTTATTATCAAAATTTTACTAAATATAAATTTTGATCAAAATTTTACTAAATATAAATTTTGATCAAAATTTTACTAAAGAACAAATTTTGCTTAAAATTTTTCTAAAGACAAATTTTGATCAAAATTTTACTAAAGACAAATTTTGATCAAAATTTTACTACAGACAAATTTTGATCAAAATTTTACTAAAGACAAATTTTGATCAAAATTTTACTAAAGACAAATTTTGATCAAAATTTTACTAAAGACAAATTTTGATAAAAATTTTACTAAAGACAAATTTTGATAAAAATTTTACTAAAGACAAATTTTGATCAAAATTTTACTAAAGACAAGTTATTATCAAAATTTTACTAAAGATAAATTTTGATCAAAATTTTACTAAAGAACAATGTTTATCAAAATTTTACTAAAAACAAATTTTGCTTAAAATTTTTCTAAAGACAAAGTTTGATCAAAATTTTACTAAAGAACAAATTTTGCTTAAAATTTTTCAAAAGACAAATTTTGATCAAAATTTTACTAAAGACAAATTTTGATCAAAATTTTACTGAAGACAAATTTTGATCAAAATTTTACAAAAGACAAGTTATTATCAAAATTTTACTAAAGATAAATTTTGATCAAAATTTTACTAAAGAACAATGTTTATCAAAATTTTACTAAAAACAAATTTTGCTTAAAATTTTTCTAAAGACAAATTTTGATCAAAATTTTACTAAAGACAAATTTTGATCAAAATTTTACTAAAGACAAATTTTGATCAAAATTTTACTAAAGACAAATTTTAATCAAAACTTTACTAAAGACAAATTTTGATCAAAATTTTACTGAAGACAAATTTTGATCAAAATTTTACTAAAGACAACTTTTGATCAAAATTTTACTGAAGACAAATTTTGATCAAAATTTTACTAAAGACAAGTTATTATCAAAATTTTACTAAAGATAAATTTTGATCAAAATTTTACTAAAGAACAATGTTTATCAAAATTTTACTAAAAACAAATTTTGCTTAAAATTTTTCTAAAGACAAAGTTTGATCAAAATTTTACTAAAGAACAAATTTTGCTTAAAATTTTTCAAAAGACAAATTTTGATCAAAATTTTACTAAAGACAAATTTTGATCAAAATTTTACTGAAGACAAATTTTGATCAAAATTTTACAAAAGACAAGTTATTATCAAAATTTTACTAAAGATAAATTTTGATCAAAATTTTACTAAAGAACAATGTTTATCAAAATTTTACTAAAAACAAATTTTGCTTAAAATTTTTCTAAAGACAAATTTTGATCAAAATTTTACTAAAGACAAATTTTGATCAACATTATGGTAGATCCCATAGGTCCTCCTTACAAATATCAATATTTTTTAATGAAATTTAAACTAAATACTGTTTATGTAACCTTAAATTACTGTACCAAATTTCGTTGAAATCGGTCTATATTTGACCATAGCTCCCATACAAACTCTTCTGTCAAAACTAAATGAGACAAAAATCACTAAAACTCTCGTAAATCTGAAGATAATGTAAATTTTAAGTTTATTTTTTGCAGACATAATTTTTGTAACAACTGTAATCAATTATCAAATTTCGAGATAATCGGTCCACATTTGACCCTAGCTCTCATATAAGTCTAAATGACGGAAATAGCTTAAATATAAAAATTTTTAGACAAAGTTTGTATGATGGCAAAATTTAGCAAATATTTTTCTTTATACAGGAAAAAGAACACCTTTGACCTGAATGGTGAAGGGTATCGTATGGTCGGGCTTGACCGACTATAGCACTTTCTTACTTGTTTTTGAATCGATTTGGTTGATTTGTTTGAAAACTCGGATTAAATATTAAATAAGTCAAAATCAAGATTTAAAAAAAGCTTTTGCCTTTTAGTGTCTCTGATACTTTTCAACCGATTTGTATAATTTATTTTGCAAAAGAAATCTAAAGAAATTTTTCTATCGATCTATTAAGAAATCAGTTAAAAAAATCTTTATTTAGTTTCAAGTTTTGTTTCTTAACTTAGATTTACATTGAATAAGTAATTAAAACTTATGATTTAAGAATAAAGCTTTTGCCTTTTAGTGCTTATATCTCTGATACTTTTCAACCGATTTGAGTAATTTCTTTTGCAAAATTATTCTACGAAAACTTTACTAAAGATCTGTTTAAGAAATAATTGGAAATATTTTGTTAGCCATGAATTATTTTGTACAAAACTTCCATTTATACCGAAATCGTTGGTATTATAAAATTTTATCAATGAAGGTAGAATCATGGAAATGTTAGAATGTGGATTTTTTCTGTTTTTTTTTTTTGAACTAGCACAGTGTTGGTGAAATGATTTCTGTTTAATTTTCCCCCAGTTTAATTTCTGTTATTTGCATTTCATACAAAATTAAACGATTGAGGTTTTTCGAACATCAATAAACAAAACGGACAAACTGAATTAAAGGCATGATTAAATAAATGCCAGTTTAGTGGGTTGATCGGAAGGTAATTTTGCATCTTCCAATAAAAAGCTAAACTACTCATATTTCATATATTCTATAAGAACAAAATTTATGCCCAATTTTTCATTTCGTATAAGAAAAATTTATAGAAAATTTTTCATTTCGTATAAAATTTTTTTTATAGAAAATCTTTAAAGCTTCTCTGCTCGTTCAATATCATTGAATTAATAAAATATGAATGTTATGCTATTCTATAATTATCTGATCAAATAAACAACTTATGTATATTATTTCTTGGGTCTTCATGTAATCAGTTAAAGAACCGGATACTGAAACTGTTTTTGTGTTTGGTTTTGAATATTTCTATGAGTCTTGTTTTTTCTAAAACCCTGTATTTGTGTCCATGACATGAAAAGAACTTTATCGTATCGTATTTTAGTTTCAATTTATCATAAATTATACAATAACCATCAAAATCTACTTAAATACATGAGTAAATGAAGAAATAAATAAAAATAAATTTTCTTTATCTGTAGCCTACAATAGGCCCCTAAAGCTCTTTGATGGTTATGTTTGGGCCTATAGAGAATTTCTTTGTATTTTCCAACAAAAAAAAAACTAAATATTTATGTATGAATGCTCATTGTTGTAGTCAAGTTCTAAGTTGTATTCAAAGTCCAAAAAAATTATTTATATAAACATAAGTAAAAAAAAGCTGGACTCAAAAGGAAAGTATTTTTTTCGGGGCTTTAAAAGAACACTTTTAAGAATAAGCCAATAAAATTAAGACAGTAGAAGCAATCAAATTTTTAACAACTGTTGAAAGCATGAAATGAAAAGCTTTCATAGAAAATATTAAAAGCATTTTCTTAAAATTTTGGGTTTGTAGAAAGTTTAAAAGCTCTCTAGAGACCCTTAAAAACTTTCTTAGAAATTAAAGCTTTTTAGAAACCCTATTTCGAAAATTAAAGCTTTTAAAGTATTCTATACTTTAAAACACTGAAAACTTCTTTTGACTTTACATAATAAAAATTTTCTGTAGAAAATTTTTTCTTTATACAAAAATTTTCAATAGAAATTTTTTAGCTTATATAAAAATTTTCTATAGAAAATTTTTCGTTTTTATAAAAATTTTCTATAGAAAACTTTTCGTTTTTATAAAAATTTTCTATAGAAAATTTTTCGTTTTTACAAAAATTTTCTATAGAAAATTTTTCGTTTTTATAAAAATTTTCTATAGAAAATTTTTCGTTTTTATAAAAATTTTCTATAGAAAATTTTTCGTTTTTATAAAAATTTTTCGTTTTTATAAAAATTTTCTATAGAAAATTTTTCGTTTTTATAAAAATTTTCTATAGAAAATTTTTCGTTTTTATAAAAATTTTCTATAGAAAATTTTTCGTTTTTATAAAAATTTTCTATAGAAAATTTTTCGTTTTTATAAAAATTTTCTATAGAAAATTTTTCGTTTTTATAAAAATTTTCTATAGAAAATTTTTTGTTTTTATAAAAATTTTCTATAGAAAATTTTTCGTTTTTATAAAAATTTTCTATAGAAAATTTTTCGTTTTTATAAAAATTTTCTATAGAAAATTTTTCGTTTTTATAAAAATTTTCTATAGAAAATTTTTCGTTTTTATAAAAATTTTCTATAGAAAATTTTTCGTTTTTATAAAAATTTTCTATAGAAAATTTTTCGTTTTTATAAAAATTTTCTATAGAAAATTTTTCGTTTTTATAAAAATTTTCTATAGAAAATTTTTCGTTTTTATAAAAATTTTCTATAGAAAATTTTTCGTTTTTATAAAAATTTTCTATAGAAAATTTTTCGTTTTTATAAAAATTTTCTATAGAAAATTTTTCGTTTTTATAAAAATTTTCTATAGAAAATTTTTCGTTTTTATAAAAATTTTCTATAGAAAATTTTTCGTTTTTATAAAAATTTTCTATATAAAATTTTTCGTTTTTATAAAAATTTTCTATAGAAAATTTTTCGTTTTTATAAAAATTTTCTATAGAAAATTTTTCGTTTTTATAAAAATTTTCTATAGAAAATTTTTCGTTTTTATAAAAATTTTCTATATAAAATTTTTCGTTTTTATAAAAATTTTCTATAGAAAATTTTTCGTTTTTATAAAAATTTTCTATAGAAAATTTTTCGTTTTTATAAAAATTTTCTATAGAAAATTTTTCGTTTTTATAAAAATTTTCTATAGAAATTTTTTCGTTTTTATAAAAATTTTCTATAGAAAATTTTTCGTTTTTATAAAAATTTTCTATAGAAAATTTTTCGTTTTTATAAAAATTTTCTATAGAAAATTTTTCGTTTTTATAAAAATTTTCTATAGAAAATTTTTCGTTTTTATAAAAATTTTCTACAGAAAATTTTTCGTTTTTATAAAAATTTTCTATAGAAAATTTTTCGTTTTTATAAAAATTTTCTATAGAAAATTTTTCGTTTATATAAAAATTTTCTATAGAAAATTTTTCGTTTATATAAAAATTTTCTATAGAAAATTTTTCGCTTATATAAAAATTTTCTATAGAAAATTTTTCGTTTATATAAAAATTTTCTATAGAAAATTTTTCGTTTATATAAAAATTTTCTATAGAAAATTTTTCGTTTATATAAAAATTTTCTATAGAAAATTTTTCGTTTATATAAAAATTTTCTATAGAAAATTTTTCGTTTATATAAAAATTTTCTATAGAAAATTTTTCGTTTTTATAAAAATTTTCTATAGAAAATTTTTCGTTTTTATAAAAATTTTCTATAGAAAATTTTTCGTTTTTATAAAAATTTTCTATAGAAAATTTTTCGTTTTTATAAAAATTTTCTATAGAAAATTTTTCGTTTTTATAAAAATTTTCTATAGAAAATTTTTCGTTTTTATAAAAATTTTCTTTAGAAAATTTTTCGTTTATATAAAAATTTTCTACAGAAAATTTTTTGTTTATATAAAAATTTTCTACAGAAAATTTTTTGTTTATATAAAAATTTTCTATAGAATATTTTTCGTAGAAAAATTTTTTTTTTATTAACAATTTTCTATAGAAAATTTCTCGTTTATTAAAAAGCCATAGACTAATTGGTTTATGGCTTTGTGCTTGTTTTAGCATCAGTTTAGTTTTAGTATATATAGCACTTGTATAAGTATGTGTATTAGTACAATTATCAACTAAGAAGTATTTGTTTAAGTATTTTTTTATATAAAAGAATATATTTTAAAATTTATTTATTCCATTTTCTTTAAATATTTATCTTCGTTTTTGTCAAATATTTTTGGTTTAAGGCGTCTGTAATAGCTTTTTCTGCATAAAAGCAAAAAACAAAAATACTTAAAGTTTTATGGTAAATTATAAGATTTATTAGACAAGACAAATTATTTTTTCCAGTAATTACTCACAGTCTCTATGAACGAGTACTTAACCAACTTTATCTTTCTTTCATAGCAACTTTAAGGTGTATCTATCTTTTGACTCGTTTGCTTAAGGAAAAGTATCTAATGGGTACACAAACACATGAAGTCATAGAGACAAACAGGAAAAGTTAATACCAAGAGGATTTATCGCAAATATAATTTATGGTCTTATTTATCTTAAGACAAAAATGTTCAAACAAAAAAACGCAAAGAAAACTTTATCACCTTTTAGTTTTTCTTTTTTGTTGTATTTTTGGCCTAAAATTTCTATAAGACAAAGTTCATATATAATTTTTTGGCTTAATTTATTACCTCTTTTCTACGATTATGAAGCGTCTGTTTTTCTTTGTATTCAAAAACTTATTTCATTATAATACATTTAACCTTACAATTTTCTTATGTCAAAGTCAGTTTTTTGTCTATTTGGATTGACTCTTTACAAAATTATGACTAAGACTACAAGTTTCTTGAAGGTTTGGGCTATTTTAGTTCTAAGGTGGTCCCTTATACATAGAAAACTTTACAACTTAATTTAAATTTAAAACCGTTTGTTTGTGTTTTGTAACCATTTGCTTTTGATTAAGTTGGGTCTTTGGGTCAAATCCATAAAGCCCCTTTCTTCAAATGAAATATAGAAAGACAAACAGTCATTTAACATAAATAGAATTTTATCTTTTTTTGCCGCTTTGTTTTTCAGGAAAGGAAACACATAAGAATCTAAAACGGAAATTATTAATGGGTTTCTTTTGTAATTGGAATACAAAAATATTTAATTCTATTCATATTTCAAACAAACTTTACCTTTTTCATTCGTAAGTCAGGTCCAAATACACTAAAGGGTAAAAATATTCTATACAAAATTTCTATATTAAGTTTTTGAAAACCAAAAATTTATATTAAATGAATTTTATTTTGTTAGACATAGACTAAGGCTTAGACTAAGACATAGACTAAGACATACACTAAGACATAGACTAAGACATAGACTAAGACATAGACTAAGACATAGACTAAGACATAGACTAAGACATAGACCAAGACATAGACTAAGACATAGACTAAGACATAGACTAAGACATAGACTAAAACATAGACTAAGACATAGACTAAGACATAAACTAAAACATAGACTAAGACATAGACTAAGACATAGACTAAGACATAGACTAAGACATAGACTAAGACATAGACTAAGACATAAACTAAGACATAGACTAAGACATAGACTAAGACATAGACTAAGACATAGACTAAGACATAGACTAAGACATAGACTAAGACATAGACTAAGACATAGACTAAGACATAGACTAAGACATAGACTAAGACATAGACTAAGACATAGACTAAGACATAGACTAAGACATAGACTAAGACATAGACTAAGACATAGACTAAGACATAGACTAAGACATAGACTAAGACATAGACCAAGACATAGACTAAGACATAGACTAAGACATAGACTAAGACATAGACTAAGACATAGACTAAGACATAGACTAATACATAGGCTAAGACATAGACTAAGACATAGACTAAGACATAGACTAAGACATAGACTAAGACATAGACTAAGACATAGACTAAGACATAGACTAAGACATAGACTAAGACATAGACTAAGACATAGACTAAGACATAGACTAAGACGTAGACTAAGACATAGACTAAGACATAGACTAAGACATAGACTAAGACATAGACTAAGACATAGACTAAGACATAGACTAAGACATAGACTAAGACATAGACTAAGACATAGACTAAGACATAGACTAAGATATAGACTAAGACATAGACTAAGACATAGACTAAGACATAGACTAAGACATAGACTAAGACATAGACTAAGACATAGACTAAGACATAGACTAAGACATAGACTAAGACGTAGACTAAGACATAGACTAAGACATAGACTAAGACATAGACTAACACATAGACTAACACATAGACTAACACATAGACTAAGACATAGACTAAGACATAGACTAAGATATAGACTAAGATATAGACTAAGACATAGACTAAGACATAGACTAAGACATAGACTAAGACATAGACTAAGACATAGACTAAGACAAAGACTAAGACATAGACTAAGACATAGACTAAGACATAGACTAAGACATAGACTAAGATATAGACTAAGATATAGACTAAGACATAGACTAAGATATAGACTAAGACATAGACTAAGACATAGACTAAGACATAGACTAAGACATAGACTAAGACATAGACTAAGACATAGACTAAGACATAGACTAAGACATAGACTAAGACATAGACTAAGACATAGACTAAGACATAGACTAAGACATAGACTAAGACATAGACTAAGACATAGACTAAGACATAGACTAAGACATAGACTAAGACATAGACTAAGACATAGACTAAGACATAGACTAAGACATAGACTAAGACATAGACTAAGACATAGACTAAGACATAGACTAAGACATAGACTAAGACATAGACTAAGACATAGACTAAGACGTAGACTAAGACATAGACTAAGACATAGACTAAGACATAGACTAAGACATAGACTAACACATAGACTAACACATAGACTAAGACATAGACTAAGACATAGACTAAGACATAGACTAAGACATAGGCTAAGACATAGACTAAGACATAGACTAAGACATAGACTAAGACATAGACTAAGACATAGACTAAGACATAGACTAAGACATAGACTAAGACATAGACTAAGACATAGACTAAGACATAGACTAAGACATAGACTAAGACATAGACTAAGACATAGACTAAGACATAGACTAAGACATAGACTAAGACATAGACTAAGACGTAGACTAAGACATAGACTAAGACATAGACTAAGACATAGACTAAGACATAGACTAAGACATAGACTAAGACATAGACTAAGACATAGACTAAGACATAGACTAAGACATAGACTAAGACATAGACTAAGACATAGACTAAGACATAGACTAAGACATAGACTAAGACATAGACTAAGACGTAGACTAAGACATAGACTAAGACATAGACTAAGACATAGACTAAGACATAGACTAAGACATAGACTAAGACATAGACTAAGACATAGACTAAGACATAGACTAAGACATAGACTAAGACATAGACTAAGACATAGACTAAGACATAGACTAAGACATAGACTAAGACATAGACTAAGACATAGACTAAGACGTAGACTAAGACATAGACTAAGACATAGACTAAGACATAGACTAAGACATAGACTAACACATAGACTAACACATAGACTAACACATAGACTAAGACATAGACTAAGACATAGACTAAGACATAGACTAAGACATAGACTAAGACATAGACTAAGACATAGACTAAGACATAGACTAAGACATAGACTAAGATATAGACTAAGACATAGACTAAGACATAGACTAAGACATAGACTAAGACATAGACTAAGACATAGACTAAGACATAGACTAAGACATAGACTAAGACATAGACTAAGACATAGACTAAGACATAGACTAAGACATAGACTAAGACATAGACTAAGACATAGACTAAGACATAGACTAAGACATAGACTAAGACATAGACTAAGACATAGACTAAGACTGAGGCATAGACGAAGACTGAGATATAGGCAGAAATCGAATAAGAAACATGGACTTTTCAATAGAAGGCTTGTTTGTTCGAAGGCTTTGCATAGAGTTTCATTTAGACCATAGATCCAATTTTTCAAGTTGAATAATAGACAAAGATATGAAAACTTTAATCTTTTAAAGATTATTTTTTTCTTTTTCACAAAACTAAAACAAATCCAAATTTAAAGGCAAAACAAAAAGGCCGACTGGCGGGAAGGCCGACAAACAAACACCCTCAATCATATGCAAAGAACAAAAGAAAGGACAGACAGAATTAAAAGATGAATATTGAAAATCTCTATTTCAATAAACCCAAATGAAAAATGAATATTTATGTTCATATTTGCTTAAATGAAATGCCTTTGAAGGAATTAAATCTATTAGAGGCGTCACTTATACATGAAATGTTGTTGTTTCTTTTTGTTACCCTGATTTTAAAAACGAATTCATTGTATCTTTGATTCTGGGTATCTGTAACTGAAATATTCGATATGGGCAGATAGAAGAAAGGTCATTAATGTGTCTGTCTGTTTGTCTGCCTAGGCTTTGTTGCTGTAATCCCTAGAGATTTAGTTTTTCTCTAGTTTTGATTTTGTTTTTATTTATTTTTTATTCTTTTGTTGGATTTAATTTTTGTCTGTGTTTAATTTGGAAAGTGTGTTCTTAACATTTAAAGTGAATTTGATGTAGGAAAAATCGTGGTCGTTCGATGTCTGTGTATTTTTAAGCCTAAAAATCCCATCATATCAAATCTTTAGACTGAACTTTATCTTTTTCTGTGTGTGAGGCCGTTTGTTTTTCTTTGTACTAAATTTTTCCTATTGTTTTTCACTTTTTCTAATCCTTCGCATAAGTTTCAAATGAATGTTTTGTATATATTCTGATATGGTCTCTGCATCCGCTCAAAAACAACTCCCAAATATTTCCAAATATGAAAGACAAAAAAAAAAACAAGTACAAATATTTAAAGTGAACCAAAAATAAAATTTATTTGCTTATGGGCATTAAACAGAAAGACAGACAGACATTAGAAATGCCATAAACATTTTGATAAAAGAGGAGTTTCTATGAGATTTTCGTTTTTGGCATTAGTTCGCAAAAACTAAGAATGTTTACAATTTTTAAAATTGTTTTATGAAACAATAAAGGAAACAATTGACTGCCTTTCCATTCGTATGTCTGTTTGATTCAGTTTTAATGGGTGGAGTCTTCTTTTTCAAGGCTTATGTGTCCAGATAAGACTTAAGGCAGATATCAAAATTTCTAAATTGAGTTTAAATAAAACCATGTTTAAGTTTTAATCTAATTTTTACCATATGCCTTAATATATGTAAGTGTTAGTTTATTTCTTAGTCTATGCTTTAGTTTAAGTCTTATTATATGCCCCAGTCTCCGTTCATTCTGTATTTTAATGCTTTGTCAATGCCTTAGTCCATGTCTTAGTCTATGTCTCAGTCTATGTCTTAGTCTATGTCTTAGTCGATGTCTATGTCTTAGTTTATGTATTAGTCTTTGTCTTAGTCTATGTCTTAGTCTATGTCTTAGTCTATGTCTTAGTCTATGTCTTAGTCTATGTCTTAGTCTATGTCTTAGTCTATGTCTTAGTCTATGTCTTAGTCTATGTCTTAGTCTATGTCTTAGTCTATGTCTTAGTCTATGTCTTAGTCTATGTCTTAGTCTATGTCTTAGTCTATGTCTTAGTCTATGTCTTAGTCTATGTCTTAGTCTATGTCTTAGTCTATGTCTTAGTCTATGTCTTAGTCTATGTCTTAGTCTATGTCTTAGTCTATGTCTTAGTCTATGTCTTAGTCTATGTCTTAGTCTATGTCTTAGTCTATGTCTTAGTCTATGTCTTAGTCTATGTCTTAGTCTATGTGTTAGTCTATGTGTTAGTCTATGTCTTAGTCAATGTCTTAGTCTATGTCTTACTCTATGTCTTAGTCTATGTCTTAGTCTATGTCTTAGTCTATGTCTTAGTCTATGTCTTAGTCTATGTCTTAGTCTATGTCTTAGTCTATGTCTTAGTCTATGTCTTAGTCTATGTCTTAGTCTATGTCTTAGTCTATGTCTTAGTCTATGTCTTAGTCTATGTCTTAGTCTATGTCTTAGTCTATGTCTTAGTCTATGTCTTAGTCTATGTCTTAGTCTATGTCTTAGTCTATGTCTTAGTCTATGTCTTAGTCTATGTCTTAGTCTATGTCTTAGTCTATGTCTTAGTCTATGTCTTAGTCTATGTCTTAGTCTATGTCTTAGTCTATGTCTTAGTCTATGTCTTAGTCTATGTCTTAGTCTATGTCTTAGTCTATGTCTTAGTCTATGTCTTAGTCTATGTCTTAGTCTATGTCTTAGTCTATGTCTTAGTCTATGTCTTAGTCTATGTCTTAGTCTATGTCATAGTCTATGTCTTAGTCTATGTCTTAGTCTATGTCTTAGTCTATGTATAAGTCTATGTCTTAGTCTGTCTATGTCTTAGATTATGTCTTAGTCTATGTCTTAGTCTATGTCTTAGTCTATGTCTTAGTCTATGTCTTAGTCTATGTCTTAGTCTATGTCTTAGTCTATGTCTTAGTCTATGTCTTAGTCTATGTCTTAGTCTATGTCTTAGTCTATGTCTTAGTCTATGTCTTAGTCTATGTCTTAGTCTATGTCTTAGTCTATGTCTTAGTCTATGTCTTAGTCTATGTCTTAGTCTATGTCTTAGTCTATGTCTTAGTCTATGTCTTAGTCTATGTCTTAGTCTATGTCTTAGTCTATGTCTTAGTCTATGTCTTAGTCTATGTCTTAGTCTATGTCTTAGTCTATGTCTTAGTCTATGTCTTAGTCTATGTCTTAGTCTATGTCTTAGTCTATGTCTTAGTCTATGTCTTAGTCTATGTCTTAGTCTATGTCTTAGTCTATGTCTTAGTCTATGTCTTAGTCTATGTCTTAGTCTATGTCTTAGTCTATGTCTTAGTCTATGTCTTAGTCTATGTCTTAGTCTATGTCTTAGTCTATGTCTTAGTCTATGTCTTAGTCTATGTCTTAGTCTATGTCTTAGTCTATGTCTTAGTCTATGTCTTAGTCTATGTCTTAGTCTATGTCTTAGTCTATGTCTTAGTCTATGTCTTAGTCTATGTCTTAGTCTATGTCTTAGTCTATGTCTTAGTCTATGTCTTAGTCTATGTCTTAGTCTATGTCTTAGTCTATGTCTTAGTCTATGTCTTAGTCTATGTCTTAGTCTATGTCTTAGTCTATGTCTTAGTCTATGTCTTAGTCTATGTCTTAGTCTATGTCTTAGTCTATGTCTTAGTCTATGTCTTAGTCTATGTCTTAGTCTATGTCTTAGTCTATGTCTTAGTCTATGTCTTAGTCTATGTCTTAGTCTATGTCTTAGTCTATGTCTTAGTCTATGTCTTAGTCTATGTCTTAGTCTATGTCTTAGTCTATGTCTTAGTCTATGTCTTAGTCTATGTCTTAGTCTATGTCTTAGTCTATGTCTTAGTCTATGTCTTAGTCTATGTCTTAGTCTATGTCTTAGTCTATGTCTTAGTCTATGTCTTAGTCTATGTCTTAGTCTATGTCTTAGTCTATGTCTTAGTCTATGTCTTAGTCTATGTCTTAGTCTATGTCTTAGTCTATGTCTTAGTCTATGTCTTAGTCTATGTCTTAGTCTATGTCTTAGTCTATGTCTTAGTCTATGTCTTAGTCTATGTCTTAGTCTATGTCTTAGTCTATGTCTTAGTCTATGTCTTAGTCTATGTCTTAGTCTATGTCTTAGTCTATGTCTTAGTCTATGTCTTAGTCTATGTCTTAGTCTATGTCTTAGTCTATGTCTTAGTCTATGTCTTAGTCTATGTCTTAGTCTATGTCTTAGTCTATGTCTTAGTCTATGTCTTAGTCTATGTCTTAGTCTATGTCTTAGTCTATGTCTTAGTCTATGTCTTAGTCTATGTCTTAGTCTATGTCTTAGTCTATGTCTTAGTCTATGTCTTAGTCTATGTCTTAGTCTATGTCTTAGTCTATGTCTTAGTCTATGTCTTAGTCTATGTCTTAGTCTATGTCTTAGTCTATGTCTTAGTCTATGTCTTAGTCTATGTCTTAGTCTATGTCTTAGTCTATGTCTTAGTCTATGTCTTAGTCTATGTCTTAGTCTATGTCTTAGTCTATGTCTTAGTCTATGTCTTAGTCTATGTCTTAGTCTATGTCTTAGTCTATGTCTTAGTCTATGTCTTAGTCTATGTCTTAGTCTATGTCTTAGTCTATGTCTTAGTCTATGTCTTAGTCTATGTCTTAGTCTATGTCTTAGTCTATGTCTTAGTCTATGTCTTAGTCTATGTCTTAGTCTATGTCTTAGTCTATGTCTTAGTCTATGTCTTAGTCTATGTCTTAGTCTATGTCTTAGTCTATGTCTTAGTCTATGTCTTAGTCTATGTCTTAGTCTATGTCTTAGTCTATGTCTTAGTCTATGTCTTAGTCTATGTCTTAGTCTATGTCTTAGTCTATGTCTTAGTCTATGTCTTAGTCTATGTCTTAGTCTATGTCTTAGTCTATGTCTTAGTCTATGTCTTAGTCTATGTCTTAGTCTATGTCTTAGTCTATGTCTTAGTCTATGTCTTAGTCTATGTCTTAGTCTATGTCTTAGTCTATGTCTTAGTCTATGTCTTAGTCTATGTCTTAGTCTATGTCTTAGTCTATGTCTTAGTCTATGTCTTAGTCTATGTCTTAGTCTATGTCTTAGTCTATGTCTTAGTCTATGTCTTAGTCTATGTCTTAGTCTATGTCTTAGTCTATGTCTTAGTCTATGTCTTAGTCTATGTCTTAGTCTATGTCTTAGTCTATGTCTTAGTCTATGTCTTAGTCTATGTCTTAGTCTATGTCTTAGTCTATGTCTTAGTCTATGTCTTAGTCTATGTCTTAGTCTATGTCTTAGTCTATGTCTTAGTCTATGTCTTAGTCTATGTCTTAGTCTATGTCTTAGTCTATGTCTTAGTCTATGTCTTAGTCTATGTCTTAGTCTATGTCTTAGTCTATGTCTTAGTCTATGTCTTAGTCTATGTCTTAGTCTATGTCTTAGTCTATGTCTTAGTCTATGTCTTAGTCTATGTCTTAGTCTATGTCTTAGTCTATGTCTTAGTCTATGTCTTAGTCTATGTCTTAGTCTATGTCTTAGTCTATGTCTTAGTCTATGTCTTAGTCTATGTCTTAGTCTATGTCTTAGTCTATGTCTTAGTCTATGTCTTAGTCTATGTCTTAGTCTATGTCTTAGTCTATGTCTTAGTCTATGTCTTAGTCTATGTCTTAGTCTATGTCTTAGTCTATGTCTTAGTCTATGTCTTAGTCTATGTCTTAGTCTATGTCTTAGTCTATGTCTTAGTCTATGTCTTAGTCTATGTCTTAGTCTATGTCTTAGTCTATGTCTTAGTCTATGTCTTAGTCTATGTCTTAGTCTATGTCTTAGTCTATGTCTTAGTCTATGTCTTAGTCTATGTCTTAGTCTATGTCTTAGTCTATGTCTTAGTCTATGTCTTAGTCTATGTCTTAGTGTATGTCTTAGTCTATGTCTTAGTCTATGTCTTAGTCTATGTCTTAGTGTATGTCTTAGTCTATGTCTTAGTCTATGTCTTAGTCTATGTCTTAGTCTATGTCTTAGTCTATGTCTTAGTCTATGTCTTAGTCTATGTCTTAGTCTATGTCTTAGTCTATGTCTTAGTCTATGTCTTAGTGTATGTCTTAGTCTATGTCTTAGTCTATGTCTTAGTCTATGTCTTAGTCTATGTCTTAGTCTATGTCTTAGTCTATGTCTTAGTCCATGTCTTAGTCTATATCTTAGTCTATGTCTTAGTCTATGTCTTATTCTATGTCTTAGTCTATGTCTTAGTATATGTCTTAGTCTATGTCTTAATCTATATCTAAGTCTATGTCTTAGTCTATGTCTTAGTCTATGTCTTAGTTTATGTCTTAGTCTATGTCTTAGTCTATGTCTTAGTCTATGTCTTAGTCTATGTCTTAGTCTATGTCTTAGTCTATGTCTTAGTCTATGTCGTAGTCTATGTCTTAGTCTATGTCTTAGTCTATGTCTTAGTCTATGTCTTAGTCTATGTCTTAGTCTATGTCTTAGTCTATGTCTTAGTCTATGTCTTAGTCTATGTCTTAGTCTATGTCTTAGTCTATGTCTTAGTCTATGTCTTAGTCTATGTCTTAGTCTATGTCTTAGTCTATGTCTTAGTCTATGTCTTAGTCTATGTCTTAGTCTATGTCTTAGTCTATGTCTTAGTCTATGTCTTAGTGTATGTCTTAGTCTATGTCTTAGTCTATGTCTTAGTCTATGTCTTAGTGTATGTCTTAGTCTATGTCTTAGTCTATGTCTTAGTCTATGTCTTAGTCTATGTCTTAGTCTATGTCTTAGTCTATGTCTTAGTCTATATCTTAGTCTATGTCTTAGTCTATGTCTTATTCTATGTCTTAGTCTATGTCTTAGTCTATGTCTTAGTCTATGTCTTAGTCTATGTCTTAGTCTATGCCTTAGTATATGTCTTAGTCTATGTCTTAATCTATATCTAAGTCTATGTCGTAGTCTATGTCTTAGTCTATGTCTTAGTCTATGTCTTAGTCTATGTCTTAGTCTATGTCTTAGTCTATGTCTTAGTCTATGTCTTAGTCTATGTCTTAGTCTATGTCGTAGTCTATGTCTTAGTCTATGTCTTAGTCTATGTCTTAGTCTATGTCTGGAAAAATTTGTCTTTTGTATAAGATTTTTCCAACTAAAATATTTCTGTGAAAAGCTTTTTTTAAATAAAGAGCTTCCATTAAAGTTAAAGTTTTTTTTTGAAAAAGCTTTTTATGGAAACTTTCAATAGATGAAAAAGTCACAAATAGTTAATTTTCTTATTTGAAAAACTTTGTGATAGTAACATTCGTTGCCTTAAAATTTGTATTAAAAGCTTTTTTAAATGAATAGCTTTATATATGAAACACTTTGTGGATGGCGATTTTTTCTATATTAAAACATTTCTATACAAAAGCTTTTTGGTCTAAAAACCTTCCTTTAAAAAATGTTCTCAAATGAAATGTTTTCTATGAAAAACTTTTATTCTAGGAAAAGCTCTTTATTAAAGCTTTCTCTGAGTGTAATTAAACACAGTTTATTGTAAAGCTGACTAATATATCTTTTGAAAATAAAATATCTATTTATCAATAGGATAGAATTTAAGAGGGTCTTTGAGTTTTTTATCTGGGTATCTGGGTATATTTATAGGGGTATTATTTCTGTTATTTCTGATTTTTATTTGTGGGTTTTAAACATATTTCAATTCCTAAGAAAAAGTTTTTCTAATAAAAATTGAAATGTTTACTAATTATTTTCTATAAATTTTTTGATTCCGTCACTAATTGAAAAATATGATTTGTGTCATTTGACAAGAAAATATTAATTGATTTTTATTTTCAAAACTGTCAATTTCTATTAAATCTCTACAAATTTTCATTAAGTGATTTTGATTTTTTTGTTTGTTTGTTTAAATTTAATTTAACTTTGAAAAGACATAAGAGGATTTTTTCTGACTGGGTTCGTTTTGAAATTTTGAAAAATGAGGGTCGTTTGATGAGTCCCTGATTTGTTTTTTTTTTTGTTTATATAAAATAATTGTGTTAAAATAAAATATTAGAAAGAAAGATAATTGAATTCAAATGTCAAAAACATTTTAATTGGAATTTTTTATGGCTTTATATGAATTTTAAAAACGATTTTATTAAATTGAAAATTTTGTTAATTGTAATTTTTATTTTTGAATTTTAATTGTGCTATTTAGAATTCCTGATTTAAAACCAAATACATTTATGCAATTCTTTTACGATTAGGTATTTTGATTATTTTATTTGTATTTCTTTTTTTGGCTTTTATATGTTTTTTGATTCTCATCCAAATGGAAACTATTGAACAATTTGCAAATGACTCTTAATTCTACAAAATTCAAACAAGTGCCTTTTCCCTGCCCCAACAGCCCAAACCCCTATTCTTTATTTTGAACATTTCAATTTTTGTTTTGTTCTTTGATCAGGCCAAAAGTTTATTTGAATTTTACAATTTTACATTAAACATTTTTCAAATTCTTTTGTTTTATTTTATTTATATATTTTTGTTCTAGGTAGAATTTTACGCTGTTTATTTTAGCATTAAAACACAGATGGACGGACCTGCCGACAGACGGATGGACGGGCGGACGGAAGGACTGGCGTTTGAAAATTTTCAAAACCTCTCGGGTGGGAATTAAAGCCAAATAAAAAAACACACGAAAAAAAACTCAATACATTACAAAAATAAATATAATAGGATTATAATTAAATATCTCTATTGTTATTTTTATTTTATTGTATTTTTTTTTGTGCAGAAAAAATTGTTTGAACAAAAAAAAAAAAAAAAACTGCAAATAAATATAATTAAATTTTATTTTAAAACTTTTGTGCTGGTTTTTATTGAAATTTGTTTGAAAAACGTTGCGTTGATTAAATTGTTGCATTTTTAAGGTTTTATTTGAAAACTGAATATTTTCAAAGTAATTAAATTGAATTGTCTAAAATTAAGCAAATTGTGCAATTTTAAATTAATTAAATTATTGCGAATTTTTACTATAAGAGATTAATTAAAGTCGAAAAGTATTTCAGAAAAAAATGAATAAAAAAAGTATCATAAAATACGATATTTGAGAAGTTTTAAAATTTTTTATATGAAAAATTTTCTATAAAAATTTTTCATAGAAAATTTTCTATAAAAATTTTTCATAGAAAATTTTTCATATAAAAATTTTTATAGAAAATTTTTGATAGAAAATTGTTCATATAAAAAATGTTATATACAATTTTTCATCGAAAAATTTTTATAGAAAATTTTTCATCGAAAAATTTTTATAGAAAATTTTTCATATAAAAATTTATATAGAAAATTTTTCATATAAAAATTTTTATAGAAAATTTTTCATCGAAAAATTTTTATAGAAAATTTTTATAGAAAATTTTTCATCGAAAAATATTTACAGAAAATTTTTCATCGAAAAATTTTCATAGAAAATTTTTCATCGAAAAATTTTTATAGAAAATTTTTCATAGAAAAATTTTTTATAGAAAATTTTTCATAGAAAAATGTTTATAGAAAATTGTTCATATAAAAAATGTTATAGAAAATTTTTTATAGAAAAATTTTAATAGAAAATTTTTTATAGAAAAATTTTAATAGAAAATTTTTCATCAAAAATTTTATAGAAAATTTTTCATCGAAAAATTTTTATAAAAAATTTTTCATAGAAGAATTTTTATGGAAAATTTTTCATAGAAAAATTTTTCATCGACAAATTTTTATAGAAAAATTTTCATAGAAAAATTTTTATAGAAATTTTTTCATAGAAAAATTTTTATAGAAAATTTTTCATCGAAAATTTTTATAGAAAATTTTTTATCAAAAAATTCTTATAGAAAATTTTTTATCAAAAAATTTTTATAGAAAATTTTTCATCGACAAATTTTTAGAAAAAATTTTTCATAGAAAAATTTTTAATAGAAAAATTTTTATAAAAAATTTTTCATAGTAAAATTTTTATAGAAAACTTTTCATAGAAAAATTTTTATCGAAAATTGTTCATAGAAAAATTTTTAGAAAAAATTTTTCATAGAAAAATTTTTAATAGAAAAATTTTTATAGAAAATTTTTCATAGAAAAATTTTTATAGAAAATTTTTCCTAGAAAAATTTTTATAGAAAATTTTTCCTAGAAAAATTTTTATAGAAAATTTTTCATTAAAAAATTTTTATAGAAAATTTTTCATAAAAAAATTTTTATAGAAAATTTTTTATAGAAAAATTTTTATAGAAAATTTTTCAAGATTTTTTTTCAAAAATTTTTATAGTAAATTTTTCATTAAAAAATTTTTATAGAAAATTTTTCATTAAAAAATTTTTATAGAAAATTTTTCATTAAAAAATTTTTATAGAAAATTTTTCATTAAAAAATTTTTATAGAAAATTTTTCATTAAAAAATTTTTATAGAAAATTTTTCATCGAAAAATTTTTATAGAAAATTTTTCATCGAAAAATTTTTATAGAAAATTTTTTCGAAAAATTTTTATAGAAGATTTTTCATAGAAAAATTTTTCTAGAAAATTTTTCATCGAAAAATTTTTATAGAAAATTTTTCATCGAAAAATTTTTCTAGAAAATTTTTCATAGAAAAATTTTTCTAGAAAATTTTTCATAGAAAAATTTTTCTAGAAAATTTTTCATAGAAAAATTTTTCTAGAAAATTTTTCATAGAAAAATTTTTCTAGAAAATTTTTCATAGAAAAATTTTTCTAGAAAATTTTTCATAGAATAATTTTTCTAGAAAATTTTTCATCGAAAAATTTTAATAGAAAATTTTTCATCGAAAAATTTTTATAGAAAATTTTTCTTAGAAAAGTTTTTATAGAAAATTTTTCTTAGAAAAGTTTTTATAGAAAATTTTTCTTAGAAAAGTTTTTATAGAAAATTTTTCAAGTAAAAATTTGTATAGAAAATTTTTCATAGAAAAATTTTTATAGAAAATTTTTCATGTAAAATTTTTTATAGAAAATTTCTCATATATCGTTAAATATATTTATTTCCCACATGATATTTTTTTACAAAATCTTCGTTTAGGTCAAATTATTTCTATCTAAATTATTGGATATCTAACTTCAAATATCGCTTTTGGCTATGGACAATAAAGATAATCAGTTTTGTTATTTTAAGCACATTTTTTTTTTGTTAATTTCATGCTGTTTTGTTAATTTAAATTTAAACAAAATGAAGAAATATAAAAAAAAAACTCTTAATATAAATTTTAATGCAAAATAGCTACTTGAATTTCAATGGGAAATTAACCCTGTGAGGACCGGCAATGAAAAGAGTTATGCATTATTGTAACTACCAGTAGTTGATGGCGCTCGAGCGATAACGATCTAAGAGATACCCTGTATTGTGCTAGAACGGGTGATAGGAAAGAAACTTCGTTAACGCAGCTTTGAAACTATAAACCAGTGGTGGGCACTAGCACACGTGCAAAACTAGCCCATGTGTAAAAAATCTGGAATAAAAGTGTGTTACCGACATACCCATTAAGAACAGTGTCAAACGTTTGAAGTATGATGACTTTTACATTTGATATCAAACGTTTTTTTCAAACTTTTTTCAAACCTAAACAGATGTTTGAGATTCACATTCATTTTCAAATGAGGGTTCATTTGAGAACAAACGTTTGAAAAATGATAGTTTCTCAAATTGAGATTAAAGGTTATTCTCAAATCATTATCAAACCCTAAGATGATTTGAGTATAATTTGAAAAAATGGTGTTATATAAATTTGATATCAAACCTTATTTCAAACTTTTTTCAAACATTAAAAAGAATAATTTAATAATTAGAAAAAAAAATAATGTTTAAGATATTTTAATGGAATGGCATTGCATTTCAAAGAAATTCGTTATTTCTTTCGGATTTTTTAAAATTGATCTATATTTGACCATAAAACCTTGCTTAAAAAATGTCAAGATTAAAAATTCAATAATATTCATATACATAAGTAAATTTTCTTTGGTTCTTAAATTTTTTTTTTACCTAACAATAAAAAAAAATTATATTTTAAGCAAAAGAATTCAAATATGATGCACCGTTTTCAAAAACAAAATAAACAAACTCAAAAATACAACGGCATTTTATTTATGTTTCACATGTAGATGATATCCACATTTGGAAAACCTTTGAGAATGAGGTTTGATAATGATTTGAGAATAAAGGCATTTCTCAATTTGAGAATAAAGTCCCCTTTTTGTTGTGAACGCTATTATTGTCAAATCAGTATCAAATCAGTATCAAACGTTTGACCTTTGAAAAAAGATTTATTTTCAAATCATCCTCAATTTGAGAATAAACCTTTTTTCTTGCTGGGTACACACATACATTTTTATTTCAGATTTTTTACACATTTGGTAGTTTTTCATGTGTGTTAGTGCCCACCACTGATGTATAGTGTCAAAGCTGCGTAGCGGAATGTCTTTTCCTATAAAAAGTGATATCAAATTAATAGTTTGCCCGTGGCAGCTATAAACAGTTCAAATACAGTGAAATACTTGTTTCATCTTTAAAGGGGTACAAAGGCCTCATATTAGTACTTTAAGGGTTAATCTTATACTAAAGAAAGAAACCCCTTTTAATTGAAAAGAAGATAAGGCAGCTAGAAAAAATCAACTGATGAGTTCCACTCATTAAAATACAATTTTTTTTATTTTTTTTTTATTTTTTTTTTATTTTTTGTTAAAGAATAAGAAAAATAATTAACTAAACATATTGAAATGATATCAAAGAAGACAAAACGCTATAAATTTCCAGCTGTGCCATTAGTTATACACATGGATTTAAAATCTACTTAAATACCAGCGAAGCCAATCTACGGACAAGAAGATAATGAATGACAGACGATGTTGTAAAAAAAGGGGTTTAGCTGTTTCTTAATGGAAATCGTAATGAAATAAAAAATAGAAAAGTAGATTTAAGGCGACTAGAGATAAGTACTAAATAAAAATAATATATAACTTTGTATACCTACAATACCTACGTTAATCACTACCGCCTTTAGGGTATTTCGTAATTAACTATCAAATACATGTTACCCATTTGTAAATCATTGTATGTGTTTAAAATACAAATCTCTATAATAAATTTCAAAAAAAAAAATATATTTCTTGTTGTATTTTTTCTCAATTTTTATGAAGGTGCTTAATAACAGCAACACTTTTTAAATGTTCAATTAAATTTAATCTGAAGTTTGAAAAATTCAAACAAATCGATTTGTTAAGCCGGAGTAAAGAAACCCAAGCGTGGGTTTTCAATAACTAAAAAAAAATAAAGAAAAAAAAAAACATGAATTAATTATGACATTTATTGAACGACTGGGTCTTAGTCTTAATAGATAAACTTTTCTGATGGATGTGAAAAAGTTAATGGAATATCTATTGATTCGTTTCCACTATAATTGGATCAATTTTAATCCATCTTTTTGAAATGAAGGTTCTTTCCCATAACTAAAACTAATCGGATCAAGGAATCAGTGAATGCTGTATCTTTTTTTATAGTAAATTGAAAATTATTTACTTTTAGATTACGTGTATTAATATTTCTCAGTATTTGAAGAAGTTTTTCAAAATTAAATAAGTTTAACCCTTTCCACCCCGGGTCAAAGGTCAAAATACGGATTTTTAATTTTTAATAGCAACATTTTTGTATCGATTTTAGACGAAACAAGTAAGAAAGCGCTATAGTCGGTCAAGCCGACCATACGATACCCTCCACCACTAAGGTCAGAGGTGTTATTTTTCCTGTATAAAGACAAATATTTGCTAAATCTTGCCATCATACAAACATTTTCTCAAAACTTATATATTCAACCTGTTTCCGTCATTTGCACTTATATGAGAGCTAGAGTCAAATGTGGACCGATTATCTCGAAATTTGGCAAGTTGACTACAGTTGTTACAAAAATTATGTATGCGAAAAATAAACTCAAAATTTTCATTATCTTTAGATTTACGAGCGTTTTAGTGATTTTTTGTCTCATTTAGTGCATTTTTAAAGAAGAGTTTGTATGGGAGCTATGGTCAAATGTGGACCGATTTCAACGAAATTTGATACAGTGATTTAAGTTTACATAAGCAGTATCTGTTTTAAATTTCATGAAAAAATGTTGATATTTGTGGCCAATATATCAATTCCGGGAAGTGGGACCTATGGGAGGTACCATAAATAATGAATAATTTCATCAAATTAGCTTTAGAATTGCGACCTGTAATTTGATTACAAGGTTTACATGGGGGTCCAGACGGACGGACATCGCTAAATCGACTCAGAAAGTGATTCTAAGCCTATTGGTATACTAAAAGGTGGGTCTAAGACAAATATTTCTATGCGTTACAAACATCAGCACAAACTTATAATACCCTTTCCACCTATGGTGGTGAAGGGTATAAATATTTAAAAGTAGTTATGTATCGGGTCTTTTTTAATGAGGTATAGAACTTTAAGTTGGCATCACTTTTTTAACTGGCGGCCATTTTGTCAGCTGTCAAGTGATTAATATTTAGTTTGGTTTGCCATTTCATCATGAACAGGTTGACAAAAGAACAACGCTTGCAAATCGTGCAAATTTATTTCGAAAATAATGGTTCAGTTCGCGAAGTTTACCGCAAGCTCCGTCCATTTTATGGTCGACATAATCGTCCATCAGAGCAATTAATTCGGTTAACCATGGATCGTTTTCGCACTACGTTTACAAGATCCAGCTTGTGCAAGAATTAAAGCCGCGAGACCATGCAATGCGTCGTGATTTTGGTGTATGGGCCGAAAATGAGATTGATCTCGATGCTGATTTTCATCGCAAAATTTTGTTCAGTGATGAGGCTCATTTTTGGTTGAATGGCTACGTCAACAAGTAAAATTGCCGCATTTGGAGTGAAGAGAATCCACATGAGACCCTTGAGACGCCATTACATCCACAAAAACTGACTGTTTGGTGTGCTCTATGGGCTGGTGGAGTCATTGGGCCATACTTCTTCCGAAATAATGCTGGAGAGTCAGTTACCATAAATGGAGACCGGTATAGAGCCATGATAACCGACTATTTTGTTCCCCAATTGGATGGCATGAATGTGGATGAGTTGTGGTTCCAACAAGACGGCGCTACATGCCACACAGCGCACGTCACAATTGATTTATTGAAGGAAACATTCGATGAGCGCATAATTTCGCGGAATGGACCTGTCAATTGGCCACCAAGATCGTGCGATTTGACACCACTGGATTATTTTCTTTGGGGATATGTGAAGTCGCTCGTCTACGCCAACAAACCAGAAACGTTAGGGGACTTGGAAGCCAACATTCGTGGCGTTATTGCCAACATACGGCCCCATATGCTCGAAAAAGTAGTTGAAAATTGGACCTGTAGAATTGGCTTTATTCGAGCCAGCCGCGGCGGCCACATGCCCGAAGTCATATTTAAACATTAATGGCATAAAATTATCCTTCCAATAAAGCCAAATTGATGGACATTAAAACGATTTTCTTGTGTTTTATTTTAATTCGAAGTTCTATACCTCTAAAAAAAACATCCATTAATACCAGGATTACTTTATTTGTTAAAAAAAACTTAATTTTAACCTTAAGCAGACATGGAAACTAAAGTGGACCAAATTTTTTTTTTTGTCAAAATTTAGACTTCATATCAGTTAATGGTTACAATATATATATTTTTTTCGAAATTTTATTTTTAGTTAATTTTTATCTCGAAACATTTATGGCAACCCTCGTCGAAGTTTCTTTTAATAATTTACTAAATATTATTTTTCCACAACAAGGTGACCATTATTTAAATTGAAAATGCAATGAATTATATACAATTTATTTTCTATTATATATTATTAAAAATGTCGCATGTCTTTCAATTGAACGAAATCATTTTTCTAAATGTCATGCATAAATGGACGGACCAACAAGATACAACCAGCGCAGCCTCAATTCCAATGATTTCACCATTCACTTAGAGAATTTCACATGATCGAAAACAATTTCTTTTAATTGCCAACTTTTTGTATTAAATGTGAATTGAATGAATGAACGAATAAATGAAACATATTTAACAAATGTTTATTATTCAATTATAATTTATTGTTATTGAACATTTAAATTTTAATTAAACATTTCATAAAAGACCCATTAGAGAAGTTTTGAATTGATAATGTGGTTTTCTATAAAAGTTCCCCAGATGATTTAAATAAAAGGAATTTTGTTGCTGATTTAAAAGGAACTGTGCGATCTTGGGAATATCTAGGGACTAACAGAAAATTTCAATGAGTTTATTACACTTGTTCGCAAAATTCAACTTTTTTATATTTTTCTATAAACAAATTTTCGTTAAAAATATTTTTTTATAGAAAAATTTTTGTTAGAAATAGTTTTCAATAGAAAAACTTTTGTTAGAAATATTTTTGTTAGAAATATTTTTGGATAGAAATATTTTTCTATAGAAAAATTTTCTATAGAAAATTTTTTCTATAGAAATAATTTTCTATAGAAAAATTTTCGATAGAAATATTTTTCTATAGAAAATTTTCGATAGAAATATTTTTCTATAGAAAAATTTTCGATAGAAATATTTTTCTATAGAAAAATTTTCAATAGAAATATTTTTCTATAGAAAAATTTTCAATAGAAATATTTTTCTATAGAAAAATTTTCAATAGAAATATTTTTCTATAGAAACATTTTCGATAGAAATATTTTTCTATAGAAACATTTTCGATAGAAATATTTTTCTATAGAAAAATTTTCGATAGAAATATTTTTCTATAGCAAAATTTTCGATAGAAATATTTTTCTATAGAAAAATTTTCAATAGAAATATTTTTCTATAGAAAAATTTTCAATAGAAATATTTTTCTATAGAAAAATTTTCGATAGAAATATTTTTCTATAGAAAAATTTTCGATAGAAATATTTTTCTATAGAAAAATTTTCGATAGAAATATTTTTCTATAGAAAAATTTTCGATAGAAATATTTTTCTATAGAAAAATTTTCGATAGAAATATTTTTCTATAGAAAAATTTTCGATAGAAATATTTTTCTATAGAAAAATTTTCTATAGAAATATTTTTCTATAGAAAAATTTTCGATAGAAATATTTTTTTATAGAAAAATTTTCGATAGAAATATTTTTTTATAGAAAAATTTTCGATAGAAATATTTTTTTATAGAAAAATTTTCGATAGAAATATTTTTCTATAGAAACATTTTCGATAGAAATATTTTTCTATAGAAAAATTTTCGATAGAAATATTTTTCTATAGAAAAATTTTCGATAGAAATATTTTTCTATAGAAAAATTTTCGTTAGAAATATTTTTCTATAGAAAAATTTTCGATAGAAATATTTTTCTATAGAAAAATTTTCGATAGAAATATTTTTCTATAGAAAAATTTTCGATAGAAATATTTTTCTATAGAAAAATTTTCGATAGAAATATTTTTCTATAGAAAAATTTTCGATAGAAATATTTTTCTATAGAAAAATTTTCGATAGAAATATTTTTCTATAGAAAAATTTTCGATAGAAATATTTTTCTATAGAAAAATTTTCGATAGAAATATTTTTCTATAGAAAAATTTTCGATAGAAATATTTTTCTATAGAAAAATTTTCGATAGAAATATTTTTCTATAGAAAAATTTTCGATAGAAATATTTTTCTATAGAAAAATTTTCGATAGAAATATTTTTCTATAGAAAAATTTTCGATAGAAATATTTTTCTATAGAAAAATTTTCGATAGAAATATTTTTCTATAGAAAAATTTTCGATAGAAATATTTTTCTATAGAAAAATTTTCTATAGGAATATTTTTCTATAGAAAAATTTTCGATAGAAATATTTTTCTATAGAAAAATTTTCGATAGCAATATTTTTCTATAGAAAAATTTTCGATAGAAATATTTTTCTATAGAAAAATTTTCGATAGAAATATTTTCGATAGAAATATTTTTCTATAGAAAAATTTTCGATAGAAATATTTTTCTATAGAAAAATTTTCGATAGAAATATTTTTCTATAGAAAAATTTTCGATAGAAATATTTTTCTATAGAAAAATTTTCGATAGAAATATTTTTCTATAGAAAAATTTTCGATAGAAATATTTTTCTATAGAAAAATTTTCGATAGAAATATTTTTCTATAGAAAAATTTTCGATAGAAATATTTTTCTATAGAAAAATTTTCGATAGAAATATTTTTCTATAGAAAAATTTTCGATAGAAATATTTTTCTATAGAAAAATTTTCGATAGAAATATTTTTCTATAGAAAAATTTTCGATAGAAATATTTTTCTATAGAAAAATTTTCGATAGAAATATTTTTCTATAGAAAAATTTTCGATAGAAATATTTTTCTATAGAAAAATTTTCGATAGAAATATTTTTCTATAGAAAAATTTTCGATAGAAATATTTTTCTATAGAAAAATTTTCGATAGAAATATTTTTCTATAGAAAAATTTTCGATAGAAATATTTTTCTATAGAAAAATTTTCGATAGAAATATTTTTCTATAGAAAAATTTTCGATAGAAATATTTTTCTATAGAAAAATTTTCGATAGAAATATTTTTCTATAGAAAAATTTTCGATAGAAATATTTTTCTATAGAAAAATTTTCGATAGAAATATTTTTCTATAGAAAAATTTTCGATAGAAATATTTTTCTATAGAAAAATTTTCGATAGAAATATTTTTCTATAGAAAAATTTTCGATAGAAATATTTTTCTATAGAAAAATTTTCGATAGAAATATTTTTCTATAGAAAAATTTTCGATAGAAATATTTTTCTATAGAAAAATTTTCGATAGAAATATTTTTCTATAGAAAAATTTTCGATAGAAATATTTTTCTATAGAAAAATTTTCGATAGAAATATTTTTCTATAGAAAAATTTTCGATAGAAATATTTTTCTATAGAAAAATTTTCGATAGAAATATTTTTCTATAGAAAAATTTTCGATAGAAATATTTTTCTATAGAAAAATTTTCGATAGAAATATTTTTCTATAGAAAAATTTTCGATAGAAATATTTTTCTATAGAAAAATTTTCGATAGAAATATTTTTCTATAGAAAAATTTTCGATAGAAATATTTTTCTATAGAAAAATTTTCGATAGAAATATTTTTCTATAGAAAAATTTTCGATAGAAATATTTTTCTATAGAAAAATTTTCGATAGAAATATTTTTCTATAGAAAAATTTTCGATAGAAATATTTTCGATAGAAATATTTTTCTATAGAAAAATTTTCGATAGAAATATTTTTTTATAGAAAAATTTTTCTATAGAAAAATTTTCGATAGAAATATTTTTCTATAGAAAAATTTTCGATAGAAATATTTTTCTATAGAAAAATTTTCGATAGAAATATTTTTCTATAGAAAAATTTTCGATAGAAATATTTTTCTATAGAAAAATTTTCGATAGAAATATTTTTCTATAGAAAAATTTTCGATAGAAATATTTTTCTATAGAAAAATTTTCGATAGAAATATTTTTCTATAGAAAAATTTTCGATAGAAATATTTTTCTATAGAAAAATTTTCGATAGAAATATTTTTCTATAGAAAAATTTTCGATAGAAATATTTTTCTATAGAAAAATTTTCGATAGAAATATTTTTCTATAGAAAAATTTTCGATAGAAATATTTTTCTATAGAAAAATTTTCGATAGAAATATTTTTCTATAGAAAAATTTTCGATAGAAATATTTTTCTATAGAAAAATTTTCGATAGAAATATTTTTCTATAGAAAAATTTTCGATAGAAATATTTTTCTATAGAAAAATTTTCGATAGAAATATTTTTCTATAGAAAAATTTTCGATAGAAATATTTTTCTATAGAAAAATTTTCGATAGAAATATTTTTCTATAGAAAAATTTTCGATAGAAATATTTTTCTATAGAAAAATTTTCGATAGAAATATTTTTCTATAGAAAAATTTTCGATAGAAATATTTTTCTATAGAAAAATTTTCGATAGAAATATTTTTCTATAGAAAAATTTTCGATAGAAATATTTTTCTATAGAAAAATTTTCGATAGAAATATTTTTCTATAGAAAAATTTTCGATAGAAATATTTTTCTATAGAAAAATTTTCGATAGAAATATTTTTCTATAGAAAAATTTTCGATAGAAATATTTTTCTATAGAAAAATTTTCGATAGAAATATTTTTCTATAGAAAAATTTTCGATAGAAATATTTTTCTATAGAAAAATTTTCGATAGAAATATTTTTCTATAGAAAAATTTTCGATAGAAATATTTTTCTATAGAAAAATTTTCGATAGAAATATTTTTCTATAGAAAAATTTTCGATAGAAATATTTTTCTATAGAAAAATTTTCGATAGAAATATTTTTCTATAGAAAAATTTTCGATAGAAATATTTTTCTATAGAAAAATTTTCGATAGAAATATTTTTCTATAGAAAAATTTTCGTTAGAAATATTTTTCTATAGAAAAATTTTCGTTAGAAATATTTTTCTATAGAAAAATTTTCGTTAGAAATATTTTTCTATAGAAAAATTTTCGTTAGAAATATTTTTCTATAGAAAAATTTTCGTTAGAAATATTTTTCTATAGAAAAATTTTCGTTAGAAATATTTTTCTATAGAAAAATTTTCGTTAGAAATATTTTTCTATAGAAAAATTTTCTAAAGAAATATTTTTCTATAGAAAAATTTTCTAAAGAAATATTTTTCTATAGAAAAATTTTCGTTAGAAATATTTTTCTATAGAAAAATTTTCGTTAGAAATATTTTTCTATAGAAAAATTTTCGTTAGAAATATTTTTCTATAGAAAAATTTTCGATAGAAATATTTTTCTATAGAAAAATTTTCGTTAGAAATATTTTTCTATAGAAAAATTTTCGTTAGAAATATTTTTCTATAGAAAAATTTTCGTTAGAAATATTTTTCTATAGAAAAATTTTCGTTAGAAATATTTTTCTATAGAAAAATTTTCGTTAGAAATATTTTTCTATAGAAAAATTTTCGTTAGAAATATTTTTCTATAGAAAAATTTTCGTTAGAAATATTTTTCTATAGAAAAATTTTCGTTAGAAATATTTTTCTATAGAAAAATTTTCGTTAGAAATATTTTTCTATAGAAAAATTTTCGTTAGAAATATTTTTCTATAGAAAAATTTTCGTTAGAAATATTTTTCTATAGAAAAATTTTCGTTAGAAATATTTTTCTATAGAAAAATTTTCGTTAGAAATATTTTTCTATAGAAAAATTTTCGTTGGAAATATTTTTCTATAGAAAAATTTTCGTTAGAAATATTTTTCTATAGAAAAATTTTCGTTAGAAATATTTTTCTATAGAAAAATTTTCGTTAGAATTTTTTCTATAGAAAAATGTTCGTTAGATTTTATTTTCTATAGAAAAATTTTCATTAGAATTTTTTCTCTATAGAAAAATTTTCATTAGAATTTTTTCGCTATAGAAAAATTTTCATTCGATTTTTTTTTCTATAGAAAAATTTTCGTTAGAATTTTTTTTTTCTTAAGAAAAATTTTCGTTAGAATTTTTTTCTATAGAAAAATTTTAGTTAGAAATATTTTTCCATATATTTCTATAGAAAAATTTTCGTTAAAAATATTTTTTTTTAACATTTTTGATTTTTTGAGAATTTTCGAAAAAAAAATACTTTTTCGATTTTTCACAAAAAAATAGAATATTTTTTTTACGTTGTACTGTAAATAACTCTATAACCGTTGATTATACAAAGATCTTATGTTAGGGTGTTTTAAGGGTAATGTTGTTTAGAATCCATTGATGTTCTTTAAATAAAATCGGACAACTAGTTTTCAAGATATGATGAACTTACTAAAACAACTTTTTCAAAAATCACAAATTTAAGAAAAAAGTATTAAAGAAACAATTTAAAATTTTAGGCGTTTTTGTATTTAGGGGACGATAACACTTTAAAAAAATGGTTTAACTTGATTGCGACTTTAGCTGTTGCCCAGTGTTCTTAATTAAGTATTGAAACCACAACTTTTTAATGGATTTCCTAATAAGTCATTTCAGGTTAATAAGTGCAATTTAGAGGAATTTTAAGAGAATTTCAAAAATATTTGCATTAATTACAAATTTTTCGTGGAATAATTTCTACTTAATTTTTAAAAAATTTGCAATTTCTTTGGCTTCTTTTAAAAAATTCAGCCTAAAAACGAAATTCATTATTAAAATTATTATCATAAATATTCATTAAAAAAATAAAAACTTTTACTACATCTTCATTATTTATTATTATAGTATTATTTATAGCTGCATAAATTATTTTTAAATTTTTTTATGAATTCCACATTCATTTTGAATGGAAAGTTTTTTTTTGTTCAACATTTCGCGATTAGAGCTCCTAAGTAGGGTGTTATTATTAATTAAATAATTTAAAAATAGTCATTTGTATTTAAAATTTTGTATAGCCTTAAAGATAGTGCAATACAATTAATAATGAAAAAAATAGAAAAAATTGTTTTGATATAAATGGACTGACATTTATTCGTTTATTAGTCATTTTTGTCTGAAAGATTAGCTATAAAATAACCCACCACAAGTTCATAATTATAGAAAATTTAATGTAGTTTTTGGTTGAATTTATTATAAATTTTTATATTGTCATTCATAGTAAATGGATAAAGAAAGTACGCCTACAAATAATTCGGTTGAATGACAATGACTAACTATGATGGTGACGAGTTTATCGGCTAGAGCAACTGGTTCTCAAAGTGGAACCATCATTATAAGTCATTTATGATGCATATGACTTTATACAGTTTTCAATTTGAAAAATTATGTTTTTTTTTTGAGTCATTATATTTATAGCCTTAACTGTTTGTTCTTGGTGATAGTTTATGGGAAACTCTTAAAATAGTTTAAATTTTCAAAACAGACCCAAAAATTTTGTAATGTCGCAAAAAAACTCACCACTAATTAATTTTTCTATAATTTAACAATTTTGAACAATCAAAATTTTCGTTCAAAATGTTTTTCTATGTAAAGGATTTTAGAAAATTTTCGTTAAAAAAATTTTTCTATAGAAAAATTTTCGTTAAAAAAATTTTCGTTAAAAAAATTTTTCTATAGAAAAATTTTCGTTAAAAAAATTTTTCTATAGAAAAATTTTCGTTAAAAAAATTTTTCTATAGAAAAAAATTTTTCTATAGAAAAATTTTCGTTAAAAAAATTTTTCTATAGAAAAATTTTCGTTAAAAAAATTTTTCTATAGAAAAATTTTCGTTAAAAAAATTTTTCTATAGAAAAATTTTCGTTAAAAAAATTTTTCTATAGAAAAATTTTCGTTAAAAAAATTTTTCTATAGAAAAATTTTCGTTAAAAAAATTTTTCTATAGAAAAATTTTCGTTAAAAAAATTTTTCTATAGAAAAATTTTCGTTAAAAAAAATTTTTCTATAGAAAAATTTTCGTTAAAAAAATTTTTCTATAGAAAAATTTTCGTTAAAAAAATTTTTCTATAGAAAAATTTTCGTTAAAAAAATTTTTCTATAGAAAAATTTTCGTTAAAAAAATTTTTCTATAGAAAAATTTTCGTTAAAAAAATTTTTCTATAGAAAAATTTTCGTTAAAAAAATTTTTCTATAGAAAAATTTTCGTTAAAAAAATTTTTCTATAGAAAAATTTTCGTTAAAAAAATTTTTCTATAGAAAAATTTTCGTTAAAAAAATTTTTCTATAGAAAAATTTTCGTTAAAAAAATTTTTCTATAGAAAAATTTTCGTTAAAAAAATTTTTCTATAGAAAAATTTTCGTTAAAAAAATTTTTCTATAGAAAAATTTTCGTTAAAAAAATTTTTCTATAGAAAAATTTTCGTTAAAAAAATTTTTCTATAGAAAAATTTTCGTTAAAAAAATTTTTCTATAGAAAAATTTTCGTTAAAAAAATTTTTCTATAGAAAAATTTTCGTTAAAAAAATTTTTCTATAGAAAAATTTTCGTTAAAAAAATTTTTCTATAGAAAAATTTTCGTTAAAAAAATTTTTCTATAGAAAAATTTTCGTTAAAAAAATTTTTCTATAGAAAAATTTTCGTTAAAAAAATTTTTCTATAGAAAAATTTTCGTTAAAAAAATTTTTCTATAGAAAAATTTTCGTTAAAAAAATTTTTCAATAGAAAAATTTTCGTTAAAAAAATTTTTCTATAGAAAAATTTTCGTTAAAAAAATTTTTCTATAGAAAAATTTTCGTTAAAAAAATTTTTCTATAGAAAAATTTTCGTTAAAAAAATTTTTCTATAGAAAAATTTTCGTTAAAAAAATTTTTCTATAGAAAAATTTTCGTTAAAAAAATTTTTCTATAGAAAAATTTTCGTTAAAAAAATTTTTCTATAGAAAAATTTTCGTTAAAAAAATTTTTCTATAGAAAAATTTTCGTTAAAAAAATTTTTCTATAGAAAAATTTTCGTTAAAAAAATTTTTCTATAGAAAAATTTTCGTTAAAAAAATTTTTCTATAGAAAAATTTTCGTTAAAAAAATTTTTCTATAGAAAAATTTTCGTTAAAAAAATTTTTCTATAGAAAAATTTTCGTTAAAAAAATTTTTCTATAGAAAAATTTTCGTTAAAAAAATTTTTCTATAGAAAAATTTTCGTTAAAAAAATTTTTCTATAGAAAAATTTTAGTTAAAAAAATTTTTCTATAGAAAAATTTTCGTTAAAAAAATTTTTCTATAGAAAAATTTTCGTTAAAAAAATTTTTCTATAGAAAAATTTTCGTTAAAAAAATTTTTCTATAGAAAAATTTTCGTTAAAAAAATTTTTCTATAGAAAAATTTTCGTTAAAAAAATTTTTCTATAGAAAAATTTTCGTTAAAAAAATTTTTCTATAGAAAAATTTTCGTTAAAAAAATTTTTCTATAGAAAAATTTTCGTTAAAAAAATTTTTCTATAGAAAAATTTTCGATAAAAAAATTTTTCTATAGAAAAATTTTCGTTAAAAAAAATTTTCTATAGAAAAATTTTCGGTAAAAAAAATTTTCTATAGAAAAATTTTCGTTAAAAAAATTTTTCTATAGAAAAATTTTCGTTAAAAAAATTTTTCTATAGAAAAATTTTCGTTAAAAAAATTTTTCTATAGACAAATTTTCGTTAAAAAAATTTTTCTATAGAAAAATTTTCGTTAAAAAAATTTTTCTATAGACAAATTTTCGTTAAAAAAATTTTTCTATAGAAAAATTTTCGTTAAAAAAATTTTTCTATAGAAAAATTTTCGTTAAAAAAATTTTTCTATAGAAAAATTTTCGTTAAAAAAATTTTTCTATAGAAAAATTTTCGTTAAAAAAATTTTTCTATAGAAAAATTTTCGTTAAAAAAATTTTTCTATAGAAAAATTTTCGATAAAAAAATTTTTCTATAGAAAAATTTTCGTTAAAAAAAATTTTCTATAGAAAAATTTTCGTTAAAAAAATTTTTCTATAGAAAAATTTTCGTTAAAAAAATTTTCCATAAAAAAATTTTCGTTAAAAAATTTTTCTATAGAAAAAGAACAATATTCGTTAAAAAAATTTTTCTATAGAAAAATTTTCGTTAAAAAAATTTTTCTTTAGAAAAATGTTCGTTAAAAAAATTTTTCTATAGAAAAATTTTCGTTAAAAAAAATTTTCTTTCCTTGTGGCTTTAATTGGTTTAGGGTTGAGCTTTTCGACTACATTTAATATTTTCTTTCTTTTTTGTTAAAGACTAATAACTATTTCAAAATTTAAATTAAAATAGTTCTTTATAAATAATTCTTTGTTTAGTTTTTAATTAAAACTTTAATGAAACTAATGTAATAAGATTTTAAGGCCTAATCTAAGATATAAAAGATAATAATGTCTATTGTTTAATATTTATTTTAATTTCAAAGTTTTTTTTGTAGTTGATTTGAAAAGAATAGAACTTAAATAATAAATACATAAATTACCTAAAGATTAAAATTTAAAACCTACTAAGAAAACCGACAGAAAATCCAATATCTAAAGATAGATACAGAAAAGTAAGTATGTAAATTGTAAAGGTTCTAAAATTTAGAATTTGAATTAATGTTGAAAAAATGTTAGACTAAATCGAATTTCAGAACAAGGTGAAATTATTTATGTTTTAAATATTTATCTGTAGGCATAAATTATTTAAACAACCCGTATAAAATTATTAAAATTCTCTAGACAAACTTTAAAATTTTTTTGCAGCTGAAATTTTTGAACAAATAAAATTAACAATTTTTCTCATAATATTTACGAACCATGATAAAATTCAATTTGAAAAGTTGTTTTTTTTTTTGGTTTTTGTTAAGCCTAAAAACATAAATTAAATTAAACATAAAATGTTTGGTTTATAATAAAATTAACTCATGGAGAATACTAATCATTTGCCAATATTTATTATTTTGTATTATAATATTTATTTTAACCATAAAATGAAAATGCACGAGTGAGTGAGTACCTGCATTAGGAAACCACATTTTTATACCCACCACCAAAATTAATGGGAGGTATATTGAGATTGTCATTTCGTTTGTAATTTCCTTAATATTGGCTCAAAAACCAAAAACGATATATATTCTGAATCCTTATGAAATTCTAAGACGATTCTAAGAGCGATGTCCGTCTGTCTGTCTGTCTGTGTGTTTGTTTGTTTTTTGTCTGCCTGTCTGTCTGTCAGTCTGTCCTTCTGTCTGTCTGTCTGTCTGTGTGTTTGTTTGTCTGTCTGTCTGTCTGTCAGTGTGTCTGTCTGTCTTTCTGTCTGTCTGTCTGTCTGTCTGTCTGTCTGTCTGTCTGTCTGTCTGTCTGTCTGTCTGTCTGTCTGTCTGTCTGTCTGTCTGTCTGTCTGTCTGTCTGTCTGTCTGTCTGTCTGCCTGTCTGTCTGTCTGTCTGTCTGTCTGTCTGTCTGTCTGTCTGTCTGTCTGTCAGTGTGTCTGTCAGTCTGTCTGTCTGTCTGTCTGTCTGTCTGTCTGTCTGTCTGTCTGTCTGTCTGTCTGTCTGTCTGTCTGTCTGTCTGTCTGTCTGCCTGTCTGTCTGCCTGTCTGTCTGTCTGTCTGTCTGTATGTCTGTCTGTCTGTGTGTTTGTTTGTCTGTCTGTCAGTGTGTCTGTCAGTCTGTCTTTCAGTCTGCCTGTCTGTCTGTCTGTCTGTCTGTCTGTCTGTCCGTCTGTCTGTTGAAATCACTATAACGCCTAAACAAAAGGAGCTAGCTCACTGAAACTTAGTAAAATCATTCTGCATCTCTGAGAAAATTTTGGTATTGAAATTGGGCAAAATTGGTTAACATTTGACCATAGCTCCCGTATAACCTCGCCTACGCTAATCACTTATTTGCTAATAAATAACAAACTATAATAGCTATGATCTTAAAATTTAGTATATAAAATTTTGCGTAAGCCCTAGGCAGCATATAAAATTTCATCAAAATCTGTTTACATTTAGTCATAGCTCCCATACAAAAAACTTACGGAAAAAGCCAAAATTTCACCAAAAATACACTTAAATGCCAATAAATCTAAAACTGTAACAGATATCGGGTGTTTTTTATTGAGGTATATAACTTTAAGTTGGCATCACTTTTTTAACTGGCGGCCATTTTGTCAGCTGTCAAGTGATTAATATTTAGTTTGGTTTGCCATTTCATCATGAACAGGTTGACAAAAGAACAACGCTTGCAAATCGTGCAAATTTATTTCGAAAATAATGGTTCAGTTCGCGAAGTTTACCGCAAGCTCCGTCCATTTTATGGTCGGCATAATCGTCCATCAGAGCAATTAATTCGGTTAACCATAGATCGTTTTCGCACTACGTTTACTCTATGTGATAATACGCATCCGCAGCGACGTCGAACAGTGCGCACCGAAGAAACAATTGCCGCTGTAGAGCAAAGTGTTGAAGAGGACCCGAATGAATCGATTCGCCACCGTGCAGAGCAATTGGAGCTTTGTCCATCAACTTTATGGAAGATTTTGAGCAAAGATCTTGGCTTGCGACCTTACAAGATCCAGCTTGTGCAAGAGTTAAAGCCGCGAGACCATGCAATGCGTCGTGATTTTGGTGTATGGGACGAAAATGAGATTGATCTCGATGCTGATTTTCATCGCAAAATTTTGTTCAGTGATGAGGCTCATTTTTGGTTGAATGGCTACGTCAACAAGCAAAATTGCCGCATTTGGAGTGAAGAGAATCCACATGAGACCCTTGAGACGCCATTAAATCCACAAAAACTGACTGTTTGGTTTGCTCTATGGGCTGGTGGAGTCATTGGGCCATACTTCTTCCGAAATAATGCTGGAGAGTCAGTTACCATAAATGGAGACCGGTATAGAGCCATGATAACCGACTATTTTGTTCCCCAATTGGATGGCATGAATGTGGATGAGTTGTGGTTCCAACAAGACGGCGCTACATGCCACACAGCGCACGTCACAATTGATTTATTGAAGGAAACATTCGATGAGCGCATAATTTTGCGGATTGGACCTGTCAATTGGCCACCAAGATCGTGCGATTTGACACCACTGGATTATTTTCTTTGGGGATATGTGAAGTCGCTCGTCTACGCCAACAAACCAGAAACGTTAGGGGACTTGGAAGCCAACATTCGTGGCGTTATTGCCAACATACGGCCCCATATGCTCGAAAAAGTAGTTGAAAATTGGACCTGTAGAATTGGCTTTATTCGAGCCAGCCGCGGCGGCCACATGCCCGAAGTCATATTTAAACATTAATGGCATAAAATTATCCTACCAATAAAGCCAAATTGATGGACATTAAAACGATTTTCTTGTGTTTTATTTCAATTCGAAATTCTATACCTCTAAAAAAAACACCCATTATAACCACTAGATTTAGCACTAGGAGGTCTTATATTATTTTCAACCAGCGTGCAAAATTTTGTTACAATCGGTCAGCATTTGACCATAGCTCCCATGTAAAAAACTTACGGAAACACAAAAATACAAAAAAAGGGGGTTTATGTCCTCCTGTCCGTCAGATAAAAGCGTGATGACGCCTTAATGAAAAGGGCTACAGCAACAAAATTTTACAAAAGGAGGTCTTATGTAAATGCCAGCCAACGTACAAAATGTTGTTACAATCGGTTACTATTTGACCGTAGCTCCCATATAAAAAACTTACGGAAATACAACAAGAAAAGACGGTTTCTGTCCGTCTTTCCGTAAGAGAAAAGCGCTATAGCTCCTTAACTACAAGAGCTAGAGAGACATGTTATAGAAATTGTGTGCTGAAAATGGTTAAAATCGGTTCACATTTAGTTAGAGCTCCCATATAAGCCTGCCCCGGGAATCACATTTATGCTGATAAATTAAATAAACTTGTAAAATATTTTATGACTAGTAAATTTAGAACTGAAAAGTTTTATGCAACTTTCAGTCAGTATGTCAAATTTCATAGGAATCGGTCCATATTTGACCATAGCTTTCATATATACAAACCGCTCCCGAAAACCACTAAAGTGCCAAAAATGTCAGTTAAAAGCTATTAAATAATAAACTGTAGCAGCTATGGCCACTAAATTTTACACAAATAAACTCTATATAAATACCAGCCAGCATATAAAATTTTGTGACAATCGGTCAACATTTGGCTATAGTTCTTATATATATAACATCCCCTTTTTATACCCACCATCAAAAAGAATGGGGGGTATATTGAGATTGTCATTCCGTTTGTAATTTCCTTAATATTGGCTCAAAAACCAAAAACGATATATATTCAGAATCCTTATGAAATTCTAAGACGATTGAGCGATGTCCGTCTGTCTGTCTGTCTGTCTGTCTGTCTGTCTGTCTGTCTGTCTGTCTGTCTGTCTGTCCGTCTGTCTGTCTGTCTGTCTGTCTGTCTGTCTGTCTGTCTGTCTGTCTGTCCGTCTGTCTGTCTGTTGAAATCACGATAACGCATAAACGAAAGGAGCTAGCTCACTGAAACTTAGTAGAAATATTCTTCATCTCTGAGAAAATTTTGGTATTGAAATTGGGCAAAATCGGTTCAGAATTTGACCATAGCTCCCATATAACCTCGTCTAGGCTAATCGCTTATTTGTTAATAAATGACAAATTATAGCAGCTATGATGATAAAAATAGGTACATAGAAGTTTTACATTAGCCCTAGGCAGCGTGTAAAATTTTATCGAAATCGGTTCACATTTAGCCATAGCTCCCATACAAAAAACTTACGAAAACAGCCTAAATTTCACCTAAAATACACTTAAATGCCAATAAATCTAACAGTATAACAGATATAACCACTAAATTTGGCACAAGAAAGTCTTATGTCAATGCCAGCCAGTGTGCGAAATTTTGTCGCAATCGGTCACTATTTGACCTAGCTCCCATATAAAAAACTTACGAAAACACAAAAATTCAAAATGAAAAGGGGTTTTATGTCCGTCTGTCCGTCAGATGAAATCGTCATAGCTCCTTAACTACAAGAGCTAGTAAGACTAAATTAAGCACAAGAAAATCTTATGTCAATGCCATGCAGTGTGCGAATCGGTCACAATCGGTCACCATTTGACCATAGCTCCCATATAAAAAACTTATGGAAACACCAAAATACATAAAGAAAAGATTGTTTATGTCCGTCTGTCTGTCAGATAAAAGCACGATAGCGCCTAAACGATAAAAGCTAGAGGGACAAAATTTTACAAAAGTATTTTGGATATCTTTAGAAAGATGTGAGTTGAAAATGGACAAAATCGGTTCAAATTTAGTTAGAGCTCCCATATAACCCCGTCCCGGGAAACACATTAATGCTGATAAATTGAATACAATTGTAATAGCTATGACGATTAAATTTAAAATAGGTGAAGTTTTTTGCAATTTTTCATCAGTTTATCAATTTTTATAGGAATCAGTCCATATTTGACTTTAGCTTTCATATAAAAAACACTCACGGATACCAAAAATTTTAGCAAAGGCCAGTTAAAAGCTTTTAAATTAGAAACTATGATAACTATGGCCACTAAATTTTGCAAGAATAAGCTCTATATATATACCAGCCAGTGTGTAAAATTTTGTTACAATCGGTCAACATTTGGCTATAATTCTTATATATATAGCATCCCCTTTTTATATCTGCAATCAAAAAGATTTGGAGGTACATTCATTATATTAAGATTGCACCTATCAAATTATATAGGCATCAATCAATGTTCAGCCCAGACTTTATATATGATGAATGCATTAGGAACTCATAACGAAATATATGGACCTGTCGTATTACTATTAACGTGTTTAGCCTAACTACATATTAATCACAACGAAAAGTATTTAACAACTTATTAATGTAAAACTATACCTGGTTATGAGACCGAATTTTGATCAAAGTAAATACTGGGGAAACCACTAAAATATTTTTAAATGTTGAACTATAAAGCTACGGAAACCTAATTTAGTCCAAAGGTTTTACCAACAATACCAAATAAAGAGTGTTCTAAAAAAAATATGCATTTACTATTTTAGACAAAATTTATCCATAGTGCAAGAAATAATTTATTTTTTGATCAAGTTAGTTTCTATAGATATGTCAGATACTATTATTTTAGAAATTATTAATTTTCAATAGTTATTTCAATCAAAATGGACTGTGAAAAAAAAGTTCGTGAAAATATAATTAAAACTTTTCAAAAAATCCGTCATGGACTTTTAAAAAAATAGCTAAAAATTTGAAAGCTGACCCTCGAACGGTTTCTAATGCCATCAGACGGTATAAGGACAACCTGAGCATTGAAAGAAAACCTGGATCAGGGAGGAAAAAAGGTCCTACAGATATTGGTAAGGCAAAAGAAGTCGAGCGACTCTTTCGAAGAGCGCCTAACACTTCTTTAAGAAAAGCAGCTCGTACGGTGAAATATTCTACGAATTTTGCACATAGAGTCAAAGCTTATGCTGGACTGAAGACATACAAAGTCCAAAAGGTTCCAGATCGCAATGCTATAAAGAACTTAGAAGCAAAAAAACGAGCGAAAAAATTGAAGTCTGATTTTATAAAAAAATACACCTGTTGTGTGATAGATGGTGAAACATACGTGCTGGCAGACTTTTCTCAACTTCCTGGTCAAGATTTTTATGTTGCTGATAAACGGGGCAATGTTCGGCAAGAGTTTCGCACAAAAAAACAAACAAAATTCCCTAAGAAGTTTCTCGTGTGGCAAGCTATTTGCAGTTGTGGCAAAAGAAGTAAAGTATTTGTGGCATCTGGCACAATAAACACAGAAATTTATATAAAGGAGTGCCTACAAAAACGGTTGTTACCCTTTTTAAGAGAGCACAAAGTGACTACATTTTTTTGGCCCGATTTGGCATCATGCCATTATGGAAAAAAGGCACTTGAGTGGTACTCAAAGAATAATGTCATTTTTGTACCACGAGAGGCAAATCCACCTAACTGTCCAGAACTTCGGCCTGTGGAAAGGTATTGGGCTCTGGTAAAAAAGGAATTGAAGAACACAGGAAGGATTTCCAAGAACATGTCCGATTTTAAGCGCAGGTGGAACACATGCTCCAAAAAGGTATCAGAAGCAACTGTAAAATCTTTAATGGGAGGGTTTCCGAAAAAAGTCTATAATTTTGCAAAACCCGAGTACTAAGTAAACATTTTAATGCTAAATGATTTAGTATAATATGTCATTATATTTGCGTATTTTGTAGAGTTTTTATATTAAAAGGTTTGATTTTTATTTAAGAATTTCCAACTACAAATTTTATTTAGAGCACTTTTTAGCTTAGCGATTTTTCCAGTTTTGGTGCAGATTTTGAATTAGCTGCACCCTTGTAGATATATGAGATATGTTTCTAAATTTAACACAACTTGATGGTGGGTATATAAGATTCGGCACAGCCGAATATAACACTCTTACTTGTTATATCTGCAATCAAAAAGATTTGGAGGTACATTCATTATATTAAGATTGCACCTATGAAATTAGATAGGCATCAATCAATGTTCAGCCCTGACTTTATATATGATGAATGCATTAGGAACTCCTAACAAAATATATGGACCTGCCGTGTTACTATCAACGTGTGTATCCTAACTATTTATTAGGCACAACGAATAGTTTTTACAGCTTATTAACGTAAAACTATACACGGTTATGAGATAAAATTTTGTGCAAAGCACATATATAACAATACTACTGCTACCGAATTTAGTCCAAAGATTTTACCAGCAATACCATTTAGCTTAAGAATTTTTTCAAATTTGGTCCACATGTTGAATTAGCTGCACACTCTTAGATATATGTTTCTGAACATATCACAACTTGATGGTAGGTATATAAGATTCGGCACAGCCGAATATTACAAATGTATGAAAAATTAGCACCCGGGGGAAAAAAGTTGGTAAAATTTAAAATTTTTCTGAACAGTTGACAACAGTAAAAATAACTTAAGCCGATTAAAAAATATTATACTAATCATCATTAAATTGAAAAAAAAAAAACCTCAACTAACTAAAATTTTTATAAATTATAAAAATTATGGATTTACATAATTACTATGATTATAATGTTGTAGCTAATGATTATCGTGTTTTTAAATAAAAAAAAAAGTAATTACAGTTTTATATTTTGGATAGCACTGTGCAACAAAAGTTAGAATTATTGTGTTGCCGACGGCAATAGCAAGAAAAGTAAAGCAGAAACTGGATTCCATTCAGTCGATAATCCTCGTTTTTACCATTGTTTTGTAAAATATTGTGATTCGTATTTATTTTGGTTTAGAGATAGGAATAATATTTGACTTAGATACTCCCGATGATGATGATGGTCTAACCAACCTCTATCTTTAGAAAAATTTGACTATTAAAAAATTTACTAACGATAAAGAAATTGGTTTATTTAAAGAATTGCGGTCGATTGAAAATTTAGACTATCTAAAAATTTTTTGAAAACAAGTCGGTCAAGCCCGACCATATGATACCGTTCATCACTGAGGTCACATATAAGTTTTTGCTTATAAAAAGACAAATATTTGCTAAATTTTGTCATCATACAAAGATTTTCTCGAGACCTACGGTCTTATGCTAAAAAATTTAACAACGATTGGTAAACTAAAGTTAAGCAAAATTTCTTAAAGTATTATCCTAAAACGATTATTAGCTTAACAAACCGATGTTAATCTTTTGTTAACATCAAATAATTTAAAGTAGCTGTCTACATAATTTAAAGCTACGTTAAATATTTTACTGTTTTGATAAATAATATTTTGTGAAAACTTCCCAGTAAAACTTTTCATTACCAAATAATGAGTTAAACAGTTAAACTATTGAACACGAACTACTTACTCATTCGCTGTTTAAGTCATTACATTAACATGGGGATGTCATTGGAGGCAAGTACTTACCAATTACAGAAAAGTAATGACTTGGGTAAGCAATTTGAAAGCAACAACAACAACAGCAACAACTTTTTTGTTGTTGTTTTATTAAAAACATATATTCTTAAACGAAATACAAAATTTTTTTTTATGATCCCATGGGGGCTCGAACCCAGACCCTCCGACTGCTAGGCAGAGACTCTTCCACTGAGCTACTTCATATGTTGAAAACTTAGCAGCTTATAATTAATATAAACAATTTTTATTTTTAGATTCAAAATCATGTGAAAATAACTTTGTTTTTCCCTGCTTTTTTTTGCTTTGTTGTAATTTTTGGAAAAATATTTTTATACGATTTTTTGTAATTATCTTAAAACTTTTTTAAAATTATTTTAAAACTTAAGCAATTTAAATCTTCTTTTTTGTATAAGTTTTTACATAAGATTGACTCTTACTTACTTAAATGTTACAACCTGTTAAGGTTAAAGTCCGAGCATATTTTAGAATTCCATGGATTTCGATCTTGTGCGAATATTCTTTTGGCCTATAGGCCAAGCTTTGAAAAATGTTCCTCTACTTGGTCTTTCTATCGAAGTTTCGGACATCCTCCTCTAATATTAGGTAGCGGGACATTTCAATTCTAATTTTATCCTCTTCATTGTATTTTTTTTTTCAAGAGAGGGTTACTAGCCCGTAATCCAAACCCATTTTTATCGATCTTTGGGACAACTCTCGGAACATGTTAACTCACAATATTAATGGGTGTTAAACTAGCTCCCCGGGTGATACCATGAGGAGGTGTGTGTCCACAGTTGAGATGAAGGATGACCCAGATAAGTTGGGCTTACCAAGTTAAGACCAATTAGAATCGTGTTTGGTATTCAACATCCACTACATAATCAAAATTGACTCATGATGGTATTTTTTCATTAACGTGAGTTAGTTTTACAAATTTTTTTTACAGAAGATAATATTTAAGTTTTTAAAATTCAAAAATCATTTAAAAAGACTCTCTTAATAAAAAAAAACTAAAAAAAATTGTTGCCCTTGGTGGGATTTGAACCGGGGCCATTCAGTTTAAATTACCATCTTAATTACAAATAAGTACTTCTGTAATAACTTATTATTTATTCGGATGGTATGTTGTAGTCGTTACAAGGTAACCAGTTATTAGAGTACTTGCCATTACCAAAGCTTTGCTGGGTTTTAATGAAAATATTTAAGTTTTCGGACTTTTTAATAAAAAATTATATTTTTACTAAATTTTGTTATCATGTTTTTTATAATTTGCTATTTTTTATCATATAAAAGGTTTCGGGGTGGGGAATTTATAAAATATAATTTCAATGGCATTTCATACTCTATTTCACATATTTCATACTAAAATCAAACTTTTCAAATAAATTGATAATACAAATTCAAATTTTTAACAAAAATTCATTTTTTCAACAAAAAACAGACATCGGTCAATGAAATTTACAAAAAAACATTATAGTGATGTATATATACTCAACATGAGTTAAAAGTACTCGATTTTTAAATAATCGGTTTAAGCCCTTAATAAAAATTTGTCTATTTATTATTTAACTGTTTTATAAATGTGTCTAGTTTTTGTTTTTATATAACATAAACATAATTTTACATTAAGAAAAGAGTAAAAATATTATTTTATATTAAAAACATACAAAACATGATTTATATATTCGATTACCCGAAGGAAACAATGCATTATTAATTCGTTGTTTTGTATCTTTAACTACAAAGAGACAAGAAAGAATGATAATGTTGCCAGCATTAACATGTTAAATTGACTTGACGTATTCATTAGCTAAAGAACTGTTTTTGGATACCAATTTTTAACAATCGTTTGTAAGCCTTAAAGTATTTGGTAACTAACGTGTTCTTTAAGCAATATTTTAGATTTTCTTTTGCATAAGACCGTTATATATTAAAGCTTTTTTCGTCACTGCCACTTATATGAGAGCTAGGGTCAAATGTGGACCGATTACCTCGTAATTTGGCAAATTGATTACAGTATTTACAAAAATTATGTATGCAAAAAAAAATAAACCCAAAATTCCCATTATCTTCAGATTTATGAGCGTTTTAGAGATTTTGTTCTGTCATTTAGCGCGTTTTAACAGAAGAGTTTGTATGGGAGCTTCGTTCAAATGTGGACTGATTTCAACGAAATTTGGTACAGTGATTTGGGTTTACATAACTGGTAATACATTCAAAATATTGATATTTGTGGGCATAATATCAATTCCGGGAAGTGGGACATATTGGAGGTACCATAAATAATGGACCGATTTTGACTAATTTCAATAGCCATGGTCCCACAGCCAAAAAAAAATTACCCGTGCCTGTACATTGGTTACAAACTTTACATGGAGGTTCAGCCAGTCAGACGAACGGACAAAAATTTCTATACGTTACCCTTTCCATCTAAGGTGGTGAAGAGTATAAAAAGGGGACGTAAGAGCTATAGTTAAAAGGCAACCGATTTACACTGGCTGGTATTTATATAAAGCTTCTTTGTACAAAATTTAGTGGCCATAGCTGTCATAGTTTATAATTTAATAACTTTTAACTGGCGTTTGTGGTATTTTAGTGGTTTCCGGGATTGTTTTTTTTTTATGAAATGGTCAAATATGGACTGGTTCCTATAAAATTTGATATACTAAACAATAGGGGAATAAAACTTATCTGTTTTTAATTTAGTAGTCATATCTATGTGATACCCGGGGTGGGGTTATATGGGAGCTCTAACTAAATGTAAACCGATATCGCCCATTTTCAATACTCAACTTTTTCAAGATATCGACAATACTTTTATAAAATTTTGTCCCTCTAGCTCTTTAGACGGAAAGTATTTAGTATTTTTGTGTTTCTTATACATTTTTTATGAACTTCTCCATAAAATTTATCATCAGACCTGTTATAATTCGTCATTTATTAGCAAATAAGATATTAGCCTAAGCGGGGCTCAGATGTCTTAGAATTTCATTAGGATCCCTTTCGGTTTTCAGCCAATATTAAAGAAGTTTCAAACGCTCCTAATTCTTTTAAATGGTGGGTATAAAAACAAAAATCTATTTAAAAGTATCTACAACCAGTCGAGTTTCATGATCTTAATTCGATCGACCAATAAAAATATAATATTAAATGAGAGATTGCACTAGATAAAGATCTTACATCGATGAAGAAATTTAACTTTATAAAGATCTAAGAAACATGAAGCTTAAGACCCAATAAAGAATTTGACATTTTAAAGATGTACGATCGTTAGAGTTTGAATATAGACGATCAGGTGGGAGATTGAAGTATTTTGATAAAAAAAAGTTTCTCATTCTCAATCGTGGCTCTCTATAAAACATGAATTCTCAGACTTCGCTTTTCAAAATCGTTGCTATTTAATCGTTGCCATATAAAAGACGTTTTTTGTCAATCATGGCTCGTGAAAAGACTTCAATTCTTTTTCGTGGCTCCTTAAAAACTTAAATTCTTTGTTATGGTTTCTCAAAAGGCTATAATATTCTTGAACGAGCAATAATTGTATGTATTTATATATATATATATATATATATATATATATATATATATATATATATATATATATATATATATATATATATATATATATATATATATATATATATACATATATATATATATATATATATATATATATAGAATGACTATCTCGAAAACGGCTCTGACGATTTTGGTAAAATTTGGACAGTGGGTACCTTTTTTGATGTATAGATAGAAGAAGAAGGGACTTTTGGAACCTTTGCCTCTAAGAGGGTAAAAAAGGGTAAAAAGGGGAAAAAAATCGAAAACGTTATATCTCCAAAAGTAATAGGTATAGAAACAAAATTAAAATTACGTTTTAAACAGCTATGAAAATAAGCGGACAGGTGTTTGGTACTTTTTTGAAACTATGTCCGATAGGGGGTAAAAAAGGGTGAAAATAGTTTTTTTTGCAACCTTTTTAACCCACTCTTATATTTTAAACTAAAGAATATAGAAATAAACTTTGTACTGCAATCAATAGATGTAAAAGAAACATGAAATACGTATTTGGTACTTTTTTGATTTTGGAGCCAAAATGGGTAAAAAAGGGATAAAATGATAACTTAACATCTCCAAAGTAATATGAATAGGAACATTATACATTATGTTAAATGCGTTTTAAAAAAATGTACCGAATTCAATTGGTACCAAAAAAGTACCAAATATACATATGGAACTTTTAGAAATTAGGGAATAAAAAGGGGGAAAAATTAGTATTATTTTAAACAAATGAATGTTTGTCTGTATGTATGTTCTTTATAGAATAGTAAACTGTGAATTTGATTGTGTTATGCTATTTAGCGAAGATGTTGCGGACAAGCCGGCAAAGGTTTTAAAGTTGATAAGACTAATTTCCGACAGATGGCGCCACTGAAAATTACTAAAAATTAATTAAATCGTAAACTGTACATTTGATCATGCTATGAACTTTAGCAAAGTTGTAGCGCATGAGCCGACGAAGGCTTTTTAGTTGGTATGAATAATTTCCGACAGGTGGCGCTACAGAAACTTACTCAAAGTCAATTTAATCGTAATCTGTACATTTAATCATGCTATAAACTTTAGCAAAGTTGTTGCACATGAGCCGACGAATATTTCTTAATTAGTATGAAGAAATTTCGACAGGTGGCGCCACTGAAATTTACTCAAAGTCAATTTAATCGTAAGCTGTACATTTAATCAGGCTATAATCTTTAGCAAAGTTGTTGCGGATAAGCCGACGAAGGTTTATTAATTGGAGTGACCAAAGTCCAACAGGTGGCGCCAAAATTACTCAAAATGAATTAAATCGTAAACTGTGCATTTGATCAGGCTATAATATTTAGCAAAGTTGTTGCGCATGAGTCGACGGAGGTTTCTGTTGGTATGATCAATTTCCAAAATTTTTCAAAATGAGTTAATCTGTAAACTATGCAAACTATGTGTTTATCGGAAAAAAAATAATTCGAAATTAACTAAATATTTGCACAAAATGCTTATCATAAAGCTCAGAGAAAGGCTCGGTCAACCAAGTACTACATACTTAGATCAGATCATGGTTGAAATCTGCAAATCTCAACCTAACAGACCACAAGACGGAAGCTGTCCTTGTGAGCAGAAAAAGGAAGTTAGAAACACTATCCCTACTAGTAGGATGCAGCACAATAGTGTCATCTTATCAACAAAGTACCTAAGAGTTATGATTGACAACCATTTGAGTTAAACGCATATGGAGTATGTCTGTAAGAAAGCAAACGGCGACATCAACGCAGTGAAAAGGATAGTGGCAAATATTGGGCGTAAGCGACAAAGCCACAGACTACTACTGTCACGAGTTTCAAACGTTTTTATCCTCTTCGGAGCGCCTATATGGCCGCCAACACAACAAAAGCGTCAGCCAAGAAAGGCACTATATCTCTTTGTAGAAGTAGCTGCTTAGCAACATGCAGCGGATATCGCACAATATCCCTTGAAGCAGTCAGCGTTATGTCTGGAACTCTACCAATAGATATTCCAGCTAACGAATTTTCCGTTATCATATCATGCCTTAAGTAATAATACCAATTTTGATAGGAGAACTTTGAGGAGAACAGTAAAATAAAAATTCATACGTAGTAGGCAACAAAGAATGATGCACAACATGGAAGATGGACTTACAAACTTATTCCTACTATAAACAATTGGATTAGCAGATATCATGGGGATATCAATTACAACATGATGCAATTTTTGTCTTAAGTTTTCAATAGACTCTATCTTTCAAATCTTTACAATACTCTAGTTCCCAATTGTGGCCCTTTATAAAGCTTCAGTTTTCCATCCAGGCCCTTCATAAAACTTCAGTCCTCAATCGTAGATTTTTAAAAAATCCAACGCTTAATCGTTGACCTTTAAAAGACTTTTATTTCCCATCAGGTTTTCTATAAAACTTTGATTCTCAATTATAGCTTTTCAAATCGTGGATTTTCAAAAGACTTTAACTTGCAATCATTGGGCTTCAAAAGCTTTTTCTACGATTCTAATTCCCTTTCCAAGTCAATAATTTTTAAAATAATCTCACTCTCAATCGTTGGTCTTTAAAAGGCTCTTATTCCTAATCGTGGGTATTTATAAAACTCTTATTCTTAATCGTAAACTTTTAGTCAATTTAAACTATCATTGTTGGCTTTTAATCAATTCAAATTTTTAATCGTGGGCTATAAATCAATTACATATTTTAAACGTGGTCTTTTAATCAATTCTTATTCTTAATCGTGAACTTTTAATCAATTATAATTCTCAATCGTGGATTTTTGATCAATTCTAACTCTAAATCGTGGGCTTTTAATTAATTATATTTCTCAATCGTGGGCTTATAATAAAATTCTAATTCTTAATCGTGGGCTTTTAATCAATTCTAGCTCTCAATCATGGGCTCTTAATCAATTCTAACTCTCAATCACGGGCTCTTAATTAATCATATTTCTTAATCGTGAACTATTAATCAGTTCATATTCTCAATTGTGGACTTTTAATCAATTCTAATTCGCAACCGTGGGCTTTTGATCAATTCTAACTGTAAATCGTGGGCTTTTAATTAATTATATTTCTTACTTATAATAAAATTCTAATTCTCAATCGTGGGCTTTTAATCAATTCTAACTCTCAATCATGGGCTCTTAATCAATTATATTTCTTAATCGTGAACTATTAATCAGCTGTAATTCTCAATCGTGGGTTTTTAATCAATTCTTATTCTCAATCGTGGGCTTTTGATCAATTCTAACTCTAAATCGTGGGCTTTTAATTAATTATATTTCTCAATCGTGGGCTTATAATAAAATTATAATTCTCAATCGTGGGCTTTTAATCAATTCTAGCTCTCAATCATGGGCTCTTAATCAATGCTAATTCTCAATCATGGGCTCTTAATCAATGCTAACTCTCAATCATTGGCTCTAAATCAATTATATTTCTTAATCGTGAACTATTAATCAGCTGTAATTCTCAATCGTGGGTTTTTAATCAATTCTTATTCTCAATCGTGGGCTTTTGATCAATTCTAACTCTAAATCGTGGGCTTTTAATTAATTATATTTCTCAATCGTGGGCTTATAATAAAATTATAATTCTCAATCGTTGGCTTTTAATCAATTCTAATTCTCAATCATGGGCTCTTAATCAATTCTAACTCTCAATCATGGGCTCTTAGTCAATTCTAACTCTCAATCATGGGCTTTTAATCAATTATATTTCTTAATCGTGAACTATTAATTAGTTGTAATTCTCAATCGTGGGTTTTTAATCAATTCTAATTCTCAATCGTGGGCATTTGATCAATTCTAACTCTAAATCGTGGGCTTTTAATTAATTATATTTCTCAATCGTGGGCTTATAATAAAATTCTAATTTTCAATCGTGGGCTTTTAATCAATTCTAGCTCTCAATCGTGGGCTCTTAATCAATTCTAACTCTCAATCATGGGCTCTTAATCAATTCTAACTCTCAATCATTGGCTCTTAATCAATTATATTTCTTAATCGTGAACTATTAATCAGTTGTAATTCTCAATCGTGGGTTTTTAATCAATTCTAATATTCAATCGTGGGCTTTTGATCAATTCAAACTCTAAATCGTGGGCTATTCATTAATTATATTTCTCAATCGTGGGCTCTTAATCAATTCTAACTCTCAATCATGGGCTCTTGATCAATTCTAACTCTCAATCATTGGCTCTTAATCAATTATATTTCTTAATCGTGAACTATTAATCAGTTGTTATTCTCAATCGTGAGTTTTTAATCAATTCTAATTCTCAATCGTGGGCTTTTGATCAATTCTAACTCTAAATCGTGGGCTTTTAATTAATTATATTTCTCAATCGTGGGCTTATAAAAAAATTCTAATTTTCAATCGTGGGCTTTTAATCAATTCTAGCTCTCAATCGTGGGCTCTTAATCAATTCTAACTCTCAATCATGGGCTCTTAATCAATTCTAACTCTCAATCATTGGCTCTTAATCAATTATATTTCTTAATCGTGAACTATTAATCAGTTGTAATTCTCAATCGTGGGTTTTTAATCAATTCTAATATTCAATCGTGGGCTTTTGATCAATTCAAACTCTAAATCGTGGGCTATTCATTAATTATATTTCTCAATCGTGGGCTCTTAATCAATTCTAACTCTCAATCATGGGCTCTTGATCAATTCTAACTCTCAATCATTGGCTCTTAATCAATTATATTTCTTAATCGTGAACTATTAATCAGTTGTTATTCTCAATCGTGGGTTTTTAATTAATTCTAATTATCAATCGTGGGCTTTTGATCAATTCTAACTCTAAATCGTAAAACTCTAATTCTCAATCGTGGGCTCCTAATCAATTCTAACCATCAATCATGGGCTCCTAATCAATTCTAACTCTCAATCATGGGCTCTTAATCAATTATATTTCTTAATCGTGAACTATTAATCAGTTTTAATTCTCAATCGTGGGGTTTTAATCAATTCTAGTTCTCAATCGTGGACAATTAATCAACTCTTATTCTCAATTCTTATTTTCAATCGTGGGTTTATAATCAATTACATTTCCCAATCGTGGGCTTATAATAAAATTCAAATTCTTAATCGCTGAAATTAATGAATTCTAAATCGTGGGTTTTTAATCAATTCTAATTCTCAATCTTAGACTTTTAATCAACTCTTATTCCAAATCGTAGGTTTTTAATAAATTTGTATTCTTAATCGTGGACTCTTAATCAATTCGAATTCTCAATCGTGGGTTTTTTTATCAACTCTTATTCTCAATCTTGGACTTTTAATCAATTCTAAATCTCAATTGTGCGGTTTAAATCAATTATATTTTTTAAAATTATAAATCGTAGGCTTTTAATCAATTCTGATTTTCAATCGTGGGCTTTTAATCAATTCTAATTAATTTTTATTCTTATCAGTGAGTTTATAAATTTTAGCAAAAATAAATTTAAATCCAAAGAAAAAGAAATTTTTACTGATTTTAAAGTCAAACACAAGCAAAACAAATATATTATCAGTCATTCAAAACTTTTCTTGTTGCCTAGTGTTATTAATGTCTATATTTGTTATCTTCGTTTGGCTCACAAAACATGACCTAGGCCAATATTTGTTTAAATTCCGTGTTTTTTGTTATTATTATATATTTTTTTAATTTCTTTTTTTTTTTGCCCATGGCAACTTTAAAATTGTATAATGAATCAGTTTTATTTAAAATAAACAAAAATATATTAAAGAAATTAATTTAAAATTTTTTTATTAAAATAGCAAAATCTTTTATTAAACAATATCCTCATTTTAGTTTATCTTAATTAAATAAATATTTTTTTTTTGTTGAAACAAAATAAATTTCTCAAATAGATAAAGTTACAAATAAAAGGCGGTAAAAATTTCCCACTTATTATAAATTATTGTTTTAATTACTTTTCATTAATATCTCGACAAATTTTGCATTTTTAATGAAATCGTATAAATAAAAAAAAATTGCATAAATAATTTAATTACAAATTCCCTTGAAAATAAAACTATATACCGCCATAATTAATGGAAAAAATTGGGTTTAAATAAATATTCAAATTAGTAATTTAAACAAATTAAAATTCTTGGAATTTGTTATTCAAATGTTAATAGTTAAATAAATAAATTGTAAGAGGACCCGGTAGATTAACATATTTTAAAATTTTTTAAAAATGCCCATTAAGAGGCGTGGTTTGCCCTAAATATTTAACACTTTTATTAAATACTGGGTCTATATATAGATACAGTTATAAAGGGTGTCCCAACTAGAACGGAAGTTTTAAATTTTAAATAAAACACAGATATAAAAAAAAATGGCGAAACTTTATTATATCGTAAAGTAGACAGAATGAGGTTATGTACGGAACAAGATATTGTGCAGATGGACGCCGCAGCCAGTTCGTTAATTGGGTATTAGAGAGACAACATGAAAATGCTGATTTTGCCGATAAAATCATCTTCAGTGACGAGGCCCATTTCCATCTTGATGGCTTCGTCAATAGGCAGAATTGTCGCATTTGGGGTGAGGAAAATGCTAGAGTGATTCACAAGAAACAAATGCATCCTCAACTTGTCACTGCGTGGTGTGGCTTGATGAAACATTGGACCTTTCATTTATGAAAATGAGGCAGGTCGATCGCAAACAGTCAATGGTGTTCGGTATCGTAAAATGATAACCAGTTTTTTCTTGCCTATAATTGAAGAAATGAATGTGGAGGTCATGTGGTTTCAACAAGACGGCGCCACATGTCATAAAGCCAAAGAAACAATTCAATTGCTACAACAGTCATTTCGCGGTCATATTATTTGGGGACCAGAATTGGCTGCCTATATCGTGCGATTTAACACCTTAAGATTTTTTTCTTTGGGATTTGTTGAAGTCGATGGTTCACGCGAATAAGCCAACGATGACTCTAATGAAATACCGCAGCATTTATGCAAAAAGGTCATTGAAAATTCCATAAAAAGACCGCGTGTGTGCCAGCAAAGCCACGGCGGCCATCTACACGATATCCTATTTCATACATAACCTCATTCTGTCTACTTTACGATATAATAAAGTTTCACGATTTGTTTTTTTTTTTTTTAACTTCTGTGTTTTATTTCATATTTAAAACTTGCGTTCTAGTTGGGACACCCTTTAGCTCTAGCCATAGGTATATGACATATAACATAGCTATAACTATGTACGGCAAGAGCAATGATATCAATACTATTAATATGAATAGAGATATAACTAGAAGTGAAACCGAAGTTATGACTAAGATCTACTACTACGGCTATGACTATTGCCGCAGGCTCAAATCTAATTCTAAATCGTGGGCTTCTAATCAATTGTAATTTCAATCATGTGCCTTTATTCAATTCTTATTCTTAATTTTTGGCTAATAATAAATTCTAATTCTCAATCGTGGGCTTTTAATCAACTCTAATTCTCAATCGTGGGCTTTTAATCAATTCAAATTCTCAATCGTAGGCTTTTAATCAATTCTCATTCCCAATCGTGGGCTATTAAACAATTCTTATTCTCAATCGTGTGCTTATAATCAATTCTCATTCCCAATCGTGGGCTATTAAACAACTCTTATTCTCAATCGTGTGCTTATAATCAATTCTAATTGCTAATCGTGGGCTTTTAATGAATTCTAATTCTCAATCGTGGTCTTATAATCAAATCTAATTCTCAATCGTACGCTTTTAATCAATTCTCATTCCCAATCGTGGACTATTAACTAATTTTTATTCTCAATCGTGTGCTTCTAATCAATTCTAATTGCTAATCGTGGACTTTTAATGAATTCTAATTCTCAATTGTGGGCTTTTAATAAATACAAATTATTAATCGTAGTCTTTTAATCAGTTCTTATTCTCAATCGTGAGATCCTAATCAATTCCTATTCATAATCGTGGATTTACAATTAGTTCTAATTTTCATTATTGGGCTTTTAGTCAATTCTAAATCTCAATGGTGGGCTTTTAATAAATTCTAATTCTTAATCGTGGGCTCTTAATTAATTATAATTCTCAATCATGGGCATATAATCAATTCTAATTTCCAATCGTGGGCTTTAAATTAAGTATAATTCTCAAGCTTGGGCTTATAATCAATTCTAATTCCCAATAGTGGGCTTTTAATAAATTCTTATTCTTAATCATGGGCTTATACTCAGATCTAATTATCAATCGTGAGCTCCTAATCAATTCCTTTTCGAAATCGTGGGCTTATATTTAGTTCTAATTCTCAATCGAGGGCTTTTAATCAATTCTAATTATCAATCGTGAGCTCCTAATCAATTCCTATTCGCAATCGTGGGTTTATATTTAGTTCTAATTCTCAATCGAGGGCTTTTAATCAATTGTAATTCTTAATAGTTTGCTTTTAATCAATTTTAATTCTCAATTGTGAACTTTTATTTAATTATAATTCTCAATTGTTGGCTTGTAATCAATTGTAATTATCAATTCTAATCATCAATAGTGTACTTTTAATCAATTCTAATTCTCAATCGTATAAATACTTACAATTAGTTCTTGTTCTCAATCGTGGGCTTTTTATCAATTCTAATTTCCTTGTTCCCTTATTGCAATTTTAATTCTCAATCGTGGGCTTTAAATCAATTAAAATTCTCAATCGTGGACTTTTAATCAATTAATATTTTTAATCGTGGGCTTCTAATCAGTTTATATTCTAATTCGTGGACTTTAAATCAATTCTATTTCTGAATTGTGGGCTTTTTATACCCACCATCAAAAATGATGGGGGTATATTGAGATTGCCATTCCGTTTGTAATTTTCTTAATATTGGCTCAAAATCAAAAACGATATATATTGTAAATCCCTATGAAAATCTAAGACGATTGAGCGATATCCGTTTGTCTGACGTTCTGTCTGTCTGACTGTTGAAATCACAATAACGCCTAAAAGAAAGGAGCTAGCTCACTGAAACTTAGCAAAAACATTCTTCTTCTCTGAGAAAAAGCGCTATAGCTTCTTAACTGCAAGAGCTA